>CAUYUJ010014269.1:96022-268522 GCA_963575745.1 Prorocentrum cordatum | reverse complement strand
GGCTGGCGATGTTTTTGCGTTTTCATTTATCAGTGTGCTCATTTGTTTGTCATTGGAGCTCTGAGGGTGGGCCAGTCCTGGCTCATCGCCAGTAGTACGTTCGCAGATTGCTGGAAGAGCGCGTCAGTGGGTCCGGCACTCTGGCCACGTCCGTGGAAGTTCCGCGACCCCAGCCATGGATCTGACGCGCTTGCCATAAGATGTTGGCGCGAGTATTGGAGCTGTGACAGGCGTGTACATCAGCAAAGGAAAGTTTAAGTCAAAAGAGGGGATGGGGCATGACAGTACGCGACAAACGGCGGGCGGGGTTTCTGTTAGTATCAGGTTCCTCCTTTGCCGTGCCAGTGCAGGCAAAAATTAGCGGGACCTGGACGAGACATGAACCCAGAGCTAGTGGTGACACCCCTTTGGGCCACGCCTTTGGGGTCCGAAGCGAAGCGTTGGAAGCCCCTGTGAGTAAATACAGCTGGCACGAGGATTAGGGTAGGTTCGCGTCGTGTCGATTGGCGGCGACCCCGCGGCGCCGGCGTTCAACGTTGAGCGCTGCTGGCCAACCAGACTCGGGCGATGTTGAAAGATCTGATGTTTCGGAAACGGCCGGTCGTTCAGAGTGGAACGATCCCAGCGGTGTCAGAAACCGACGCCGAAGTCGTCACGACGCGGACCTGCTGTAAGCTAGGGGGCCACATGCGAACCCTAACCCTACCCCCCACGATTTCTGAGGGGGAGGGCGGGGTTCCCTTCGCTCAGACATCGGGGGGGGTATGGGTTCAGTCGGGCGTGTCCCTCTACAGGGGAAAGATTCAGAAATAGTCAAACAATAGTTTGGGCATTCTTTAGCCTTTGTTTAGAATGTTTGGGGCATTTTTTAGCATGTTTGGGGCATTTTTTTTGGGGGGGGGGGGGGGGCATTTTTTGAGAATTCTCTTAGCATTTTTGGGGGGCAAGTCTGGGGACTATTTTTTGGGTATCTTTTAGCATGTTTTGGGGCATCTTTCGAGCCCGTTCCGTCTTCTGCTGTCCTCGTGCTCGGGCTCCGCGCCCCGGAGTGGCTCCCGCGCCTCCGCGGCCTGCTCCACGGGGCCCTGGGGCCCTCGGCATCTGTGTGCCCAAAGGACGATCAGTGGAGAGGAGGCATGCTGCCAAATGATTTCCAACTGTCCAAAGCATGTGTTGGGGGGGGGGCGTTAACCCAAATGTCCAAAACAAATGTCCAAATCTTCCCCCTGTAGAGGGACAGGCCCGACTTAACCCTACCACCCCGATGTCTGAGCGAAGGGAACCCCGCCCTCCCCCTCAGGAATCGTGGGGGGTAGGGGTAGGGTTCGCATGTGGCCACCTATCAGCACAGCCCGTTCCGTCTTCTGTTCTCTTCGTGCTCGGGCTCTGCGCCCCGGAATGGCTCCCTCGCCTCCGCGGCCTGCTCCACGGGGCCTGGGGCCCTCGGCAGAGGGGCCCGTGCTGTGTACCTTTGCGGAGGACGACCAATGGAGAGGAGGCATGTTGCCAAATGATTTCCAGATGTCCAAAACATGTGTTAGTCGGATGTGGATCGACCTCTTGCCCTGACACGTCGATTAAGGAATGGGCCGTTTTTGGTTTGCGAGAGGGCGTCGCGGCTGTCATTTTTGCGGGTCCAGCTCCGTCGGTTTCGGTCCCAGGCCGTTTTCATTAAGGGGGGGTTTGCTAAAGGGAGGTTTGTCCACCGCCGAGTTGGGGGGGGTTAGGGGTAGGGTTCGCACGTGGCCCCCTAGAAGCACAGCCCGTTACGTCTTCTCTTCTCTTCGTGCTTGGGCCCTGCGCCCCGGAATTGCTCCCTCGCCTCCGCGGCCTGCTCCACGGGGCCCGGGGCCCTCGGCAAAGGGGCCCCTGATGTGTACCTTTGTGTGGAGGTCGGTTCAATGAAGAGGAGGCAGGCTGCCAAATGATTTCCAGATGTCCAAAACATGTGTTAAACATGTCTTGAACATGTAGAACACGTGTTCGAAACATGTTAAGCATGCTAAATTCAATGGCAGGACTGTTAGGGTGTGGAGGTCGGTTCATGGAGAGGAAGCAGGCTGCCAATGGCTTCCAGAGGTCCAAAACATGTTTCAAACCTGTAAAACACATATTGAAAACATGTTCATAACATGTTCCCGACATTTGACACATCTTAAGTTCAATGGTCGGACTGTTAGGGTGTCCATTGTCGTGGCATCCACAATTATATACCCACGCTCTTGCGGCCACGTCTTGACTGCCCCTGATGAGCGACGCCAAGAAAACGGGGGCGTCTTCTCCGACAATGGCGCGTAAGCGCAAGGTCGCGCGCAAGCGCCCTCGTGAACCGCCGCGTCTCGCGCAAGACCCGTGCCTTTTCGTCGCCCAGGTCCGTAGACACGCTAATGGCGATGTAGGCAACGGGGATGCAGGGTTCGGCATTGCAGGCGGGGTTGGTTCGTGGCCAACCCACTTGCAGGAAGGGCTCGTTCGTGTCTTCCCACAGCTCCGTCTGCGCGATCTCGGCGTCGCAGAGACCTGATTCCCAACGTCGTCGTGGACCGACAGCGCCGTCAGCGTGGCGCCGGCCTCCAGTCGGGCCCGTCCCTCTACAGGGGGGATGTCCAAGCATACAATAAAATAGTCTGGGTGCGATTTTTTGAGTATTTTTTTAAAACGCCATTTTGGAGTATCTATGGAGTATTTTTTTGAAACAGTTTTCGTCGAAGATCCCCCCTGTAGGGGGACACGCCAGACTTCAGGCTGGCAGGTGCCCACAGCCAGGCCCGGGCCACGCGCCACGACGGCCGGCACGCCCGCGGCGGGCGACGAGCGGTCGCGGGCGGCCGGCGGCGCAGAGGGCTCGGGGCCTGCCCGCGCCGTGCCGCGCGGCCGCCGCACGTGCGGGGAGCCTGGAGACGGGGGTCAAGGCAAACTCGGGGACGGTCCGTAGCCATTTTGGCTCAAGTGTCCTCGGCGCCCTCGCCTCGCGCAGCCCTACATGAACGTCACTTTTGAATTACATGCGAATTGAAAAAAAAAATACTTGGTTTTTCAATTCGTAGGTATTTCAATTTTGTAGTCGTTGAACTATCTGACGTCTGGTCCATTTCAACGTCGTGCAGTTCAAGGGCTCCCCAGGTCACGCACGTCGGAGAGTACAAGCTGGTCTTCGAGTACGTGCCAGACGACCTCCACCGAGTCCTGACGGGCCTCCAGCTGGCGGGCATCAAGCTGCCCACGGCGGGGGTCCTCCAGTATTTGAACCTCAGCGGGATCCATGCTTGCCACGTGCACCTTGTCATTCACCGCGATCTCAAGCCGCAGAACGTCCTCATCCACCCTGTGGACGGCCTCAAGATCAGCGGTTTTGGTTCCGCTCGAACCTTGACGTTGCCCATGCAGGAGTGCAACCAAGAAGTCATCACCCTGCCCCGAGCTTCTTCCGTGAGCCAGCGAGTGCCTGCACAGTAGCTCGTCTCAGCAGCGTTTCGCCGCACGGGTGTGTTGGACGGCCTCTGATGGTGCCATTTGGTCATTTCTTTATGTTTAGGGACGGAGGGTGGAGGTATGGGGGAATGGTGGGAGGGGGGGCGAGCTCCCGTGCCTCCAGTGCTGCTGCAAGCCACAGGGAAGCCACAGGGGAGACCATCATGCGGAATACCCTCCGCCTGCTGTCGCGAGCCGCCTCGTTTCACCGTGGTTTCTGCAGTTACCTCCGCCGAGCTCTTGGCAGTGTTGCGAGGACGCTGTCTTCTCGGCTCACTTGGAACCCCGATCCTCCTAGAGGCTGATAGTGCAGTGGCCTCCGGCCAGTGCCGCCGATCCCGGGCACTCCCGATGCTGATGGGGATGGATGACTATGTTTGCTGAAGGTTATTGCCGCTTGGTGTCGTTTCGTTGAAGTGCTCATTCCCGCCTCAGCATCGGGAGGTCGAGAGTGCCCGAGCATACAACGTACACAAGCAGTGCTGTCGCTATTCAACTGCACTGGCCTGCCACGGTAGATTGTCACAGTTCTCACCGTAGTTCTCACCGTTGATCGCTCTCAGTGCAGACTATGGCGTGACGATCCACGCCACGACGCTTGCGGGAAGTCTTGATCTCTTTTACTTCCTTGTCCTTATTGACGCTTGCAAGATTGAGGAATCTTGCACGCAACAGGCACGTGCGAAGAGACTTTAGACGAGCCTTGATAGAACACATACTTGCACGACCCCAATATGTCGGGTCCAAATCAGAGGCTTCTTGGGAGTCCTTGGCGCATGGCATGGCGCGATAGCTAGTCAAACTCGCCACGAAGTAAAATTGTTTGTCTGGAAGCTTGTCGTTGTTTGGACTATGTTTAGTTTCCTTGCCTTGGATGCTGTGTGGCACTTCGTCGGAGGGTAGGCCCGCAGCAGCCAGATTACTGCAGCTACTGCACCGTGCCTTGTCTTTGCGCAAAAAAAAAACAAACAAACTCGGGGACGGAAAAAGGGGGGGGGTGATGACTAGGGGGGGGGGATATTATGGCGGGGGCCATGATATTTCCCCTGATTTCATGGCGCCTCTTCTTATTTCATTGCGTCCCTGCCCCCCCCCCGCTGGGCCGCGCACATGCCGCCGACAAACGGGGGTCAGCCAGAGCGCCCGATCTTGGGGTCAGCCAGAGCGCCCGATCTTGTAGGATCCTGCAGGGCCAGGGTCGCATTGACCCGGGTCTAAGTGCAGGCTCCTGCAGGACCCTGCAGGATCCTTGGCGTTGACCCGGATTTGGGTGCAGGATCTTGCAGGAGTCTGCAGGATCTTGCAGGCCTGACTGACCCGGGTCTGGATTGACCCGGGTCAGGAGATGCCTGAACGTGCAGTCGAGATGGCCAGGGAGGAAGTGCGGAAGGGGGGAAAGGAGGGCGAGGACGAGGAGGCCGAGGGGAGGCGAGCGGCACGAGTGACGGGGGCAGGAGGAGGACGCGGGGAGGGCAGCCAGGATGCCACCGAGCGGGGTCCGAAATTCCAGAGGAGGGGGTGCAGACGGAGGGGATCAGGTAGAGGCAGCTGTTGGAGGGATGGGGAGGCAAGGGCAGGGTAAGGGAGGAGGACGCGATATATTGAAACAGAGTTGTAATCCTTCGAGGTTGTGCTGCGGCTAGCGTTCTGGGTCTCGGGCAAGCTCCGAGACTACCAGCTGAAGTCTTTAATGACGGACAGCGACAACACCGACATGGAAGGGTTGAGGAAAATGCAAGAACTTATGAAAGAGGAGGTCTGGGCGGGAGGAGGGATAGATGGAGAATGGGGAGCAGGCTGGCTGAAGGTAGGCATATCTCGATCGGGCAGCTTTGATCACAGGGAAGGCCACATGGGCGCGAGGGGGTAGCTTTTGGAAAAGTCCGATGAGAGACTTTGTGCGACCGTTGGCCAGATCACCAGTTCTGCTTGTTTTCGTTCGTGGAGAGGCACCAAGACAAAGACAGTTGAGAAGTGACAGGCGCTTTTGCTTATGGATGCTGAAATTGAGCCTGGTGAAGGCATAGTGGCACTTGATTTTGGAAGAGAGCGAGGGACATTGTTTTTGGTGTCAACTAAGTAAACAGCGAGATGCAGGATGGTTCCAAATGAATAAAACCCTTCGGTTGATCATTCCAGAATGATCGACCATGGTTCCACGTTCTGGAATATCAAACCCCTGCCCACTATCCCTGCGGAGTAACGGTCCAGTGCCAATTACGCACAAGGAATCAAGAACTTTGGTTCAGAATGCTGACCGATTGGATTTTGGAGTTAACACGCGTGTTTCGGATGTTTCCCAAGACAGAGCAATCCGCATATTGGCCTGGAAACTAAAGTGAACCCTGAATGGTGGCAAATTGAATTTGGGATGTGACATGCATTTTTCAATGTTTTTATAGCAACCAATTGGATTCCTTACGAATTACCATGTTGATGTCCGAAGGATTCATGCATTGCCTAACGAATGATATGGTGTTCTTGAGAAATCCCCTGGATGCCGCAAGGAATCTTCTGGAGTTCCTAAGGGAACCTATGGATTGCCTAAGCGATCCTATGGATGCCCTAAGGAATCCGATCGGTTTCCTAAGGGATCCTACGGATCGCCTAAGGAATCCGATGGATGACCGAAGGAATCCCGAGCTTGTTAAATGAATCCTTTGGATTTCGTACGGCATCCTAAGGATGTCCTAATGACTCATGGATTTCCTTGGGATTCATACGATCTTACGGTTTCCTAATGAGGTCCAACAGATGCCTATGGAGTTCATCCGACATCGTCTGGATTGCCTAAGCACTCATGGATTGCCGAAGGAATCCGATGGCTTTCTTAAGGAATTGTGTATATGTCCAAAGGGATTCAATTGATGTCCTAAGGGGTCCTATGGGTTTCCTAAGGGATCCTCCCCCGATGGATTGCTTCAATAATCATATGGATTCCTTGTGGAATCTGATAGATTTCTCAGGGGTCCTATAGATGCTCTACGGACCCTTAGGATGTCCTGAGAATGCCTAGGGATTTCCTAAGGAATCCTGGATTTCCTGTGGAACCCGATGGATTTCCAAAGGAATCGAAATTTGATTTCCGACTGAATCCTCCGGACTTCCTAACGGGACCAATGGATATCCGAAGGGAAGCCATGGATGTCCTGAGGGGTCCTATGGAGTTCCAAAGGCATCTTATGGATTTCTTAAGGAATGCAATTCATGTCCTCAGGATTCCAGTGGATTTCTTCAGGAATCCGATCGATTTTCTAAGGCGCCCCGTGTTTGCCTTCAGGGGCCCAATGGAATTCCGAAGAAATCTCAAGGATTTTGCTAGGATTCATATGGATGTCATTGGACATCCGATGGATTTCATACATAAGGAGTCTTATGATTTCCCTAATGTATCCGATGGGTGTCCTAGCGAATGCCAGGGATTTCCTTTGGGCTCCTATTCATTGCATCAGGAATCCCATGTCTGTCCGAAAGAATACGATAGATCTCCGAAGGCGTCATATGATTTTCCTTAGGAATCCGATGGATGTCATCAGGGATCCAATCGATTTCCTCCGGAATCTTATGGATTTCTCATATCATTGGGCGTCCTAAAGAATCGCATGGATTGCCGAACGAACCCTGTGGACATCCAAAGGAATCTTGTTGGATTTCCGAACGGATCCGAGGGATGTCTTCCGGAATCCTATGGGTGTCCTAAGGATTCCAATAGATGTCCTAAGGGATCCTATGGATGTCCTAAGGAATCCGATGGACTGCCTAAGGAATCCCATGGATTTCCTGAGGTGTTATATCGATTTCCCAAGGCAGCATGTGGATTTCCGAAGGATGTCTATAGACTTCTTCAGGAGTCCGATGGATGCCCTAGCGCAATGCATAGACTACTTTCTTGGGCAATCCAAAAGGTTCGCAGGACACCCGCAGGATCCCTAATGCATTCCATATTATTGCCTTAGGACTCAAGAAAAACCATACGATCCCGGAGGACAGTTTGGACTTTGGAGTTGACATGCGTTTTCGATGTTTGCAAAGCAATCCATCCGAGTCCTTACGAATTGCCATATGGATGTCTTAAGGATTCCCATGCATGTCCTAACGAATCATAGGATTTTCTTTTGGAATCCTCTGGATGTCCATCGGAATCCAATCAATTTCTTCAGGGAACCTAAGGATAGCCTCGGGGATCCGATGCATTTCCTAAGGATTCCGACCAGTTTCCTTCGGAAGCCTGCGGAATCCTACGGATGTCCTAAGGAATCCGATGGGCGTCCTGAGAATTCCTAAGGAATCCTCCGATATATTGCCGAAGGAATAAGATGGATGTCATCATGAATCCGATGGTTATCCCAAGGACTCATGGGCTTTATAAGGAGTCATTCGAATTTCCTCCGGATTCAATTCGTTTTCGAAGGAATCCTATGGCTGTCATTCGGAATATTTTGGATTGCTTAACGGCTCTTGTGGATTTCCTCGGGGAACTTATGGATGCCCCAAGGATTACTACAGATGCCCCAAGCAATCCTATAGATTTTCTCTGGATTCCGATGGATGTCCGAAACAATTCAATGCATGCCCAAAGAAAGCGGATGGATTGCCAAGGAACCCTATGGATTCCCAAGGAATCCGATAGATTTACTAAGGGCTCCTAAGGAGTTTCTAAGGATTCTCACGGATGTCCCAATGAATCCTATGGATTCTAGGGATTTCGATGGATTTCCGAAGGGGTCCGATGGATTTCCTAAGGCATCCCATAGAATTCCTAAGGCATCCGATGGATGTCCTAAGGGATGCGATGGATTTCCTAAGGGATCCGATGGAATTCTAAGGAATCCTAAGGATTTCCTAAGGAATCCGATGGACATATTAAAGCTTTTGCTTTCCTAAGGAATCCCATGGATTTCCTGGGGAAGCCTATGGATTCCCTACGGAATTCTATGGATTTCCCAGGGTATCATGTGGGTTTCCTCAGGAATCAGATGGATGTCCTGAGGAATACCATGGATTTCTTAAGGACCCCCATGTATATCCAAAGGAATCCCATGGATGTCCAAAGGATTCCCATGGATTTTCTAAGGAATTCATTGCATGGCCTTCGGAGTCCTACAGATTTCCTAAGGATTCCTATGGATGTCCTAAGGGGGTCCAATGGATTTCCGGATGGGACCCATGGATTCCCAAAGGAATCCCATGGATTTCCTAAGCGATCGGATTGATTATTGAAGGTTTCATATGGACGTCATCAGGTATCCGATGGATGTCCTAAGGAATCATTGAAATTCTTGAGGAATCGTTTGGGTTTCATGAGGCATCCGATGGACGTCCTGAGGAACACAATGGATTTCCAAAGGATTCCTCTAGATGTCCGAAGGGATCTTATGGATGTCCTAAGGATTCTAATGGATTACATCAGGAATCCGATAGACTCTTTCTAAGGAAGCTTATGGGTTTTCAAAGGATTCCCATCGATGTCTTTAGGAATCCTATGGATTTCCTACGGCAATGTTTAATTTCTTACGAAATCTATGCGATTCCTCAGGGCACGCATATAAGATTACCTGAGGACTCCACAGGAAACCCATACGATTCCTGATAACGTTCATAGGATTCCATAGTTCCGCAGGAATCCATCGGATATCCATCGGATTCCCTAGGACATCCATAATACTCCGGAGGAAGTCAATCGAAATCCTCAGGAATCCTTGCTGGTCAACATAAGACGAGAGCAAGTTCGATTCGCATGTTTTCCCGGGACCAAACCTGTATTGGTCCGGGATAATCAAGTCTCAATCGTTAAGGGAGGGGGTCATGATTATCGGGAGCGGGGGTTAATTGTGCCTCTTGAGGCTCTCTTGGGAGGCCTCTTGGAGGCATCTTGGGGCGTCTGGGGGCATGTTTGGTCGTCTGGCGGCCATCTTGGGCGTACTTAGACCGATCGTTCGACGACTCGAAACTCTCTTCGGCCGTCTTTGGGGGCTCTTGGGGTCCACTTGTCCCGTCTTGGGGCTCTCTTGGCGTTCAAAAGCTCAGACGACACACCCTTGGAGGGCGTAGTCGTGCCAGGGAACGCTTGAGAAACCGGGGTTCTAACCCCTTAAGAACCATTAAGAGCCACCAGCCCTCTACCTCGCAGAGCTGCAGGATCCTTGGGGCACTCCACTACGTGCCGAAGGCATGTGGGTGGATCTAATTAGCATGATTCAGTTGAGCTAAACGTATCTAGGCCTCCTAGATGGGGTCCGAGTAGATGGGGTCGGAGGATCGCGCCGCATCGCAGGTGCATCGGCGATGCAGCTCGGTGTGGAGCATGATCTTTTCCACGTCGACGGCGCTGGCGCATCGCCGACGTCGTCGGTGCATCGCTGATGCATCGCCGATGCATCGGCGATGCCGCGCGATTCTCCGACCCCATCTACTCCGAGCCCATCTAGGAGGCCTCCACCAGCCGAGCTTAGGTCAGCTCCTTTTCGACTAACGGAGCGCAGATTCCTGTTGCTGCGCTGTGGTAAGCTAGTTTTAGCGCGGCGCAGCCCAGGCTCCCCGTCTCCTTCCCGATGTGGTCCACTTCGGGGGCCTCTTGGGGCTCGCCTGGCATTCGGACGACGGCGGCAACCCTCTCGTTCTGCGCCTACTCTTCCTACTCATCCTCCTTACTCATGCAGCGGGAGCCCACGTGCTCAAAAAAATCCTCCTCCTCCTCCTCTCTCCTCCTTGTCCTCCTCCTCCTCCCTTCTTTTCCTCCTCCTCCTCCCTTCTCTTCCTCCTCCTCCTCTTCCTCCTTCTCCTCCTGATCCTCTTCCTCCTCCTCTTCCCTCACCGCCTTGGGTCCCCTGGTGGTGGCGGCCTCACCGCCTTCTCGTGGCCGCTTGTCTTGGCGGTGGCTCCCGTCGGCCGCCCCGTGTCCAGGCGTGCTGGCGTTGCCGCTCGTGCGGCGGCGCGCCTAGCCGGTTCTCGTTTTGCGCGGGCCGTGTAACTGCTTTTGGCGCGCAGGGCCTTTGTCGGCCACGCGCAGGTGGGGGGGGGTATGGGGGAAGGTGAAGGCCTCTTAGAAGCCATCTGCTCCTTGGGAGGCGCGGGCCCCATTTATAGATGTGAGGCTGGCGCCTTCTCAGAAGCATCCTCCTGAGAAGCATTCCCCCTCCCCCAACCACCTCCTGCGCGCCGCCAACATTGGGGCCCAATGTTCCGGTTTTCGGTGTGTAGGGCTGTCGGGGCCTTTTTGAGACTTTGTCAAGGTGCTCTTGCGGGCCGTCAGGGCCCTCGTTGGTCGTTTCTGAATTTCCTTCAAGCCCTCGTGGGCCATATCGGGGCCATCTGGAGGCGTTAGAGGCCCAATGGGATCCAGAAAGGTTAGTTTTTCAGTTGATCATGACATTTCGGGGGGATCCTTGGGAGTGCCGTGGCCACCTCAGAACCATTGTGCTTTTCTTTGGGGGGGAGCAAGTTTGGAAAGCAAGTTTCGGCCAACCTAGGCGATTATGCGGTATGCGGGAGGCCATGTTGGGCTGAGTGGTGCCGTCTTGGGCCGCCGAGGACGTTCCGACTACCGGCAAGCCTCCAGGGCTGCATGGAAACCCACAATAAACCACAGCTTGGGGTGTTGTAGCCACACCCACTGTTCCATCGAACATGCACGGCCTGGAGGCAGGATTGCGGAGGGAGGGAGTGGAGAAGGAGGGAACGAGAGGAGTAGAAGGAGCAGGAGGAGGTAGGATGAAGGAGGATGGCAAGGAGGGGCGCACTATCCGATTGCCCACCAGGAATGTTTCTGCACGATCCCGCTGCGACAATTCTTTCTGGCATCCTCGTGGCCCTGGATAGGGAGCCTCGGGAGCAAGCCTCCACCTTCCTTTCACATCCGCCTCCTTCCTCCTCCTCTTCCTCCTCCTCTTTCTGCTCCTCCTCCTCCTCCTCCTCCTCCTCCTCCTCCTCTTCCTCCCCATTGGCGGGGGGGGCAGTTACTGCTCTGCTGGGTACCGTATCCTGGTGCTCGGCCCTATGCCGCGAGAACATTGACAACGCCATGTGCGCTTCACGGCTGGTGTCAGCATGCCGGCTTGTTTCTTGGGGTCCTGCCCCGCGGCACGTTGCCTGGGGCCGTGGTGCTCAGCTGCGCACGCTGGAGCCACCTTGAGCTTCCAGGCGCGGGAATCGCGCATTTGGTGGACGGGATCGCGCATCTGGTGGAGTGGCGGGGCCGCGTGGCCCGTGAGTCCCATGGGGCCTTCGTGCTTACTCGCCCCGGGGTGCCAACCCAGTTGCACGTGTCACATGTTTTGGCAAGGGCTGATAGCCGTGAAGGACCTCACACTGAGGAGGTGAACCGACCGCCCCCCTACGCGCGACCGCCGTCACCCAGAAGTAGCGAGTCACGGGGCGACAATGCGTTGACTTGTACCTCGGCTGTGTTGCATGAGCTCTTCGCCGATGCGCGAGCGGCCTCCCTTGCACGCGGGGGGGGGGCCTCCCCGTGTGGGGGCGGAGGGCGGCCCGTTGTGCGATGAGGCAGTACTCTCGTGCGAGGCTGTCCTTTTGCACGGATTCGCTTCTCTGTTTTCCCTGGTTCCATGGCGCCATGGCTCCTCCTCCTCCTCCCATTCCTCCTCCTCCTCGTCTCCTCCTGCTTCTGCATCGTTATCCTCCGCCTTCTCTTCCTGCACGGCCACCGATTCGCCGCGGGGGTAGTCTGCATAACCAGGGGCCTGGGAGACGGGGGTGCGATTGCGAAGGCCTTACGGCCGGTGCCGCCGACCCTGAGAACGACGAAGATGAAAGCGAGGGGGGGGCAGGGGGAGGAGGATGAGGAGGATGAGTGGGCGGTGGAGGAATGGTGGAGGAGGTGGATGAGGGAGGAGGGGGGGGGAGGATGTGGAGGAGAAACAAGAGGAAGAGAGGGAGGCAGAGGAGAGCAGGAGGAGGGGGAGCAGAGGGGGGGGAGGAGGAGGAGGAGGAGGAGGAGGAGGAGGAGGAGGAGGAGGAGGAGGAGGAGGAGGAGACAGAGGAGGAGGCCAGGGGCTTTCTTGGGACAGCCTGGGACTCTCTTGAGGCCGTCTTGGGCCGTCCAGGGTTCCTCTTGCGCCGTCTCGAGGCACTCTTGGAGGCCTCCTGGGCAATTTGGGGTTCTCCTGGGCTGTATTGGGGAAGTTTTGGGGGCCCCTCGGGAGCCTCTTGGGGCCTCTTGGGGCTTCTTCGGGGCCTCTTGGGGGCCTCTTGGGGCTGAGAGCTCGAAATGTCCCTGGGCACTCTCCTGGAACCGTCTTGGGGGCCTCTTGGGCCGTCTTGGAGGCGTCTTGGGCCGTCTTGGGGCCCTCTTCGGCCGTTAGGGGACCCTCTTGGGGGCCTCTTGGGCCGTCTCGGGGCGATCTTGGGGGCCTCTTGGGCCGTCCGGGAAGCGGAAGAGGCAAGAACGCCAACATCTTCCAAAAACGTATGGGAAATCCATGAATTTTGCCTCTTGGTTGGGGCTCTCATGGGAAATCTCCTGGAGGCCTCTTGGGGCGCTTTGCAGGCCTCTTGGGCTGTCTGGAGGCCGTCAAGGCGTCTTGGACAGATCGTTCGGCGATTCGGAGTTCTCTTGGACTGTCTTTGGGGCCTCTTGGGGCACTCTTGGCCCGTCTTGGGGCTTTTTTTGGGCTCCGGGACTCCCAGGGGGGGCGTCGTATCTGACCCCCCCAGGGACCCCCCCTCCCCGGCGGGGGAGGGGTCGAAGGGAAGGGGCTTCCCTTCGACTCAATTACGACGTTGCTCAACTTTGCTTTGGCTGGCGCACTGAGGAGGTCCCTGGGAAAGGGGGGAGCTTCGACGAGCCCAGGGAAAGGGGGGAGGCATGGAAAGCGGACGACATAGACGACGACCAACGAATGACGGAGATGACGATTTGAACGGACAAGCCCCTCACACACGCCGCATTTTGTCCCACATGTATCACAAGATACCATCTGAATTTCCCGTAAGAGACCACGCAACGCTGAGTTTACGCTCGCCGTCTTGGCGCACATATTGTTGAGCGCGCCTCGGGTGATCCCATTTTCCTGATTGGTTTGCGAGGCTCGAGCATCGTAGGGAGTTTTTCTTGTCCTGCGCCCCTGCTGGGATTAGATGTGACAGTGTTGTGTCCCTGCTGAGATCCAAATGTGTCCAGACTGCGAGTGCGATGTGCGCACGCGTGTTGGCCAGTTGCGCATGGAATCCAGTGTAAGCAGTGTTGTTGTTTAACTTGTTTGCTTGCCGGTTGCATCACCACCCTCACCTTCGCGCGTCACAGTCTGCGCCATTGTCATTCACCCAGACACTACGCGCATCATTGCTATCATCTTAGCTATTTGAATCTGTTACACCACGTCCATCTTCAGCCAACGCTGGCAGAATTACGCATAGTCGCGAATCCTTGAGCACCACTGCTATTAAGTGATCGATGGGTTGCGGGCAGGTCGAAGAAAGCGAAAATGACGCATCTAGTTTGTCAATGTCGTTCCTTATTGTGAACAACCTGGTATTCTTCATCACAGGCTGCACGGGAGTGAAAACCAGATGCATAATCATTCAGAATTGATGCGTGTAGATCGAGGGGTTCTTAGCAGGGGCATCGCGGTCATGATTAGCGAAACACGTTAACAGCGAGCAGGGATGCGACATGTCGGAGAAGGAGGGTGCATTGCAACCGATCGTGGTAAGTTTGGTTGCATATAGTTCGGGGCTGATGTGCTCATGCATGTCATACCCACTATCGCGCCACAGCACATGCTCTCCTTTCATCATTCGAAGTGCCTGGGGGACATCCCTTGTCGGTTAAATCGTGAAGGCCTTACGGCCAGTGCCGCCAACTCCGATGGACGACGACGACGACGGCGACGACGACGACGGCAACGAGGCGAAGAATCGAAGGCGAAAGCCCCCAGGGGGGGTCACAACCCCAGGGGCACCCTCCCACTCCCCAGGGACCCCCACCCCACCCCCCCAGGTACGGCCTCCCCCGGCGAGGAAAGGATTCGACTGGAAGGGGCTTCCCTTCGACGTACTTGCGACATTGTTCGATCTCGCTTGCTTGTTCACTGTCCCTTACGACAACGATGACGACGATTCAGGTGCTGGTGGCGTGATTCAGTTATGGTTGGGCCGGCCTCGCGTCGAAGGGCCTCTCTCACGCGCCGACTGGGTCGGCGGATTAACGCTGTCCTCGAGGGATGTTCTACCAGAGAGGGTACTGTCATGTGCACGCGATTGATGGAGTTAGTGTCAAATTAGTACACGTACACGGCGTTGCACTTTGTCTGCAACGCAATGGCAAGAGTAGCGTCGTTGCAGAGTGGGCGACAGCATATTACCAGTGGACAGCGACCCACAACGTACAGTCTGGGGCCAGACTGGCAAGTAATATATATATATATATATATATATATATGTATCGGAGGTTGGGGAGTGAGATCGAAGTGGAACGGAGAGCCCCCCTACCGGGAAATCGATTTCGGTTTCGTATTCGTGCGTGCCGTGCGTGCGGGCGAGGCGAAGCTGCGTGGGCGGGCGAGAGGAAAGTCTCCTGTGGCCGAGGCGCGGCCGGACCAAATGTTTGGCGACCCGGCGTTCGGGGCCGCGCGGTGTCCCGCCGCTGTCCCGCCGGTGTCCCGTCGGTGTCCCGTCGGTGTCCTGCGGTGTCCCGTCGGTGTCCCGTCGTGAGATCGATAGTGAGATCAATCGTGAGATCGATAGTGAGATCGATAGTGAGATCGATAGTGAGATCGATTGTGAGATCGATTGTGAGATCGATAGTGAGATCGATAGTGAGATCGATAGTGAGATCGATTGTGAGATCGATTGTGAGATCGATAGTGAGATTGGTCGAGTGAGATCGATCGAGTGAGATCGATAGTGAGATCGATAGTGAGATCGATCGAGTGCGACGTTGGCCGCCCCCCCTCACCTCCTTATCACGCGAAGGGTTGTCGAGAGCGAGCGGCAACGCAACAATCTCCACTGGCATCGTCAGAACAACAATCACCACTGTTGCCCATTGCTGGGCCCCTCCCCCCCCCAACCTCCTTATCACCCGCAGGGTGGTCGTATAGGTATATGTATATATGTATATATATATACACCTATGCGACCACCCTTCGGGTGATAAGGAGGTTCGGGGGGGAGGAACCAACGTCTCACTCGATCGGTCTCACTATCGATCTCTTTATCGATCTCACTATCGGTCTCGCTCGATCGATCTCGCTCGATCGATCTCACAATCGATCTCGCTCGATCTATTTCATTCGATCGATCCCACAGTCGATCTGACTATCGATCTCACAATCGATCTCACTAGCGGTCTCGCTCGATCGATCTCACAGTCGATCTGATTATCGATCTCACAGTCGATCTCACTAGCGGTCTCGATGTCGTGGTCGTGGCGCCGCGGGGCGGCCCGGCGCTCCGGCGGCCGCCCCCGTGGCGGCCTCCTCGGCGAGGGGTGCCAGCGGTGCCTGGGGCGGCACGTCCTGCTGGTCGTGGGGCTGTGCGTGGGGCTGGGCGTGGGGCTTCGGGGGCGGAAAAGAGGGGGGTGATGACTAGGGGGGGGGGGATATCATGGCGGGGGTCATGATATTTCCCCAGATGCCACGGCGCCTCTTCTTATTTCAATACGGTCCCGGCCCCCCCGCTGGGCCGCGCACATGCCGCCGGTCATGATTTGCACCCCCCCTTGGGGCTGGGCGTACAGTCGGGGCCCTGAAGAAGGAACCCTTTTCGTTGGGTAGGGGCTCCGTGTTCTTTAATTGTTTCACGGTTTGCCCCACGTTTTCCTTAGGTATTCGAAGGGAAATCGAAGTGGGGCTGTGCGTGGGGCTGGCCGTTGGGCTTCGGGGGCGGAAAAGAGGGGGGTGATGACTAGGGGGGGGTGGATATCATGGCGGGGGTCATGATATTTCCCCAGATTTCACGGCGCCTCTTCTGATTTCAATACGGTCCCGGCCCCCCCGCTGGGCCGCGCACACGCCGCCGGTCATGATTTGCACCCCCCCTCTTGGACACCCCCCTCTTGGCCGCTCCCGAGGGCTGGGCGTACCGCAGGGCGCTGGGCGGAGCGTAGGGCTAGGAGCAGGGTGAGCCGTCCGTTGAGCCGTCGTGCAGGGAGTGGGGGGTAGGGATGGGGGTCGGGCTGGGCGCAGGGAAGGGCACCAGTTGGAGCCTCGGGTAGGGCGTCGGGCTGGGCGTCGGGCTAAGCGCATGGCTGGGCGTCGGGTGTAGCGCCGAGCTGGGCGTAGGGTTGGGCGCAGACTTCGTAGGACTGGGCGCAGGGCTGGCCGTCGGAATTGTGACTCTGGTTGTGGCGACCTTGGTCGTGGTGACCGTCGTTGTTGTGACTGATCGTCGTAGCCGTGGCCGCCGAAGCATGCGTCGTGGTCGTCGAAGTGACCGTTGACGTGGTCGTGATCGTCCTGGTCGAGTTGGACCGCGGTCGCAGTGGAGGTCGTGGCGGTGGTCGTTGCACTATTGCGGCTAGTCGTCCGAGGACACGACCGGGGGGGTTGAGGAGGCGGCCAAGGAAGAGGGGAGGGGGAAACAATGGGGGGGGGTGGATGAGGGGAGAAGAGAGGAGGCCGATCCCCGATCTTCGATCGCCAGTGTCGGTCCTGAGTGCGCATCGGCATGCCGCCGGTCGATCCCAGTGGTAGGGGCGGACACGAGGGTCTCTGCGGGAGCGGGGGGCAGGGCGAAGCCGGGTGGCGGACCAGGCAGGGCAGATGCCGGGTGGGAGCCACGTTTCGACTGTCGATCTGGGAGGTTCGATCCCCGAGGTTCGACGTCCACGTTTTTCCATGTGATGAAGGGGGCATCTCGGCAGGGCCCCTGCAGAGAGGAGAGCCGCGAGGGGGGGGGGCAGACTACCTGCCGGCCGAAGAGTCCGAGCATAAGGTTTGCAGCAACGGGGAGGACCTCAGCGGAGATGGCCGCCGGCTCGTCGTCGTCGTCATCGTCGCCGCCGCCGCCGTCCCCGCCGCCGCCGCCGCCGCCGCCGCCGCCGCCGCCGTCGTCGTCGTCGTCGTCGTCGTCGTCGTCGTCGTCGTCGTCGTCGTCGGAGGAGGAGGAGGAGGAGGAGGAGGAGGAGGAGGAGGAGGCGCAGGAGGTGGATATATCCGGTACAACTTCTGGAAGCTTCGTGTAACCCCACCAGCCCATCCAGAGACGATGCCCAGAGGAGTTGCCTCGATCAGGGAAGTGGGCAGCACACAGAGGAAGGGTTCCTCTTGGAGCGCTCTTGGAGGCCTCTTGGCGGTCCCGGGGGCCTCTTGGAGCGTCTTGGGTGCTTCGGAGAGCCTCTTGGAGCCTCTTGGAGCCTCTTGGGGGTCTCTTGGGAGCCTCTTGGAGGCCTCTTGGGCGCCTCTTGGGGCCTCCTGGGGGTCTCTTGGGGTTTTCTTGAGGCGCTCTTGGGAGCATTGGGAGCGCTCTCGGGGCCATCTTGGAGGAGATCGCTCAAAAAGGAGGGAGCTTTAATTCTTCACGCTTCGCGTATCCCCACCTGGCTCTCCTCCTCCTCCTCCTCCTCCTCCTCCTCCTTTGTATTCAACTGTTTTGCGGCTATCGGCTGCGCCCCCCCCTCTTCCTTCACGACGACTGCAGTGGCGGGCCTTTCGACCACCACCTGCGGGTGGGCCCAGGTAAGGCACACTCCTGCACAAGTGGTTCATCTTTTGGCAGGCTCTGCCTTCCCACGACGGGCCCGTCCCGCTGCACGACGCCGACGACCTTCCCCCCTGACCCGCCCAGGGCAACGCTCTGTTGGGTCCTCGGCTGTCTGTGTCGCCTGGCCCACCTGTGCCTCTCCTTCCAGTTTTCATTTGATTTGCGGCTATCGGCTGCGCCTCCCCCCCCTCCTCCACGCACGCTGTGGTGCTGATCGCGCCTGTCGGCTTCCCCCCAACAGTGCCACGTCTTCGCGCCTGCCCCGAGGTCGTCACTCCTTCCACGCGGCAGGGTGCGCCCGATGGGGCATTGGCAGGTGGGCCGTGGAGGCTGGCTTCCTGTACAAGTGGTGCATCCTTTGGCAGGGCCGTGCTTCCTCTTGGCAGGCGTTCTCCGGCTCCCGGCTATGCCAGCGACATCGGCCCCTTCCTCTGGTAGGATTTGTCGCTCGCGGACGCCAGCGACGCCCTGCCCTTCTGCGGTGTTCAGGCGGTGCACACCTGTCCGCAGTCCCCCCCAGGCGGGGCCTGAACGCCGGTGGGTAGTGCCGCCGTGGTCCCACGCGACGCCCCCCCCGTCCACGGGCGCATGCACTCGGGACTCACGACAAGACTACCGACCCCTGGTTCAGTGACGACCTGTCTTCGAGCACATGAGGTGCTCTGTGAGTGAGGCTCCCTTTGCCCCCCTGTCCCTCTCCCGCCTTCTCTCCCCCCCCCTTTTTCCCCCCTGTCGCCCTGCCCTTCGCCGTCCGGTCTGTCGGGTGCTGGCGCCACTGTGCGACGCCCCGCTGTCCGCCGTCGGCTGCCGTTTTGGTTCGACTTAATGAGGTTCATTTTGTCCCTCGCATGTGCATTCCGGCGTTGGCTTTTGGCCCGCTGGCAATTATCTCGCTTGTTGCCCCGAGCTTGTTTCGACCCGCTCTCTGGAATCGTCCTTGGGGCCGCAGATCAACAAGTATCCCCGCCTGTTCTGGTGCCTAGTCGCGGCCCGGCTAGTGTTCGGGCGGTTTTCGACCCGCCTCGCGAGCCTGTAGACCAAAAAGTATCCCCACCTGTTTTTCTGAGTGGCTGCCCGCTCGCTCGCTTCGCTTGCCTTTCTTTTCCTGCTGCCTAGTCGCGGCCCAACTAGTGTTCGGATGGCTTTCGACCCGCCTCGCAAACCCGTTGACCAAAAAATATCCCCACCTGTATAGGTCAGCCCCGGCGCAGTTGCCTCCCTCGGCGGTAGGTTTAGCTTGCTTGCTCGGCGCGCGCACCGGCAATTGCGGTGCTCGTGGCCCGTGTTTACTCTACAGACGCTGTCGGCTGGTTGGCCTGCAGCTGCGATGAAAGTATCCCCACCTGCCCGTTCCAAAACAACGTTTTTTTGCGAAGCATGTTTACTGTCGTTGTTTTCGGGCGTACCTTCTCCTGCCCTCGCGTATACCCTCCTGTTCCTCCTACATTCCACCTGCTTCCTTGCAGCTCTTCCTTGTGGGAGGAGTGGGTGGGGGACGAGGTGGAGGAGGAGGAGGGAGAAGAGAAGGCGGTGGGAGGCGAGAGGGAGATAGCGGCAACGACGACGGCGATGACCACAACAACGACGACGACGACGACCACGACGACGACGACGACGACGACGACGACGACGACCGCGACGACGACGACCCCGCCTGCTCCCTTTTGGCTTTTCCTTGTGGGAAGAATGGGAGGAGGACGGTGCGGAGGAGGAGGACGACGACGACGACGAGGATCAGGGGGAGGAGGAAAACGAGGAGGAGGAGAGGAGGAGCAATGACCACAACAACGACAACGACGACGACGACAACGACGACCACGACAACCACGACGACGACGATGACGACGACGACCGCGACGACGCCGACGACGACGACGACGCCGACGCCGACGCCGACGCCGGCGCCGGCGCCGACGCCGACGCCGACGCCGACGCCGACGCCGACGCCGCCGACGACGCCGACGACCGCGACGACGACGACGACGACGACGAGTCAATCATCAATGACTTTTCTGGGTCTTTATCTCTGAGGGGCCTTCTTGGGGATATGTTGGAGGTCTTTGGGCCCTTTTGGGGTCCCCGCGGTGCCTCTTGGGGCACCCTTGTAGCTCTTTTGGGGGTCTTGGGGCCCTCTTGGGTTTTTTTTGGAGGGTCTGGGAGGTCTGTTAGGGCCACCGTGGAGGCCATGGCTCAAAAAGGAGCGCGGCGTCAATTACGCCCCCCCCTTTCAGAAACCGAGATGTGGCCTCTTGGGGCCCTCTTGGGCCGCTCTTGGGGCGCTCTTGGGCGCTCTTGGGCCCGTCTTGGGCCTCTCTGGGGCTTGTCTTTGGGCTCTCATGGGCCATCGCGGGCCGTGGCGGCTCGTCAGACCTAGCGCGCCCCGACCCCTCAGCCCCTCTTTCAGGCGCCTCGCAGGACCAACGGCGGTCGGCGCCTGGGGTGCAGCCAGAGCCTGCTGGGGCTGAGTCGGGAGGGGTGATGGGTTGCGCAGGCCAGCCATCCGCGGCGCAACATCAACGATTTCCACGCGTGCATCGGGCGCCTGCTGCTGGCGCAGAGTTGGGAAGTAAGCTCAGCGGTGGAGTTCGCGGATCGGAGAGTCGAGGATCGCTGTCCACGTCTCCTTCGGGCACTGCGGATGAAGCCGAGGGCCGGCACCATATCGTTTGCATTCATATCGCGCAGCTGGGGCCACAGTGTTAAGGCCCAGTCAAGCGACCCCCCCCCCCTGTCAGTTTCGTTCAGTGCGTCGCCTGAGCGTCGCCCGTGCGCCGGCCCTGGTTTGCGTCTCTGTCCCGAATCCCGGCCTCCCAGAGTGCGTGGGCGACATATGGCGCGACTTCGGAATTTCTCTGGCCACATATAGGTTTCCGACGCTGGTGCACCAGCAGCCAGTTTGGCGGTCGTGGCGCACTCTAGTTCGACGGTCCACCAACGCGTTATGTTTCCAATTTGGCGCAAGAGGATTTGCTGGTGCGCATTTTCGGGGGCGCCAACCGATGCTGAGGACGAAGACGCCTCGCGTTGATTGGGGGCTGTGCGTGTCGCGCCACGTTGGGGATGACGTCACGTCGCGCGACTCGGCGCCACTTCGCCTCGTCGCATCGTGCCCCGCACCCCCATTTCGTTTCGCGCCATTCCTCCTGTCCCCCCCTCTTCCTTCCTCTTCCCCTCGTCTAACGCGCTGCGCGTTTTGTCCCGCTTGCGAAACTTGTATGCAGTTCTTTTGTGTCAGGCTGCCGTCCTGTCCCCCTCCCCACTCGCCCCCCGTTGTCCTTCCACCCTCCTGGAACTTCCTTCTCGCCCTCCTCGCTCCCGCCGCCCCCCTTCGATTGCCTTCCATCGCTCCAGCCGCCGCTGCGCCGCCCCCGCGCGCCCCCTCCTCGCCCGCCCGTTCCCTTTTCCGCCCGCCCTTCCCTCGCATCGCTTCCATCTTCTTTTTCCCCCGAATGCATCGGCGGGCGAGGCGTCGCTAAATTGCTGCAGCGACGAACCGATGTTTAAATTCTGACGGGGCGTGCGCTTGAAATGGATTAGTCCACGCGCGCTCTGCATCTCCATGTCGTCTATTGGTCTCCTCGCGTTCGTAGTTCTCACGTGCGTGTCTCGCTTTTTTTAGTATTGCCGCGCGCGCCCCTTGAGTGTTTCGCCAGCGGGCCGTGCAGTTCACGCGCCGTCGGAAGCCCATGGCGCCCTTCGAGCGATTCGCGCGCGACCTGCGCGCGACGCGCGAACGACCCGAGCGACGCTCGTGCGACGCGCGCGCGACGCACGCGCGGCGCGCGCGATGCTCGCGCGACGCGCCCCGACCCGCGCGCGACGCACCCCTGCCAGCGCGCGACGCACGAGCGACCCGCGCGACGCACGCGCGACGCACGCGCCACGCGCGCGAAGCAAGCGCGACGCACGCGCGACGCACGCGCGAAGCACGCGCGACGCACGCGCGACGCATGCGCGACGCGGTCGCGACTTTGCCCGCCCCTAGCATTTCTCCGAACAATAATGCGCAACGGCCGTCGGCCCGCCGTGCTTGCGCTGTTCACAAGTGGCGGCGGCTGCGTCCTCCATTTCGCCAGGAAGGGCGGTGTTTGCCCCTGTTCCTTCCCTTTTCCTTCCTCGTCGCCCCTCCTCTTTCGTCATTGCTCCTCTTGCGTCCTCCCTCCTGCCTCGTCTCCCTCTCTCCTCCCTTCTCTTCCTTGCTACCGGCCTCCCTCAGTCTGTCCCCCCCCCACCACCCCCGTTGTTTTTTTTTTTCTCTTCCCCCCTTGCCCCGCCGTGTCCCTCTTCATTGTCTTTTTCTCCTTCGGCCCCCCTTCCGCGACCGCGGCGCGTCGCCGCGAGCGGCGCCCCCGCCTTCCGCGAGCGGCCCCGCCGTTGGCGGTGGAAGAGGAAGATTACGGGGAGAAAAGGAGGGGGGGGCAGGGGCACGAGGCGGGCGCGGCGGCAAGGGCGCCCCGGCAGGGGAATGGGGGGGAAGGGGGGGGGGCGGAGTGGGCGGGTGCTTCTGTAAGGGTCATGTCGGTGATCATGGTCATGGTCGCGTTCGTTGCCTTGGTCGCGCTGGCGGTGGTCGTGCCGCTGGTGGTGGGTGGGCTGGTGGTGGTCGCGTCGGTGATCGTGCTGGTGTCGATCGTTCTGGTGGTCGCGAGAAGCGTGGTGGTCGTGGTGGTGGTGATGGCGGTAAATGGTATTGGTCGTAATCGTCGAGGTGGATGTGGTTGCGGTCGCATCCATTTGTGGTGATCGTGGCGGTGGTAGTTTTGGCGCTGGCGGCGGTCGCGGCGGCTGCGACGGCGGCTGCGGGGACCTGCTGGCCTAGCGCCGGGGTGCGTTCAGCAGCATCGCTGCATTTGTAATGTTAGAGGGATTTGCTGATCTGCTGAGGTAGCCCAGCGGCCGCCATCTTCGTCGCCGAGAGGGCCGCAGCGTGGGCGACTGGCCTTTTCAGCGGCCGTGGAGCGGGCGACGCGCGTGCGATCCGCCCCGCGGGCGTCCGCCGCGCTGGCGACGCACTCACCAAATTGCCCCCTTGCGAGGGCGACGTGCGCGTTCGAGAGGGCGGCTGGCTTTTTCGGCGGCCGACGCACGGGCGACGCATGCGCGACGCACCTCTTGTCGCGAAGGGGGCGGGGGGTCAGCGCGCCGGTCGTCTTGCTGGGCCTTGACAGGCCACGGGCTTTCAAGTTTTTGCAGGGGAGCGCCTCTCGGTTCCAGGCCCGGGGGTTCCTCGGAACCCGCGTCGATGGGGCCTCCGCGGCCAAGCGGACAAAAGAGGCGAGAGCCTTTTACCGCCGCGATGTTTTAACCGAGCTTGTCCGTCGGGAAAAGAAGCGCCTGGCTTGCGCGCCCCCGGGGCTAACGAGGACGGGGGAGCCCGTTTTGTTGAAGAGCATCGGCAGGCGCGCTGCGCTGGCGACCCCGAGCTGTACCCCGAGCGCGGCTGCCGCCTGCGATGCCCTCGACGACCCCCCCCCCATCACTTTGCACGTGCGTGGATGTCCGGCGGCCCTCGTTCTTTATGGACTGCATGCCCGAGGTTGTTCGGGGGAGAACGCCAGGCGGCTGACTCGTCGCGGGGCTCTCCTGTCTGCGCGATCGCTTCTCCGGCTCATCATGGGCGGTTTTAAGTTGGCCCCATCTCAGCTCGACGACTGTAAGTTCCTAGGTAGTCTCAATGCGGTGGCCATGACAGCAGATATCGAGGCCAACTGCGTCACTGGCACAGGTAGCAGTCACGTGGATTATATCGTCGCGAGCAGTTCGGCCAGCTCTGCATCCCTGCCGCGCGCGCCAAGCTTGACGTGTCATGGGGCACGCATTGCGGACATGTGGTTCCGCTGGCAGGCAGCGGTCGTTTTCTCTTCGCTCGGGCTCTCCAGCTCCCGAGCGCGCTGCCTCGGGCTAGTCGGCCAGGGGCCCTTCCCCAGGTTAGCAGCAGATCCAGCGAAAGGAAGCAAGATCGGCGTGGCAGCAGGCGGTCAAAGCTTTCAGAACTGTCTGCGATTAATTATTATGTGATTTGCTTGGCCCGCAGGACAGGGGAGGTGCAGCAGCCCCCATGTCCCAGGCCAGGTCTGCCCCCTTCGATTTGAATCCGGCGCTCTTGGGTGGCGAGAAGCATTTGCCTCCCGACGTTGAGCTTGGCCAGGGAGATGAGAGGCATTATGGTTGGCATAATTCGCAAGACCCCCCCGAACCCCTTGGGCCCCCCCGCGAGGGCCGGTGGGGCAGGCGCCGACGCGACGGTTGCGCCTTCCAGCCCCTCCTCCTCCATTCCTGACTCCACCCCGTGTCGCCATTGGGTTTAAGTTTGCGTTTGTGCTTCAGGTTTCTTGCGATGTCGCGCCAATTGTGTCTGCCTCTCTTGCGCGTCGAGCTGTGGGTCGTCATGTTCTGGGCATCAGCAGTTTGTCTGCAGCGTGGGTTCAGAATCCGGGAAGGGCGATGTCTGCGCGCCATTACGCCGACCCCCACGACCACCAGTTTCATGGTCGATCTCGGGCTGAGGAGCCGGGCGCGTCCAGCAAGCGGTTCGGCAAGCTCAGAAATGTCGCGAGGTTCCGCGCGCGGACAGGGTATCCGCGCGGCGGGCTAGGGCTAGGGTGTCGATTGTTCTCGCGAGGCTTATCAAGCATCGCCAGCGGGACAATGGAGGAACGCATGTCGGGGAGCTCATGCACGCGTGATTCATCGGAGGACATAGTTAATGATGCGCACGCGGCCAGAATGCAGCACGAGCTCGAGCCATCGCCAGAAGCTTGGACTCGTCACCTCGGCAGCTTGGGTTCCCATGGTATTCGTTTTCCTCGGGGAATTTGGGGCATGGTCAGAACGCATTGCCACGCGAGCTCAGCGCAAGGCAATGCGTCGCCCACTACATCAGCTTCAAGAGCGGATCGTAGATGGCAGCAGTCAAGGCCAAGTATTTCGGAGCTTTCGCTCCGAACCAGCGCCTGATCACGAGTTCCCCCACAAGGGGACTCGGCTTTTCAACCTAGCCGATATCAAGGATGCCAAGGCAGAGAACTGTCACAGCCTGTGGTGTCGCTACCAGTCACGCATCAGCAGGTCGTCGAACTCATCGGGCGCATCCGAGGTGGGACGCTCTCCTCGGAGATGCCCGAGCTCGCCGTTGAAGATCTGCGGTCGGCGCTGCGTAGAGCGCTGCCATCGACTGGTCTTGGCGTCGATTTGTTTACGCCTCTCGACTTTGAGAGGTTGCCAGATTCAACATTGCAGTTCTTGTTCGGTTTCTTCGCAGCATGTGAGCAGGCGCTCACGCGGCCCTGGCAGGTATTAGCGGTATTAGGTAAGTGTTTAGCGGAGAATCCGGGTGGGGATAGAGTGATCAGGATGATGCGTATGGTGTGTAGGCCATGGTCGTTATCCAGAGACCATCGCGCCATGCTTTGGTCGTCGCAGACGCCCCCCAGCTAGGGGCGCGGCTATTGTGGGCAACTCGGCTTTACGAGAAGTGCTTCGCGGGGTATTTGATGCTGGAGTGCGCGTGCGATTTGGTATTTCATTTAGCCGAGCTATACTGGACAGCAACGGGTTCTACGATACTATCATGTGGGATATCCTGGTGGATGTCGCAGTGCGCCTGGGCTTTCCGCCGGTCATGCTGGCTTTGGAGCTGCAGCAATGCATGGCGCCCCGTGCTCCTAGCCAGAGCTGTGCCAACGGTCGAGCGCTCCAGCCATATGTATTATTGTCCTGGGGCTTCGGAATGCGGCCCGCTTCGCACGCTGCCGCGATATATATATATATACATACATACACACTTGTGTAACTATATATATATATATATATATGTATATATATACACATATATATATATATATATATATATATATATATATATATATATATTCATATATATATATGTGCATGTATGTCGCGTGGCGTTAGTTGCAGGCCCCGTCTTCCGCTGCACAAAGAATTCGGATTGACGATTTGATGTTGCAGAGTTTGGGGTCGCGTCGGGCCGCGGTTCGACCCGCGGTTCTATGCCCCAGCCAGCGGCAGTTCGAGGGGCGAGCGCAGCCCTCAGCTGGCAGACGGACGCGCTTCCAGAGCATTCCGCAGCCAAGGGGGCCGCCACTTGTTGAAGGCGCCCAGGCATCACTGTCAAAGTTGCCCCGCAGGTTCCGCAGCTGGGCATTGGCTCGGGCGTGGGGGGCGCGCGGGCGAGGAGGCGGCGCGCTGCGAAGGGCGTGGCCCAGCATTGCAAGTTGAAGTCGCGCGCCCGAGCTGCCAGGAGGCACCTCGCTCCAAGAAAATCGAACTTGCTGGCTGGCAGGCGTGTTCTAATCGCGGTTGGGAGATCTATGGGGTCATGGGCCATCAGCTTCGTCGCCTCAGGCAATGATTGGAAGCTGTCTCTGGTTCGGGGGAACAAAGGCAAGTGTCTGACTACTCACCTGGACTTGCGGGCCCCTAGCCGAGGTCCTGGGGCTGTCCTGCCCGCGTCACGCACGAAGAATTGGCTCGGCTGCTTGAGTCGGCCCCCGCGGTCTAATATGGATATGTTTCGCGTTTGGAACGCCGTCGGGGGCGATTTGGAAGCCATTGCGCCCAGCTGGCGTTCAAGACATGTTGGAGGCCCAGTGTCAGCTGTCGTTGCGCATCTGTCGTTGGCCGGATGGGCTCCCGCGGCCCCCGGCGATTGGAGGGGTCGGCCATTCCCTGAAGGAGTCTATGATTTTCAAGTGGCCATCCGATGCTTTGGTCTCGATCGACGCGGCCCGAGGCTCGCTCGAGGATCTTCAGGGCGCTTTGACTTTGCGGCAGCGGGCGGCTGCTGAGTCGCACTTCTGCGGGCCAGGTCTATATGGAGGGGCGGGCAATTTCTTCGCTTCGCATTTATTTTGCGACAGCCAGAGGGAGCAGGGCACGGCGGGCAGACGGCAGACGCCATGCCCTACATTGCCGCGGGGGGGCGTTGGATGGAGGATAGCAAGTTGTGCGAAGGTCTCATTTCCGCCAGCGAATGCCCTCGCTGCAAGTTGGCAAATCGAGGCTCCGTTCCAGAGACCCCGCTGCGTCGGCGCTGGCTGTGCCTCAGCAAGTGCGATCGCCCCGCTTCCTCGCAATCGGCAGACCTGCTTCCCGATGCCGTGGCGCAGCGCGGGGCGGGGGCGGAGGCGCCGCTCTGGCATCGAGGGCTGGCTCCTTTCAGCTGGACTTCTGCCCCCCTCCTCGCCCCCCCTCCTAGTCTTTCTGCAGAAAAGTTGATTTTGCCTGGGCCTTTGCGCCGACGGGCTGCGCCCTGGGGCCCGGGGGCGCGGGTCGCCCCACAGACCTCCGCGCGCGTTCGGGGGCGCGTCTGGGGGCGCGGGCGCAGGAGCTGAGCGCGTGCGCGGGGTCGGGATCGGAGTGCCGGCCGCTGTCTTTCCTTCGCCGCTCGCGCCGAGTCCCGTCTTTTTTCGGGCCACTGACGGCCGTTGACGAAGACGCGAGATATGGCTTGGATCTGAATTGGAATAAAACGGTATGCGTGCGTGCACATAACACTGGTACTTTGCTTTCTCCCGCCGGCGCGCCGCTGAAAATAGTGGAGCAAGCGGTGTACTTAGGAGGGTGATTGAATGTAAAATGCTCGGCGAAACCTGAAATCACGCGGAGAATTGGCGAAGACAAGTCTCTACTCAAAGCTTTGTCTCACTGTTGGTCGCGCTCTAATATATGCCGCGACCGGAGGGCCGGAGCCGAGGCTCCGCCGCGCCTCCCGCGTAGGGATGGCTTCCGGGCCGGTGGGCGCGTGTGTACGTGTGTGTGTGTGACGGG
This sequence comes from Prorocentrum cordatum, assembly GCA_963575745.1. Classification (NCBI taxonomy): domain Eukaryota; class Dinophyceae; order Prorocentrales; family Prorocentraceae; genus Prorocentrum; species Prorocentrum cordatum. Next base: position 240,601 of record CAUYUJ010014269.1, on the reverse strand, counting down.
AGAATCCAATTGTATAAAGCAACTATCTTGCCCAAGCTGCTGTATGATTTCGAGACTGTTTGGTCATTGCAAGCGGACAGAGCCCGTTTAGACAGCTTCCATGTGCAATGTCTGCAAAGTATTTTCAGAATTCCGTCTGCGTGCGTGTCCAGAATTTCTAACAATGAAGTCCAAGAGCGTGCGCAAGAACCTTCACTGAGCGAGACGCCCCGTGATCGGCATATGAATTTGTATAGGAAGATTTCGGCACTCCCGGAAAATAATATCCTCGAGTTCCTTACGTGTGAGCCTGGCACAAGGCTGCCTAGGCGATGGGCGCACAAAAGGAAGAGAAGGATACCCAAACAGCAATGGGCTTCCAGCGTATATTCGCTTTTGCCAGCAGGCGTGCTCTGATTGTTTTTGGCGCTCTTCCTCCTCCCCTCGTCCCTTCTCCTCCTCCTCCTCCTCCTCCTCCTCCTCCTCCTCCCCGCGTGTCCTCGCAGGTGGAACCGATGTGTGTTCGCGGAATTTCGTATCGCATCAGCTGTCCGGCGACAGTGCGCCGTGCTATTTTTTTATTTGCCAATACGCCGTTCGAGCGCAGGGCTTTGGTCGTCGACGGGCGAACGCCAGTCGGGGAGACTCTCAGGGGTTGGAGCTCGCCATCAGGCCCTCGGCTGGAGATTTGGTTCGCGTCGCGGACGACGAGGAGGCCGCGCGAGGTTGGGCCCGCGGGCTTTTTCCAGCAACCTCCAGGTGTCATGGCCGCCCTGCGGCGGCAGATCGGCGTGCTGATGAGGGCTCGCGTCGGTTCAGTCGTTGCGTTGAGAGTCGCTTCTCGCGTCGCCCCGATCGACCCAGAGTTCCGACGTTTCCCCAGCTGGATGTGTGCGGGTAGCGAGGCAGTCGACCAGTTAGCGACGGAGGTTGCGCGGGTTTCCAGAGCTGCAGAAAATGAGCGTGCGCGAGTTCTCGTTTCGGAACTGATGGCCAGGTAGGTGCGAAGGATAGTATGGGAATCCACGTTAGCGGCGATGGAAGCTTCCGTCCTCGTCCGCAGGATTGAACATCTATCTGAGCGCCCTCATGCCCCTGCTGTTGCCGCGCCTCCCCCACCCCTCCGCCCCCCGCCGCCCTTTGCCCTGTTCAAGTCGGTCCGCGAGCTCGACGGGCCAAAGCTCGGTGTTGGGGAAAAAGGGGGGAGGGGGAGGATGCGGGAGGAGGGGGAAGGGGAAGGGCGAGGGCGAGGGGCAGAAGAAGGAGGATAAGGAGGATAAGGAGGATAAGGAGGATAAGGAGGAGGAGGAGGAGGAGGAGGAGGAGGAGGAGGAGGAGGAGGAGGAGGAGGGAGGAGGAGGAGGAGGAGGAGGAGGAAGGAGGAGGAGGAGGAGGAGGAGGAGGAGGAGGAGGAGGAGGAGGAGGAGGAGGAGGAGGAGGAGGAGGAGGAGGAGGAGGAAGAGGAGGAGGAGGAGGAGGAGGAGGAGGAGGAGGAGGAGGAGGAGGAGGAGGAGGAGGAATTGGAGGAGGAGGAATTGGAGGAGGAGGAGGAGGAGGAGGAGGAGGAGGAGGAGGAGGATGAGGAGGAGGAAGGCGAGCTGAAAGGCCAGATGCCTCTTGGATGCCTCTCGGATTCTCTTCGGATTTCGTTCGAACGTTTCCTGGAGTCCTCTTTGGGCGTCTTGGGGGTCTCTTGGCAGTCCCAGTTGCCTCTTCGGGCGTTCTCGGTGCCTTTGGGGGGCCCCTTGGGGCCCCTTGGGAGCCTCTTGGGGGCCTCTTGGGGGCCTCTTGGGGGCCTCGTGGGGTCTATTTGGGGACTCATGGGCACATCTCGGGGCCCTCGTGGGGCGCCCTGGGCAGCCTCGGGGGCCATTTTAATCCAGGTAGTACTCTGGACGGGAAGGTGTACCACAGCACCGTTGATGCATATTTGGTCCTCCTGCCCCCCTCTTCCACCTCCTTCCCGTCCCTTTCCCCCCCATTCGACTCTCGTGCCCGCAGGGGCGTCTCTCGCCCTGCCGTTAGGGCTTGGACCTGCTTTCGTGGATAACCGTTCCGATTCGTTCTCTCTATCCGCTCAGGGCCCATTTCGATCAGATCGATCCGATTCGATATCGACGCCTGCTGGCTCGATCCAGTTGTTGCCGCCTCGCGCGCCCCCACCAGCCCATCCAGAAACGATGCCCAGAGGAGTTGAGGGGAGGCTTCTTGGGGCCGTCTGGGCGCCTCTTGGGGCGCTCTCGGGAGCTTCAGGGACGCTCTTGGGACCATCTTGGAGGACATCGATCAAAGAAGGGTGGGGGCTTCTGACAGTGATGGTGGGGAGAGGGCCGCATCGTGTTGGCCGCGCATGCTCCAAATGTGGAGGCAGAGTGCGGTTTGTATCGTTTTGTTGTCAGGGATGGTGGGGGGCGGGCCCGCATGGAGTCGGCATGGTTCCGGGCTGGCCGCCAGCTGGGTGGGGGAGGGGGTGTATATTAATAATGAAGAGTGATCAAGACACCCCCTAGATAGCAAACCTTCTAGCCCATTCCCACCCGTCCTCCCAACACATAAGTAGCACCCGAGCCTGAGCATGCTCAGCGATCGTCTTTGGATGGACAGCTATTGGGAACCGAAACCGAGCCCATGTGCGCGACGCTGGGGCGAGGTGCGCCACGCGTGGCAGGCGCGCCACGCACCCCTGGGGCCTGAGCGTGCCAGGCGCGCCTGGTGCGCCAGATGCGGCACGCGTTCCCCGTGCGCCAGGTGTGCCACATACTCCAGCCGCGCCAGGTGCGTCACGTGAGAGCACACATCGGGAAGCATGTCGGCCCCCACCATCCTTGTCGAACAGCAATGCCAATCATTGTGTCTGGTGGGCCTGCGCACAATAGGCCATGCGCCACCACCCCTGCCATCCCTGTCAAAGACCACTTGACAGTGATCACGGGGTGGCCGCGCATGATCCATATTGAGTCGCGAGGTGCATGTTGTATTGTTCTTTGTTTGAGCTGGTAGCCTTGCGCACAGCAGACAATATGCTGACACCCCCGCCGTCCCTGTCAAAAGCAATACAAAGTGCTCGCGGGCCTCACGAACATGACTCCAGACTTTGCCCCAAAGTGTACTTTGTAGTACCTTTGACAGGGATGGTGGAGGGGGGCGCATCGGTTCGTTGCGCATGCTCCGAATTTGGAGACAGAGTGCGTTTTGCATTGTTTTGTCGACAGGCGTGGTGGCCTCATGGTTTCTGGTTGGCCGCCGGTCGCCTCGGGGAGGGGGTGCATACTGATGGGGAACAATGATAAACCCCCTCCCCGAAGGGGAAGAAGGGGGTTGGAGAAGAAAACTTAGTAGACCACCTACGCCCAGAGTGCTGGCGGGATTCGATTTCTACACCTCGACGATCCGACGCGGCCCAATCCATTTCAGTCCTGGGCAGTCCAGCTCCGTCCAGCCCGTGTCCGTGCATCCCTATCCAGAGCAGCCCAGTACACCTCTCAGCAGTCTGCATCAGGCGCTGGCTGAGCCCAGAGAGATCATCCCATGCCATCCACATGTATCCCAGACGATTCCAGCTCGGCCATTTCTCGGGACGACCGACATGGGTACGGAAAGAATGGGTACACTGCCCAACAGCGGATCCTGTTCATTTTGAACAGGATTCGCTGTCCACGTCGCCGCGGCCTGTGTCCATTCGAGACAGAAGGCCGCCTGCCCAACAGCGGCCGCTGTTGGTTTAGGACAGCATTTGTTGTTGGGCATTGTGCCCATTTTTTCCGTACCCATTTCGGGCGTTCAAATGTCGAGTCAGGCTCAGTCGCGCTTGGTCCAGCTCAGCACATCCCAGCCCAGTCCACCCGATCACATCTGCTCGGCCCAGGACATCTTAGCTCAGCCCGCCCCGGCCCAGTTCGTGGCCAGCCCTGCTCCCGCTGTTCAGCGTCAGCCTAACTCGGGTCTGATCAATCCAGTTGACCAGCCCAGCTCCCCTTGTTCAGCGTCGGCCCGGCTCAGGTTGTGTGATCAGCCCAGGCAAACGTCCAGCTCAACCCAGATCAATCCAGCCTGGTCAAGTTCATGTCTGCTGAGTCGAGTTCACTTCAGCCCAGTCCAGCCAAAGTCATCTCTGTCCAGTCTAGCTGAATCGAACTCACAGTTGATCAGCCAAGCTCAGCCCAGATCAGTCCAATTTAGCCCAATTCGATCCAGCTCAGTCCACCAGAGCAAGTATCACAATTGCGTGCAGTGTAGCCTTGTGCAGCTCCATCATGTAGCGCAGTTCTGTCCAAACCAGTTCAATGCAGCCCAGCCCAGCATAGTCCAACTCAGCCCAGCTTATCACCTCCCGGTCCAGTGGAGCCCAGCTCAGTCCATCTCAGTCCATGCGAGCCAGTCTCACAACGCAGCGCAGCCCAGCGCGCTCCAGCTTTACCGCTCAGCGTGGCTCAGTCCTGCCCAGACCTGTCCATGCCAGCCCAGTTCAGCCCAACACAGACAATATGAGGCCCAGCCGAATTTTGAGCTCCGCTTAGTTCAGCCAGCCGCAGCGCAGCCCAGCCCAACTAAGCCCAGCCCAAATCGAGCTCCTCATTCAAATTACGTACGCTTATGCATTCGACAGTCAACCGTTGCCACTTCGCTGGGATGGAATTCCATGGGCCCCCTGATCGAGTTACACGTGTCCAAGTGAAGGAAAGCGCAGGAGACTTCCCGTGTCGAATGGTTCGGACAGATATATGTCTACGGGCGTGTGGCCTGTCCCCAGTGCGCTGGGACGTGATGCGTAAGGTTGATTTGAGGCCTTACGGCCGGTGCCGCCGACCCAGAAGGACGACGACGACGATGACCACGACAACGACCACGACGACAACGACAACGACGATCTGATGACCCTGCCACAAGCTCGTGGCATGGGGCGGGCGGTGGAGGGAGGAGGCGGAAAAGGAGGAAGAGGAGGAGGAGGACGAAGAGGAGGAGGAGGCGGAAGAGGAGGAGGAGGGGGAGGGGGTTGGGATGTGATTCGTAAGGTTTATTCGCTTGATCGTTTGACATGATGTCGTGACCTTTTGTGGGGATGCTCCTCATGATCCTTCGCGCCGCATTTCCAGACCGTTTTCCGAAGAACGCTCGAGCAGGCGTCGGATAGGCTGACTTACTGGTGCTCCCTCGCCGTTGATGGCGGATGGCTCGATGTGGCGCATTCAGGCGCTGCAGCCGCTGCAGCCTGTCTGGACGCCAAGTCGATTCGGTATAGTCTACCTGAGCTCACGTCTAGTCCACGCGGTCAGATCTGATCTTTCGCCCGGTGTGCTCCCACCCTCGCGCACACCCCGTGTGAATCAGTCTGCGGTGGCAGGACCTCGCTCAGGCAGCCCGAGCTGGAACGTCCGGCTCGCCGATGCCCGTATCCCATCCTGGAGGCAGGGACAATCGTACACAATCACAGTTGCACACATAAATGTTTGGCGGATTTCTTAGGTGCGCGCTGAACTACCCTCCCTGGCGCGCGGAGCGTGCCAGAGTCTGCGCTGGAGCCGCGCGGACCCACGAAAGTTCATGCTCATGCATGTTTCTACCTTTTCGAGAGAGGTAGGAAGGAGGAGCACGGGGAGGAGGAGGAGGAGGAGCACGTCCAGCGGGGCTTGGATGCCCGAGGGCCCCGTTCTCCCCCTGGGCCAGAGGGACAACGCAAAAGCCGACTCCGAGGCGGCTTCGGCAGCAGCCCTCAGGGCCCACCTCGGTTGGATCGGTCCGATTCGATGCCGATTCCGCCTGGCTCGATCTGGCCCGATTCCGATCTTCGGGCGATCCGAGGCGGCCCGATGCTTACAAGGCGCAGTTTTGTATGCTGGCGCGGCCGATTCGATTCGATTTGGACTCTGTGTCGATGCGGTCTCATCCGACACACGTCTCGATTCGATCCAATTCGGTGCTGACCGATTCTGCACTCGCTTCGGCGAACCCGTCGCGCGGATGTGGGGAGGCAGCACCAGCTCGGTCATGGCGCTCACGTCAGCGATGGGTGGCTATTGCTCCTGCGCCTCCCCAGACGCTCGCCTCACAGGAAGCTCACGTAGATCTGGAACACGGCCTGGCGCCGGTCCTGGTGCTCTATTGCACGGGCTTTCTGATGGTCGGGATGGCCATCGCGCAGGCCGCCAGCCGATCTTGCTGCCCCTCCGACTCCCTCCCCCTTCCCGTCCGTTCGCTGTTCCAGTGTCCATCCACCAGTCGGCGTTTTGCTCCGGCGTCTGAGCGACTCCGACTCTGGCTTCTGACGGACAGCTCCTTGGTCTTTCGATCCGGGTTTGCTCAAGGGTCATCCTTCTCGCCCTCCTCTCAGAGAGTGCTGATTTCTCGATCAGTGTTGCCCATGAGGGTTCCCGTCCAAGGCTCTTGGAGAGCACCAGAGCAACCCGTTCCGTGCTTTGTCGAGGAGGGGAGATGTGAGTTGGCCAGGCCGAGCTTTTTTTTGCATCCACGCCCGTTAGACGAAGGAGCCAGGCTTGAACCTGAAAAACGGAGAGTCAACTATCTACTATCTAGTGGCCCCAGGTACATCACGCCACCATGGTTGGGTCGTGGACAAGATGCTACTCAGGGGCTTCTTGGGGTCACGTGGGAGGCGTCTTGGCGGCCCCCGGGAGCGCCACGTCAGCCTCGCCTCCTCCTTCGCCATCCCAGCGCTCGAGCGGCAACACGACAGTTGCCTCGAAGTCTCTCGCCCTGAAGCAATCTCACTCTCTATTGTCGCAGCGGTGTCGATCCGCCTGAGACACGCTGCTGCCCTACATCGCCCCAGCGCACCTTGCGTCCCCTTGTCTGGCATTAGTATTCCTGGTCCGAAGCGCTCAAGCCCTTACGCACTGCTATAAACGCTGCTGCATAGCAGGACATCTCCCGATGTCGTCAGCCCACCAACTCCCCCTCCCAGTGCATGGGTCGGGTGCCTCTGGTCCTGGCAGTGCTGTCAGAGACGTCGCACTTCGGAGCTGTGCCGACGATCGCTTGCGGCCGCGCAGTGCCAGCAGAAGCGTGGAGCGGAGGCCGAGGGGGAGGAGGCAGAGGAGGAGGAGGAGGAGGCCGAGGAGGAGGAGGAGGCCGAGGAGGAGGCCGAGGAGGAGGCCGAGGAGCAGGGGGCCGAGGAGGAGCGGGGCAGGGAGAGCCAAGCCGCGCAGCACCAGGGAAAAAAAGGGAGGCGGTGCCCACCGAACCACACCCCTGCAGCCCGCACGCCGCCCCCAACCGCTGCCCCCTCGCCTGGGGCCCTCTCGCGCCGTCCTCGTGCCCCCTCGGGCTCGGGGATGCGAGGAGCGCATCTAGACGCAGCCGACACACTCGCATACAGAGCTGCGAGAAAGCGTGGCCACACGCGACCGCTTACGGCGGGCCCTGTCAAACAGGCCCTGGGCGGCGCCTGATTTATCGTCTCGTCACATTTGCGCGTCCTCTGATGAGTATGCGCCTGCTTTGCCGCACCGCGTCGCGCCGCTCCGCTCCCTGACAGCTTGGAGCGCCTCGGGTCGGTTTTCTTGTCGCCCACCTTCCGCGTGGAGGAGGACGTGGAGGAGGAGCATACTCCAGGTCTCTCAATAAGCGTGGGGGGGGTCATCGCGTGGGGGGGGAAGCAAACCGCCGTCCTTCGAGGGGCGTGGGGAGGTTGTGGAGCGAGAGGGAGTGGGTTTGGGGCACGTCGGGAGGCGGGCAAGGGGCGTCGGACAGGTTGGCGCGGGGTGTGTGCTTATTGAAGGATCTGGAGCACCGTCTCATCTCTCCTCCCCCTGATCTCTGCCGCACTGCGTCGTGCCGCTCTGTTCCCTGACAGCTCGGAGCGCCTCGGGTCGGTTTTCTTGTCGCCCACCTTCCGCGTGGAGGGGGAGGACTGGGAGGAGGAGGAGGAGGAGGAGGAGGAGGAGGAGGAGGAGGAGGAGGAGGACGACGAGGACGACGAGGATGAGTAGGCGTGTGGAGCAGGAGGAGGGCAGGAGGAGGAGGAGGAGGAGGAGGAGGAGGAGGAGGAGGAGACGGTCTCCCGTACTCTGTCTTGGTCATCCTCGCCGTCCGTGTTGCGCCATGACTTCTAGTTTGCATCTTCTCCAACGCTTGCATACACTGCTTGCCGTCAACATGCCCTCCACTTCGTGCGTAGGGAGGGTGGTCTGCAATCACTTGCGAATCCTACCCCTGCCGGTCCGCTTGGCTTCACCTAGCTGCAGACATCTTCGAAGTATTATTTTCAGCCGGCGTTTCGAAAATCTTACTTGCAGGGTTAGAGTTCACATGTTGTTGCTTATGTAGACGGATGAGATGCAACGACAGCAACAGTAACAGGATCTAGACGAGCAGGAGGATGAGCAAACGGAGTAGGAGGAGGAGCACAGGCACGTGGAAACATGACGTGTTTTGTTTGGTCAGTTTATTTGTTTGTTGTAAGGTGTTCGGTTCCCCCATTTAATGCTCGTGGTCCGACGGAAGGGGGAAGAGCAAGTTGATGTCTGGCAGGCCGTGGCGATGGCCAAGTATCACCATCAGCTCATGAATATGGGCTACAACACCCTGATTCGAGTGCTAGAGGCGATACTCAATGCCACAGGCTTGCGTGCGCGCGTGAGCATTGATTCGTACGCTTGAGGTCTGGAAAGTTTGCGGGGTCTTCTCATTTCGAAGCAGCCTTCCCTTTGCGCGCTTTTCAAGGAGACTAGCGACTCACTTTGGAGGTATCCAGCTCTTGCCAGTGCCATTGTGCTTTTCTGCATGCTCCTCGTCTCCCTCCTCTTCTCTCCTCGTTGTCGTTATCTCGTTCCGTCCCACCCCTCCACCTGGCTCCCTCCTTATCCTCCGTGGCCACTTTGTCGGGGAAACGCAAGACCCGAGTAAGCCGGAACTCGGGTTTGCTTACTTGTTTTGACGAGCGCGTCCTGGATTTTGACGGTCCAGTTTTCGTGGGATGTCTGCAGCGGGAGCTCGCGTCAAATTTCAGATTGGGCCTCGTCATTTTTATGAGGGCCCCGTCCGGCCAACCCGAGTCCCCCGTGCCCGAGTCCTACGTCTCCCCGACTTTGGCTCAAGATGACCTCGCTGCCCAGGGGACAGAGTGGACTCCGCCGGTCCGCGGCCAGCCTCCTTCCGTCTGCACCCCCGTCGGGGACTCTTTTTCGCCCTCGCGGCCCGCACGGCGGTCGGCACTTGCCAGGCCCGCTATGTCGCTGAGACGGAGGGCCCATCAAAACGACGCGAAGATCGGGACAAAATCGGATCGGGATAACTCGAAATCTCTGAGAATCGGCGGGTTTGGAGGATGTATTGGGCGCCGCGGCCGCTCCAGAGCGTTCCGGAACGCTCTGAGAGCGCTCTGGAACGCTCTGGAGCGATTTATCCCGATCCTAGCCTTGTTTTACCCATGCCCGACGGAGCCCGCAATATCAAACAGGGATCAAAAGCCTAGAAGAATAACCGCTTGCTGATGGCACTGCTCCCGGTATTGCTCATGGCGGCGACGGAACTGATGACAGGACCCGTTCAGGTAGGGGCGCTGGCAGCGATGGCAAAGGTTCCAAGGACTGTGCGCATGAAAGCTGGTACGACGACCACGTGCGCGAGCTCATCCGAATCGAGATCCGTGAGGCCCTCGGCCAGTTCTGACAGGACTGCGAGCTCGCCTTCTCGAACACTGCTGCCGCTGCTGCCCAAGCCGCCGTGGTTCCCATCGACGAACCCCTCCGCCGCCTCACAGATTCCATCAAAGCGGCACCTCGTAAGGCCGCTGCCGCGGCGACTGCTCGCATCAAACCAGAGTTGGACGACCTCGAAAGGCGCACTCAAGGCCAGCTGGGCAGATTCGGCACCGGGCTCAGCGAACAGGACAAAAACCTGAACAACCATGAAAACCAACTCACCGACTTTCAGCAGCAGGTGGAGCAGCTCCGCAAGGACTTGGCGCTCGCCAGCCGCGACCCGCCTCCACCTAGACCTTCCGGCAGGAGCTTCAAGCACGACATCGATCCGACAATCCTCAAAGTCACGGCCTCCACCATGGTCGCGCGTGACGCGGCTTCACAGTCTCTGGAGTCTTGGCCCAGAGACGCCGGCCTGGTCGGCACCTGCCACATCGAGTGCGAGCCGCAGTCGAAACTTTTTGCGGCGCAGTTCGCGAGCGCCGCGGGCATCGCCGCGCGTCGAGTGCAGCAGGCGCTGGGCGCATTCAAGTGCAAGGATGGCTGGGCCCGCTTCCCCTGCCCGGCCGTCGAAGGCCCGTCGACGCAGCTGCGCGTCGGCCCAGGCCAATCAACTTGCCAGATCCGCGCCGAGGCCCAGGGCAAGCGCGTTCCGGCTCGACCCTGCGAGCTGTATCCTGCAACCACTTTTCGTCGACCGCAGCAGCGGGTGGGTCTCGGACGGATGGGCGGCCTTACTTCGACTCTACCTTTGCCCAGGCCGCGAGCTCACCACCGCATTCTAGAACGCCAAGAGCCTCAAGGAAAAGGGGCGCGCGCGCCTGGAAGCACGACGTTATCCTCGCCGACGTTTGCCCTGATGCTCAACCAGAGTGGCGCCCTTGAGTAGTTCCTCCAGCTGCGACGCGAGGTCTGCGCGGGGGCGGCGTCCTCGGCATTGACCAAGAGAAGCATCGCCGCTGCGAAATTGGGCGTTCGAGCGCATCTCCGCTGGTGTGGCAGCATGACTCGAAGAAGCTGACCACCGTCCACAATGCGATCTCCGCCTTGTGTCCGCGGCCCTCCAGGGGGCCCGCCAAAGCAAGCGGCGCGTTGATGCGCGCGTGCATCGGATTGCCCCGGTCTCGAAAGTTTTGAGTTCCACGGGCCCACGGGCGCGCATGGGCTCGCTGTGGGGGCGGCGTCGCCGCGATCGCACCGCTATCTGCGACGGCGGCCCGCGCTGCGAAAGCCGCCATCTTGGCGCGGGGGAGCGTGGGAGGTCGCCGTCAAGACGACTGACGCCGAGCTCCGCCATTGCAACAGACATCTCGCCGGGCCAGACGCACGGCACTGCGAGGGCGCCACTGACGGCGCTTGGGCGCGAGCCGCCCCGAGCAAGCGCCTGCTCATCATCGCGGGCGACATGATCTCCGGCGTTCGCGCGCGTGCATCCGCGGCGACCATTTCGCCAGTTTTCCCGCCAGAAGCACGATTGGAGTTAGCACCGCGTCGCGCGCTGGAAGCAGCCCCGCGACAACTTCGTATAACTCTCGGCGGACGACGCCGCCCACTTCTGCAAAGACACGGGCAACTTGTCCTGCCTCGATCGGATCTGGACAGCTACGCATGCATGGATGATTGACCAGCTGAGCGTCAAAGGCGCCGTCGCCATCTCCTGACCGACTTCGCGACCGCGGCGTCTCCGACCACGCCGCGCTCGAGCTTGTCATCAAGAGCCAGGTGGCGCTGCCCTTCGCCTGAATTCCCCGCCTGGGGTGTGCCAAAGACCCGACCGCGCCGCGACCCCCGCGAAGCTGGTTAAGTATGAAGAAACGTCGGTTGCTGAAAAATTGCCGCCGCCGAAACTCGTTCGGCTCAAAGATCTGACGGTAGGAACTGGGCCCGTCGTCGGGGACAGCTGCGCGCGTGTCGGCGGTTGGCGACGTCTTTGCCGTCGCGCGCCCCGAGGCGTTCCAGGGATCGACGGGGCGCGTCCGCCCCGCGCCGCCGAGATGGACATCTCCGCGATCCAGGTCGAGACCGCCGCGACGCGCAGGGAAGAGGGCAGGGGGGGGCGGCGAAGCGCAGCCGCTGCGCGACGCGCCCAACTCTGGGCGCCTTTCGGCGAGACGATGATATTACGCGGCTACAAGGATGGTGAGCGAGTGCACCAACACCTTCGCGACCGGCCGCATGCCCCCCGCGGTCCTCGGCGCCGATCTTCACGCGTAGCGACATTGACTCCGGCGAGGCGCGCCGCTGCGCCAAGCAGCGCCTCAGCCCCATCTCGGACTTCGATCAGCCGCTGTCCAACGCCAACCTCATGAACAAGACGGGGCCTCGCGTGGCTGCTGCGCGCTCGGCCCTTGGCGTCAATGGCCCGCCGCGCCGCGCCCAGGCGGCCGCCCCATCGTGCTCGGAGGTCTTGCGCGGCGCAACCCTCTGGCTCATGAGCTGAGAACGACTGATCCGCTGCTCTGGGGGCGCCGGGCAGGTTTTCTCGCCGAAGGGGGTTCGCGTTGGCGATCGCCCTGGCGCCGATGATCACCCTCGCGGCGATGCGCGGGCCAGGGCTTTGCAGCGCGGGCGCGGCGCTCATCTCGGCGACGCTCGATTCAACGATCAGCTCCCTGTTCGCGGCCCGAGCGCCAGCCTCCCAGAGGGTGTTCGTGCCTTGCAGGCGTTTCACCGACGATGTGCTGGAGCTGAACGCTGAAGCTCGCATCGCCACCCTCGCGCCCGACGCGCGCGAGGAGCGCCCCCCTCAGTCCCCAGGTCGGTGGTCAGGCTTCCCGAGCTTGTCGCATGAGTTCCTCACGGTTAACCTCGAGGAGTTGCGCTTTCCCTCCGCGTTCTTGGCGGCGGCGCGTGGCCCGTGCGCTTTCGTCTCCGCCGCCGTGGGCGGCATGCTGGTGGCGTCATTCGTGTTCGCGCGCGGCGTCATCCAGGGCTGCGCACTGCATGGTCAAGCTATGCGCGCTGGCCACGATTCTGATTCTCACCCCTTTGGGAGCCGTTTTGGAGTCCGCCGCCCGCGGCGCGTTCAGGGCCTGCGCCGATGACGCCGGAGGCGTCCTCTACTCCCTCAGGCCCGTGCCCAACCTCGCACATCCGCTGGGCCTTGCCGCCGAGCGTGCGACGTTGCTCTTGAGAGCGGCAAAATGCAAGAACCTTGCATTTTGCCGTCGATCGACGGGGGCCCTGGCGACGTTCATCCTGCCACCAATCAGCAACGGCCCGCAGCAGCCCGCCCCATCTTGGAGCGACCTCGCGAGCCCCAGCCACGTTTTCACTTGGGCTTCCCGTTGGGGTCGTCGGCGGACCTCGCTCTCAACGGGGTGGCGACCTGACGTGGGCGCAGATGCCGCGTCGCAGCGCCGGCGGCGACAGCGGCCCCCATAAGCACCTACGCCTGGCTCTGCAACGCCCGTGTGATCTCGACGCTCAGCTGCGCCCCCCAGCCGGCGCCGCTGCCTGCATGCCGCGCCGCGGAGGAGATCCGGCAGCTTATCGAGATGCGCCGGCGCGCGGGCGGCGCACCCCGCGCGCGGGACTACTGCTTCCTGCGCGAGCGGGGTGGGCCCGAGGTCCCTTCGGCGCGACGCGTGGCACAGGCAGCGATCATCCGCTCGGCCCTCATCACCCGCCCTCTCGCCGCTGAGTTTCAGCGGCGCTACCTGCCTCGCATCTGCGGACAGGTGCGCAGACGAGCGCGGCCTGGCCGAGCTCCCATCCACGCCTGGGCCCTCGCCCTGGACCGCGGCCGCCGTCGCCGCCGCGCTGGGCGAGATCAAGCGGGGCCTTTGGATCGCGCCTCATCCCGGCACTTCGCTGGCCTTCGCAGCGGCCAGAACCGAGTTGGCGGCCCAGCTCACCGCGGCGATGTGCCTGAAGGTCGGCAACGACGCACTGTTTGCCGAGTGGCACCGAAGGTAGCTGTGGGCGATATCCCAGCGGCCGCCGACGCGGCGGGTCGCCCCCTTTCCCGCTCTTCACGCAGCGCCGGACAAGGCGGCCCTCCGACCGCGCTGGCGAGATGCGCCGCGCACCGCGGCGGCGCGCGCGGCAGCTGCCGGCGGCCGCGCCGCCGGCGCGGCCACGTGCCCTCTTGTGTTCTCTCGCGGGGGGCCGGCTGATTTCGCGGGGGGGGCCCTGCCGCGGCGGCGAGCGCCAGTGCGTCTTCGGCTGCGATCGCGAGCCCGGCGACGCGCCGCGCCTGCCCCGCTGCCCTGGGCTGCTGCGCGGACTGGCCGCGGCGCGTTCTGGCAGGCGGGCGCTTCTTGAAAGCGACCGTCGGCTCCGACGGGGCATCTCGAATCCCAGGGTGGAGCGCCTCGATCTGCTCTTGCGCGCGCGCCTGACCCGCGACGTCCCGTGGCCGGAAAACTTGGTTCCCATCCGCGAGCTGGAGGGGGCCGCGAATGAGGGGATCTGTTTCGGTGCCAACATGCAGGGCGAGAGCGCGGCCCGCAACGGCGGTTCTGGTCTCCGCGCGGAGGCGGGGTGGCGACCAGTGCCTCCAGAACGCCGACGCCATCGTCGAGGTCCACAACATCTTCGGATCGTTCTCGGCGCGACGGCCGCCGCAGGCGCGCGGCGCATCGAGCAGCGCCAACTCTTCTTCATCTTCTTTTGCCTCCAGCGCGGCAGCGATCGAAATCTCTGGCATCGCGGAGTTCTTCGAAGCTTTGCCCTCGCTGCCCTCCTCGCCCGACGCGGCCCCATGCGCCGGCGGCCTCGCCGAACGCGACGAGCTCGGCGCCGCTGGCGGCGACGGCGTGGACATCGGCAACAGCGGCGACCTTCTCACCGACGGCAACTTGTTGGACGCCTCGACGGCGCCGACGATCCTTGACGGAGGTCTGGGTCTGCCCCTTTTGGCTGTCTTTCAATTCGCTCTCATCGGCCACGGCGCCCACGGCGTCGACGCGAGCAGCGTCGACGCGAGCGAGCTCGCAGACCGCGTGGCAACCTGGGCCCAGAACTGGCCCCCCGCGGTGTACGTGCGCACCAGCGGCTCGGACTTCCAGCAGCGGTTGGACTGGTCCATCCCCCGCGTCGCGGACGTCCTCCGCCACGATGGCTTCGAGCCAGTATTCGGGCTCGCTCCTGTCCCATGGGCCCAGGGAGCTTGCGACCCTCGACTGCGCGATGCGCTGGCGCTGGAGATCTGCGTGGCGGGATGGTGTAGCTCTGCCATCTCCCGTGCGCAACTACGCCGACGCCTGCAGGCCCGATGGTCCAACAGCGAAGTGCGCCGACTACAGGCAGGCACCCGGCCTGCGGGCGCGCGAACACCTGCGCCGGCGCCTCTGGGCAGTCGACGCGACGCGCGTGCGGCGCGGCGAATGTTCGGATTTCGCGCGCGCGCGAGGTCGTCGCAACCGCTTGCGCCGCATCTACTTTGGGCACCGCAACAAGCATTGTTGCCGCGCCTGCCCCCTGACCTCGGCGACGCGCGGGGGGATGCGCAGAGGCAGGCGGCTACAGTGAGGGCTACATACTACCTACCAGATGGGGACAAGGCGAGCGTCGACCACAACGGCTACCCGGACCCAGCGGAAGCAGACCCTCAGATGACGGGCGGCGACCGCGACGAGGCACGCGCGGCCCAATTGGCCGCGCTAGAAGACGAAGATGCTATGCGCGAGAACGACGTGATGACCGACGATTTGTTTGATGACCAGTTCAGCGACCGCGGGCCCGCACTCGGCATCGATGACGACGACGCCCCCGACGTAGACGTCTGCCATCTCACCTACCTTGCGAAGGCTGCCGGCATCGCTGCGGACGGCGCGCGGGGAGACATCACTTCGCGCTCCGACGCTGCACCTTCTGGAGCGGGACGGCCCGCTGCGCTTCCCGGAACTTCTGGAGCGCCTGCGGAGCCGCCGCGCTAAGACGGACCTGCCGAAGCTGCGCCTACCGGGGGCTCCGTCGCTCCCATTCTTCCGCCTTCGTCGGGCTCCGACGAGTTTGACGCCGCGCTTGCTGCGCGTGGGCTCGCGGTTTTCTAGACCAAACGGTAGCGGCTCTTGCGACTGCTACAACACCCACCTCAGACGGCGCCCGCCCGACGATTAGAGACGGGGGCGGACAGGGGCCAAGCTGCGCGCAGCCGTCGAAGCTCTCTGCACTTGCGCCGAGCTCCCGACCTTCTCTCTCGACGCCGCCAGGCACTTTCTCGAGCGGCCCCGGGCGCAACCGCGCAGCAGCGGGGCAAGAGGCTCGGCGCCTGCAAGATGGACCCCAATTCCTTGCTGCTGGCCTTCTCCCTGATGGCAACGGAGTTCAACTCCCTCCGAATGCTCTGCCGGGCACTGGTGGTGCTCCGCGGCTTCCTGTCTTCTGCGTCGCTGGGGAATGCGACGGGGGCGGGGGCTTCGCCCGCGACCGCGCAAGGGCCCGCCGCGCCCGGCCGCGGAAGGCCCCCGCATCTACGAGGACATCTGGCCAGCGGGTCGGGCGAGGGCGCGGGGGTTCCGCCCCCGCCCGCCCTTGGCGCCGCAGCCGCTGCGACTGGCGTTCGAGCTGCCGCCCGCTATCCTGACGGACCCCCACTCCTTGATGCGGGGCCTCTCCCAGATGGCAATGGAGTGATTCCCTTTGCTTCTCTACCTGTAGCGGACGATCCAGTCTGCCCATTGCCATCGCGTCGCTGGGGAATGCGACGGGGGCGGGGGCCTTCCCGCGACCTCGTCGGGGCGCGCGGCGATTGGCCATGGAGAGCCCCCCACAGGTCCAATAACTTCCGCGCGCCAGCGGGCTGGGCGAGGAGCCAGAGATTCAGCCGCCACCTGCAGCCGCCACCTGCCCAGGAGATCGCGGCTGCTGCGGCTGGGATCTTGGTCGCGGGCCGCTGTCTCGGCGGGCTCGCACCCCTTGCCGCTGGACCTCTCCTCCTTGCGGAAATAGCGTGCCACTTGCTTCCTCTATTCCGGGTGCTGTTGAGCCTGGGTGGCCGTTTGTCTTTGCGCTGTTGGGCCATGCGACGGAGGCAGGGGGCCACCTCCGCGATCTCACAAGGACACGCTGCGCATGGCCATGGAAAGCTCCCACATGTGCAAAAACTTTCACACGCCAACGGCCTGGGCGATGAACTGGGGAGTCAGCCCCGAGATGGCCGAGGTATTGCGGCCACTGCGACGCGCGTCCAGAGTGTTGCCCGCAACCGTGGCTCGCGCGACCGCGCCGGCGACGTCGGGGACATCGACCGCGAAGTGAATATCATTGTCGCTGCATATGCCGGCGCTGGTGGACCTGGCGCGCGGGGCGGCAGCTGCGTCGCGGCCCCGCTCCGCTGCCCAGCGCAGAGACGCACCAACGCATGCCCGGGGCGAGCTCGACTCGACCAGAACGGACAAGCTGTCTTCCCTGACTACGACGGCACAGCGCCATTTCTTGAGGACCTCCTCCACGGCGATGGCGAGGCAGAGTTCAACGACAGGGTCGGCGCCGAAGGCGATGCGGGAGCCTTGGGGCCGGCTGCGATGCCGCAGGCGCCAGTGGCGCCCGTCGACCTGGCGCCCGTCGTCTTGCGCGATGCGGAGATCAACGAGACCACGGTCGCTTCTGCCTTCTGGCCCAGGCTGGCAGCGACGCCGCGCCCGACTCGACCGAGTTCGCCCAGCGGCTGCTCGAGAACCCGCACGACGTCTTGGACCGCTCGGCCCCGGGCGAGGCCAAGCCTGACCCGGCGGACGCGGCGTGACGTGGCGACGGTTTCTGTCCCCCTACCAACGAAGCGGAGGACTGCTTAGTGGCGGGCCCGCAGCCTGCTGCTGCGCAGCTCGACGACACCGAGGACGGCAACCACTCAGGAGGGTAAAAAGCACAGACGCAGTTAATCGTCGACTCCAAGGAAAGTGCGGGAAAATATGGGAAGTGTGGGGGGGGGGACATGAACCCAGAAAATATGGGAAATACGTGGAATCCTGTTATAGGTGTGTATTTACTTGTGTGTCCCAGGGCCCCTCCCCTGCTGGCGCCCTCCTCGCGACGCGCTCGAAGGCGGGGCCCGCGCGGCGCCGCTGGCGCCCGGCGTGGCTGGGAGAGCCTGCGCAGTCGGGTCGCTCGCTCGCTTCGCTCTTCCTCCTCCTCCTCCTCCTCCTCTTCCCCCTCCTCCTCCCCTCCTCCTCCCTCCCCCTTTCCCTCCTCCTCCCCCCCCCCTCCTCCTCCTCCTCCTCCTCCTCCTCCTCCTCCTCCTCCTCCTCCTCCTCCAGCCGTTTCGGCTCAGAGTTCTTCTGAGCTTGCAGCGGCATACCTCTTCGAAACGGCCAGGTGCTGTTGCGGGCCTTTGGCTCGTTTAGTGATTTGTGAGCTCCTGCTGGAGCATTCGCGCCCGCCCCTGAGGGGGCCAAGCATGGATGCAGTCGTCAAAGGGCCGAGGACGCCATATTGGGGCTGCCAGAAGTGCGGAAGAACCAGCAACTGGGCGTGCAGAGTGCAGTGTCAATGCGGTCAAAAAGCGCCCAAGCATGCGTTGGATCGAGCGACGACTTTCGGCAGTGGGGGGGGCTCCAGTGCCGCTGGTCCTCGCGGTGTTGGTGGTGGGTCACGCGTGCTCGGAGATAAGCGCCAGGCGAAGCTTGAGGAGCAGCTGGCAGACATCACCAAGCGATTCGACCAACTGCTCAAGTCATCTCCCCAGGGCGGCGGCCACGGCGGCGGCGGCAAGAGTGTTTCGAGCCCAGGGGGAGAGTCAGCGGGGCAAGCGGAGGACCCCTTGGTGGCGCAGGCGGCGGAGCTCGAGCAGGCCATCAAGGCGCGCGGCAAGGGGCACATGCCCTCCGCGAAGGAGTTGTCGGCCACACAGCTGCGCGACGTGCGAGCCAAGCTGGGGGCCGAGAAGAGTGACATCACGCAGCACACCAACGTCGGTCACCGCCTTGCCGGGGCGGAGAAGCAGTTAGCACAGCTCACCTGTGATGTCGAGTCTCAGAATGATGCCATCAAGGAGGCCGCAGCCAAGCGGGGCGAGCTGGAGGCCAAACGTCGGGCTGCAGCTATCGAAGTTGAGGCCCTCCAGAAGCAACTGGTTGCATCTATTCCTCGTGGCGTGCCACATGTCAAGGCTGCTCCGCCGACCCTGGGGGTCCCCGCGGGGATGCTTGAAGGCAAGGGGGAGATCAAGGCGATGTTGGAGAGCCAGGCTTTCAAGGAGTACGCGCCCCTCATTGCGCAGCTGCAGAAGGACCGACTTCCTGATGGCACTGCTACTCTTCCTGCTGTCCCTGAGGATGATGATGACGACGAAGAAATACCTCAAGCCTTCGCTGATGACGCAGAGGCCGAGAAGTTCTGGGATGAGCATCGCGGAGACAAGCGGGCGACTTGCCAGGCGCTGGCGTCAGGAGCTTTCAAGAGGGCGAGAACTTCGGGTTCCTGACGGTGAAGGCTCGCATGTGCTGAGGGCCTCCAGGGTGGGGGGCCAGGCGCAGTCTTTTGGTGGAACAGCTCCCGTGGTGGGGCAAGGCCAGTCGTTTTTATGTTTTGTCGGGGGCCTCTCGTGAGGCCCGCATTGGCGAAGTGTCGCCGACTTCTCGCCCCCACCTGGCGAACGGTGCGGTGAGAAAAACAGCCTGGAGCAACGGGGCCGTCGGCCCTGGTGGAGGCAACCGCGGGGCCGCGTCCAGCATGTGCAGAGCCAAGCCCCACATTGGGGAGCCACTCTGCACGGGTTTCAAAGTTTCTAAGCTTGGGGCGGGCTGCCCCCCCTCGCCTGCTTCGTTTAAGGCCGATGACCTACCGGGGCAGGTTTTTGAGTGTTATAACGGGAACAGCTGGGGCACTCTTGAGAAACGGCTCAGGCGTTCGGAAGCGCTGGTCCTTTTCGCCCGGGAGATAGGTATCACGGACGAGACCCAGGGGGATAAGACGGCCAAAGCTCTGGCGATGGGATGGCACATGCTCTGCTCGCCCTCTGTTCTCGCTGGCCGCGGGCAACTCTCAGCAGGTGTGGCGATCTTTGCGAGGGCCACTGTGTGCCTCAGATGGCCAAGTCGGCTGCCGCGTGGGGTTTTAGTGCCGCACCGCCTGATTGTTGTTGAGCTGGACATCCCGCAATGGCCTCAACCTGTGGTGGCGGCTTGTGGGCACTTCCATGACTCTGAGGGCCTCTCGAAGCGCACCCTGAAGATTCTGAGGGAAGCGGGCGGGGCCCTCGAGGGCCAGCACCTGGCCATCTTCGGAGCAGGTTGGAACATGCAGTCGTCGATCGTCGACTTGTCGGGGTTACCACGCAAAGCAACCATGGTCATCCTGCAGCCCCCAGCCGAGACATGTGCCACGGCAGCGGCTACTTCGTACATTGACTATTTCGTTGTGTCGCCAGCGGTTGCGAAGTTGGTCGATCAGACCTCTACCATCGCGACGTGGCCGCACCGCCCGCGCAAGCCTGTGCAGTTGCAGTTCAAGGCAGGTGTTAGCGGGATCAAACAGTTGATATATCAAACGCAAAAGAGGCTCCCTAGGGAACACCCTTTCGGTCCCTCCCCCGAGCCACCGTGTTGGGAGGTCCCCAGGGCCCTTGCCGAAGAGGCTAACACAGCTGCCAGCGTCGATTCGGTTATCGTGGCGTTGGAACTGCTCCCTGCCGCGTGGAAGCGTTTTTCTGATGTCATGGAGGTCGAGTTGGAAGGTAAGTTGGACACTCCGATCAAGAACAAAGGCCTCAAGGGGCTTCCGCCGTCGGCGACGTGGGTCTCGGTTTTTACGAAACCACGGCGGAATCCCGAGGATGAGGAACCGGTCTACGAAGGTTGGATTTGGCTCCAGCAAAACCCCAGAGATCTCCAATGCACGGCCGTGCGAGTGCATGAGAACCGTGACGTGAATGTGAACCAGGACATCCAGGCTGTGGTTAACATCTGCAGCATCATCCAGCAGCCCTTTCATGGGGAGGGCTTGTCCGCGAGGCTGGACGCCACGGTCAGCGCTGCCAGGCAGTTTGTTGCGTCTCGGCCTCAGGACAGAGGCCAGTTGCAGCGTTGGCTCGAAAATATCACGCAAGCTCTTGATGATTGGGGCGAAGATTCTGGCAGCGCCCGATCTGGCCTCGACACGCGTGCCAAGGTGAGCTGGGATCAGTGGCAGCACGAGGCGTTATCAGGTTCGGCACGGAAGATGCATAAGCTTTCTCGTTTAAAACCGAAATGGTTGCCCACGATCATCGAGACTTCCCCTGGTGTTTTTTCGGCCGACCCGCGCAAGCTGCTCGCGAATGAAGCCGACGTGTTAGGGTCCTATTGGACGGCGCCCCCAAGCCTTGAGCCCCTCGAGGCGCTGGACAGGCAGTGTTTTGAGCGCTTGAGGCCCGAAGATATCCGCGCTCTCTGTAAAGCGTTCAGTCCTTTCACGGCTCAGAGTCTGGATGGCGTGCACATCAGACACTACGGCATGCTGTGCGATGCTGGCCTCGAGGCCCTCGCGTGCATTTTCCAGGCGATCGAGAAGATCGGGGTCTTCCCGAAGGCCGTTTACTGGATGCTCTTCGCCCTCTTGGAAAAACCCAAGGGTGGGCTTCGCCCCGTGTTGCTCTGCGCCGCCCCTGTGAGGCTGCGGGGAAAAACTAGGCGTCCCATGGCCCAGGATTTTGAGGCCAGGCACCCGAGAAGGCATTGGGCGTTCGGAGCGGGGAAGTCGGCGGAGCAATACATCTGGAACCAGGCTGTCAAGGCGGAAGCCCAGGTCGGAGAAGGGAATGTGACGGGAGGTTTTTTCGTGGGATGGATCCAAGTATTACGAGTCCTTCCGATTGACCACGCTCAGCGATCGCTCGCTGGCTGCTGGCCTGCCGAGTGCGGTGGTCAAGGTCACTTTCAATTTTTGGCGCGGCCCGCGCGTCCTCCGTCTTGGGGCGGATCACAGTGTCGTCCCGCTTTATGCTTCGTGCGGGCTGTCTGCGGGGTCGTGTTTCAATGACATCAATGCTAAGGTTTATGCGCTCGAGCCTTTCGACAAATTTCTCGAGCGCAGCCGTGATGTGGATCTGGCTTCCTACGTTGACGATGGTACGGTCAGCGCCTATGGAAGCCCCGACCATGCCGTGGAGGTGCTGGAGAAAGCTGCCGATGACCTTCACCGAGCTTTTCAGGAGGAGTTGGGAGTCGGACTGGCTGCCGACAAACTGTTGGCGTTTGCCTCCTCGCCTGCTCTGTCGCTGCGGATCGGACGTCGCCTCGGAACGCTGGCTGGCACTGTGGGAACCCATGTGGTTTCTCTGGGAGTTGGTCTGGCCCCTGGTGTTAAGGGGGGTGTGAAGCAGGCTTGCAGCAAGAAGGAAGGTAGACTTGCCGATATGGTTCGTAGGCATCGTAAGCTCAAACGTCTGAGAATGGCCCTCCCCAGGGACAAAAGTAGGATTGCGAAGATCTATAGTGCGGGTGCCAGACCTGCGGTGTCTTTTGGGGACACGGTCACGGGCTGCAGCGATGCTGAGCTCAAGAAGATCAGGTCGGTTATGCTTTTCCTTTTCCACACCCGCTCATGCGGGAGTCTCGGCCCAGGCGAAGACAGTGCTGCTTGGAGATCCAGTCTGGCGCAGCATGGTCGCGTCTGCCTTAGCTTGGGCAGCTGCCGTGTGGCAGACGACAACTAAGCCCGCGCTCGCCTTCTTCACGCTTCCCGAGCTGCGCAACATGTGGTTGGCGGTGCCGCAGGACGGTCTCAAGTGGAAGAACCCGAGGGGCCCCATTAGCCGTATGTTCTTGTCCCTTCAGCGCATTGGGTGGGAGGCCCTTGGGCCGCTTATGTGGAAGGATGGCAAGGGAAACGAGCTCTCGCTGTTATACAATTCCCCCGCGATGTTTGGAGCCCTCCTGCGTGAAGGAGCCCAGGGGCACCAAGAAAGGTCCCTGGCAGAAAAGTTCGGTTGGGGGGAGGGGGAACGTGTGTGTGTGTGTGTGTGTGTGTGTTGAACTGATACGTCGTATCACTAAAGCGTTGGGTAAGGGTATTGGGCTCATAGCTCAAGGTAAATATATGGTTAAGTCTCTGTTATGTGATGGATGTTGGTGTGAAGATCGGGCTGCCAAAGCTGGCTATATATCTTCGGGATTGTGCCCCCTCTGCATTCGCCCCGATTCGCTGCGGCATAGATTGTATCACTGCGTGGGTAGTCCTGAGGTTCGTGCCGCCCGATCGGCCGTTGAGGCTAGTGATTTCTTTTACCAGCAGGCGCAGGAAGGCCCCAGTGAGTTCTACACAGGACTCAAGTTTCGCCACCCTGCTAGTTCATGGCCGCCACCAAGCGACGAGCACGAGCCCATGCTGTTCGCCGCGGACGGTTCGCCTTTGTCATGGAACGATTTCGGCGCAGCTGGTTTGAGTGTGTCTGGAGATGGCTCCTGTGCCCCGCATGTCATCAAAGAGCTTTCCAGGGCATCGTATTCGTGGGTCTTCATGGGGCCCGAGGGTCAGCAGCTGGCGACGGCGAAGGGCACGGTCTGGCCGTCGCTTCCGCAGACGAGTCAGGCGGCAGAGCAGCTGCAGCTGAGCCCGTTGCTTATGTTCGTGCCGAGGCACGGGGAAGCGCGTTGCAGTGACTGCATGGACGCTGTTCGGCTACACAACAATACGCCCCAGCAGCAACCCAGTCACAAACACAAGTATGCGGGCCTGCGCAGAGGAACGTTACAGCACATGGTTAACATCAAGTATACCCCAGCTGTTTTTACCCCAGCGCACAGGGAGCTGAGCGCGATTGATGCGCTCCCTGCCCCTGAAAGATGGGTAGGCCAGGCCAACTGGCAGGCGGATTTAGTAGCTAAGACAGCCCTCCGACTACACCCGTAACCGTCCGCTGGGTCAACAATGCGGCGGGGCATCTCCAAACAGTCGCTCGCCTTGCCGCGGGGGTTCTCCCATTGTTTCCGAGGGTCCAACACCAGCGGCCACCGAGAAAAGAGCGCCCCGTCAAACTTTTTGATAAGAACGATGGTTGGCACTCTTGGGGGCCCTGGCTTTGGGGCTCCAGATGCGTTAGTTGTTTGAATTTCTGCAGTGGAGCGAAGGACCCGAGACCTGAGGCGGGTTGTTCTGGTTTCCCCGCGAGGGTTAGGGAGCTCTTGACTCTGCCCCCTCGTCATGGCCATCATTTGGCCTCAACTCAAGTGGCAAAGCAGTCGAAGCCACTCTTCTTTTGCACGCTGTGTGGTTAGTTCGCCCATCATAGGATATTCAAGTTAGCTAAGCGCTGCCGCCAGCCCCGTTTGGACGAGGACAGGAGCAGTGCTGGAACGACGGCGCTCAGGCTATTGCGGAGAGGACTGCTTCCCAAGAATGAGTTGTCAGTCACATGCGCGGAGCATGACGCTCCACTCACCCTGCAATGGGGCGAATTCATACGAACAGGCGGTCAGGCCTGCGCGTATTCCAGCTCATGCCAGCTACATTGACAGGCTGGCGGCTCTGCGAGCTCGCATTGCTGCGAAGGAAGCGAGGGCGTTGGAGCTGCTGGGAGGGGGTGGTGGAGCCGTGGGCCAGGCTTCGGCTGAGGCGACGTCGCGTAGACTTGCCCCCGAGCCATGCGATGCGATCGCAGAGGACGCAGCTGCGCAGTTTCGTTTTGAGGGGGGCTAGTCGCCCCACGCGGTGCGCCCCGCCCTCGACTCAGATCCCAGGCCCAGACTCGGTCGAGCGGACCCCTCGCGAGGAGGGGAGGACAGCGCTCCCCAGGTCGCAGGCGAGGTCCAAGATGACCTTGATTCGGGATCCTCGGACTGAGGCGAGTCGAGAGGCGGCTGGCCAGGGCCCACCCCCCGTTTGTGAGGGGTGCGCTGTGGTCTCCTGCCCCTCGCTACCGCTCAGTCTGGCGGGCCGCTGTGCGGCACCTTTGTTACTGGTTCGGTCAAATGTGACCAACCAATCCTCCTCCTCCTCCTCCTCCTGCTCCTCTCCTCCCTCCTCCCCCTCCTCCCCCCCCCCCCTCCCTCCCTCCTCCTCCTCCCCTCCTCCTCCTCCTCCTCCTCCTCCCCCCCTCCTCCCTCCCCCTCCTCCTCCTCCTCCCCCCTCCTCTCTTCTCTTCTCTCCTCCCCTCCCCTCCCCCCCCCCCCTCCCCCCCCCCTCCTCCTCCTCCTCTCCAAAACTCTTCCTCCTCCTCCTCCTCCTCTTCCTCCTCCTCCTCCCCCTCCTCCTTCTCTCTTCCCTCCTCCTCCTCCTCCTCCCTCCTCCCCTCCTCCCCCCCTCCTCCTCCTCCTCCTCCTCCTCCTCTCCTCCTCCTCCTCCTCCCTCCCCTCCTCCTCCTTCCTTTTCTTCCTCCTCTTCCTCCTCCGCCCTCCCCCCCTCCTCCTCCTCCTCCCCCTCCTTCTCATCCTCCTCCTCTTCCTCCTTCTCCTGCCCACGGTGCTTTGCCTCGTGCCTTTTCCACTCGACTGGAGGAAGCGACCTGTGCATCCGTTCCCCCTGTCGCCGCCTGGGTTATTCGCGCCGCTCTTTTTCGATGGAAGCTCGCGCGAAACGTGGCCCTGGCGCCCCTTAGGGGCACGGCTGGATCCACGCGTCTTGCGGTTCACCCTGGCCTCCGAACATCGATGAAATCATTGTTTGTTGCTGTTGCTCCATGTTTCGACGACATGTGGCCCTTTTCGGGCGCTCTTTTGGGTCATTCTTTTGCAGCCTCTTGGGCTCTCGGGAGCATCTCAGGAAACCCTCGGGCCGTCGTGGCGGCCCCGGGCGTAATTTTGATGGGCCTTTCTCTTATGGGCGAATGCCGAAGGGGCGAGAAACGGCGAAACTTCAAAAATCTGTATGTCTTCTTATGACATTGGCCATTTGTCGGAGGAGGAAAAGGTGCCCACACCGCTGCCCTTGTCTCGTTTTTGCCTTCTTGGGCCTTCTGGGAGGCCATCGTCGCCACCGTTGGATTCGCCTCGAAGTCCTGGTCAGAACGCGCCCCAGGGTAGGTCCAGGGAGTAGCGGTGTCCGTACTTCTTGGTTCCCCCAATCTGGAGCAAGGGGCGATGGCGGCGTCAATGGGCAACCCCTGTAGTTTGGCATCGCTCGGGCGTGTGTTTTTTTCTCGGCGAGGACCATCGAGTAACATCCTGCATCGCCTTGCGAACAAAATGCGCTCACGAAGCCGAGACATGCACGCGCCAGAAATGGCACTTCCAGACCGCGATCACGACCAATGACGGCTCGAGATCACACCAAAATTCGAACGCGCGCCAGTGGATAGCCCTGAATGCGCAAAGGGGGGGGAGGGGGGGGCTCGCAGAACCCCCCTCCCCCCCATCCCCCTTCAAAAGGGGGGTGCGACCCCCCCCCCTCCCCCCCCCCCTCCCTCCCCCCCCCCCCCACCCCCCCCCCCCCCCCCCTCCCTCTTTAAAGGGGGGGAGGTCCGAACCGCCCCCTCCCCCCCCCCTCACCCCCCTTGAGGGGGTGAAGGGGGGGGGGGGGGGGGGTCGAACCCCCCCCCCCCCCCCCCTTTTGCGCCGAACAGGGGGCTGGGGAGGGGGCCTCTCGGGTAGTGAGTAGAGAGTAGAATGTTTTGAGTAGCGATTGGTGAGTAGTGGGTATTTGATAGTAAGTAGTGCGCAGTGAATCGTGAGTAGTGAGTAGTGGGTACTGGGTGGTGGTAGTAGTGAGTAATGCGTAGAGGTTAGTGAGTATTGAGTAGTGAGTAGTGGGTAGTGAGTAGTGGGTAGTGAGTAGTGGGAAGGAAGAAGAGAGTAAGGAATTATGAGTAGTGAGTAGTGAGGAGTGAGTCGTGTGTAGTGAGTCGTGCATCGTGAGTAGTAAGCAGGGAGTAGGGATGAGGGAGTATACAGTAGCGAATAGCGAGGAGTGGGTAGTGAGTAGCGAGTAGTGCGCAGTGAGTAGAGAGCAGTGAGCAGTGAGTGGTGAGTAGCGAGTAGCGGGTAGCGAGTAGGCAGTACCGAGTAGGGAGTAGCAAGTAGTGAGTAGTGAGTAGTGAGTAGTGAGTAGCGAGTAGGGCCTTGTCAGCAGTGGGTAGTGAGGAGGGAGTAGTCAGGAGTAAGTCGTGAGTAGTGAGTAGGGAGTAGTGCGTAGCGAGTAGCGAGTAGCGAGTAGTGAATAGTGAGTAATGAGTAGTGAGTAGTGCGAAGCGAGAAGTGGGTATTGAGTAGTGGGTAGTGAGCAGGGAGTTGCGAGTAGAAATTTGTGAGAAGTGACTCGTGGGTAGTGAGTAGTGAGTAGTGAGTAGTGAATAGCGACTTGCGACTAGTGACTAGTGACTAGTGAATAGGGAGGAGTGAGCAGTTAGTAGCGAGTAGTGCGTAGTGGGCAGTGAATATTCCGTATAGGGTAGCGAGTAGTGGATAGTGAGAAGTGCGTTGTCGGCAGTGCGCAGAGAGTAGTGAACTGTGAGTACTCAGTAGTAAAGTAGTGGTTAGTGGTTTGTGGGTATTGCGTAGTGAGTGGTGAATAGTGGGTAGTGAGTAGTGTTTAGTGAGTAGTGAGTGTTGAGTACTGGGTAGTGAATAGTGAGTAGTGCGTTGGGAGTAGTGAGTAGGGAGTAGGAAGTAGTGAGTAGTGAGTAGTGGGAGCGCAGGGAGTAGTGAGTAGTGGGTAGTGAATAGTGCGTATTGGGTAGCGAGTAGGGCGTTGGGAGTAGCGAGTAGTGAGGAGCGAGTACTGTGTAGGGAGTAGGGAGTAGCGAGTAGCGAGTAGTGGATAGTGAGTAGTGAGTTGTTGGCAGTGAGTAGTGCGTAGTGAAGTGTGAGTAATGAATAGTGGATAGTGTTTAGTGGGTAGTGAGTAGGGATTTGTGATTCGTGAGTAATGGTTTATGAGTTGTGTTTAGTGAGTAGTGAGTATTAAGTAGTGGGTAGTGAGTAATGAGTAGTTTGTAGTGAGTAGTGAATAGTGTGTAGGGAGTAGTGAGTAGTGAGTGGTGGGTAGTCGTAGTGAGACGTGTGTAGTGAGTAGTGAGTCGTGATTAGTAGTGAGTAGCGAGTAGCGAATTGTCTGTAGTGAGTGGTGCGTAACAAGTAGTGAGTGCTGTTTGGGGCTTGGGTTCGGGTTTGAGGATAAGGTTGGGAGTTAGGGTAAGGGTGATGGTTAGTGTTGGGGGTGGTCGGGGTCGGGTTCCGGAGACGGGGGGCGCGCTGCATGTCTGCATTCATATTTTCTACACATATGTATGTGTATTGCATTTGCTCCGCGACGCTTGTGCAATAGCCCGCAGCCCCTTCCGCTGCCTTCTGTCCTCAAGCCCTTCTGCCGTGAAGAATTCATGGCTGGGCGGGCCCAGGTGACCAGTGGATGTGTCATCGGTTCCCTCTGAACGCTGGGTGGGTGGCAGCTGCCCTGCAATCGTTGCGGTCACCTGTCACTGCGCGTCCGAGGTTGCGGACGCCTCCGACGGTCTGGCCGCCCCCCAGGAGCAGCTGGCGCGTCGCGGGCCGGAGCGCTTGCAGATCGCGCCGTCCCAGCCCTGCCCGCCGCGCCCGATCCCGCTCGGGCACTGCGCCGGTCTCGACCTCTGCGACGCCGCCGTGGTGGGCGTGGCCGCGGGCGCGGCCGTCGCGTCAGTCTTTCGGCTGGCCCGCTCCTGGCAATCGGGCCCTCGGGCGCGCAGCCGTGCGCTGGCTCTCGAGGACGGCGGTGTTGGCGTGGACGGCGTGGGCTCAGTGGCCGCGCCAGAGAGACTGGGTCGCGGTCGTCGGGGTCTTGGTGTTCCTCGTGATTGACGACCGCAATGGCTCGGACTTTGGGCACGCAGTTCAGCCAGTGCCTCGTGCGGCTCGACGCCGACCCGGATTTCCAGCAGCACTACCGCCAGCTGCTGGTGAAGGGGGATGCTCCGAAATTGATCTGGCTCACGCCAAATTGCGAGGTGTCCCTCGCCGACCAGTCGACGTACCGGGTCATCGTGCCGCGCCGCTCTGGGCCTTTCCCGGCTCGACATGCGGGCAAAGTCTGCGCCTTCGACGCGGTGCTGGCGGAAGGGATGCATGAGTACCTGGATGGGGGCCCGCGCGCTGGCCACCATCCCCGGCTTCGACGTCGCGGGCGTCGTCGGCCCCCCTGGCGACGCGCGGCATGTGGACGACCCCGCCTCGTTGCATTTCGGGGAGCAGATGTCGGCGCAGGTTTTTGCCAGCGAGGAGGTGCTCGTGCGCCGGGGGAACTCGGCCCTCGCCCGCATCGAGGATGCGCGGCTGCAGGTCGTCAAGGTCGCCGAGGGTCGCGCATTCGACAGGTGCCTCGCCCTCGCTCGCGGCGGCGCTCGTCGGGGCCCTCGCGATGTCGGCGACGAGCGAGATCCAGACGGAGGGCGCTACATCGAGTTCCGCGAGTCGGTCATGCGCATCGAGGGGGCGACCATCCCAGGCCAGCCGCCACAGGGGAAGAGAGCTGCTCGCGAGGCGGCCCTGGCCTTGCGCGACGGCGGTCAAGGCGCGCGGGGGATCGTCGCGCGACCTGGCCCCGCCGAGCGCAGCAACGTGGCGCGCGCGCGCGCGCCGCGTGACCCGCGCGGCGATTCTGATAGTGCAGCAGTTCGATCAGCTCGACCTGCACAACGCGTCAAGCGCAGAGTGCCTCATCAGGCGGCTCAAGCAGGTCGAGGCCGCCGTCTGCCAGAACCCTCGGGCCCCCGACTTCGATCGAGGGCCTCGCCCTCGTCTTCGACGCGGCCGTGGGCGACGCGCGCGGCATGGTGCTGCCAGAGTTCGAGAATTCTTTACGCTTCGCGTATCCCTACCAGCCCGTCCAGAAACGACGGCCAGGCGAGTAGAGGGTCGTCCTGAGGGGCTTTTCGGCGTCTTGGGTGCCTCGGGGGGGCCTCTTTGGGCCGTTTGGGATCTTCTTGGGGGCCTCCTGGGGGCCTCTTGAGGCCATCTTGGGGCCATCTTGGGGCCTCTTGGTGCCTCCTGGGCGCTTCTTGGGGCCATCTTGGAGGAAATCGATCAAAGAAGAGGGGGGCTTCAATTGGCGCTGCCCCCTCAGAAGGCCAAACTGGGGCCAAAACCTTAGTGCAATCAATGATTTTGGTTTCTAAGAAGAGGGGGGCTTTAATTAGCGCTGCCCCCGCAGAAGGCCAAAATGGGGTCAACACCTTGGTAAAATCAATGATTTTCGCTTCAAAGAAGAGGCGAGCATTTTTCCCCCCCCCCCCCCGTCGGGGCCACGATCCTTGTGAGGGGTGTCGAATTTTAGCCCTCCCAGGAGTCGAAAAAGACCCCTCCAACGACCCGCGAAAGGACCTCTCCAGGCCCAGGGGGAGGGGGTAGGGGGAGGGGTAAACCCCTCCCCGAAGGGGAAGAAGGGGGTTGAGAACAGAGCGGGCTCCCTAAACCACTCACGCCTAAAGGGCTGGTGGGATTGGCCGGGGGGCCAGGCCCGCGCTGGGGCTCAGACCACGCAGGCGGATCGGTAGTGGCAGGAGGGGAGAAGACGGCCGCGCAGCCAAAGGCCCCGCCCGAGGTGGCCGAGGGCGGCGCCGCCAGCTCTGGCGGATAGCTCGGGGCCGCGCGGCCCCGTTCTGGGCTGGGCATCTGCGGCGATCCGCCCTGCCCAGGGCCGCCCCCGCGCTCTCCGTATGGCGACGGGCTCTCGCGCTTCTCGCGGGGGCCCGCCCCCGCTCCCGGCCTCGGGGCCTGGCCCGCCAGTTGACCTCGGCGGAGCGCCGCGATGCTTGCGCCAGCGGGTGCTTCAGAGGCGCTCACGTGAACGCCGCGTTCGGGGGGCTGTCCGCTCGGTCAATGGCCCCGCCCCCATCGCGGCGCGCCCGTCGGGCCGCGGGCGCGGCAGCGCGACCGATTCAAGGTCCGCGGGTTCGGCGATTCGCTCCTCGCGCTGCCGACAGCGCGGCAGGTGCGCGGCGGAGCGTGACCCTCCCCCGCCAGGCCTGCGCCCTCGCGGAGCCTTGCAGGAGCCCTTCAAGTCCGACTCGCTCTCGCCCTGCACGGTCGCCCCGCGCGAAGAGTCCAAGCTCGAGTTCCGGCGGCCCACCGTCGCGCCTCGCGACGCGGAGGAGGTGTGCCCCAAGTGCGCCGCCGACGCCGTCCGCGACCCCGACGCCCCACTTCATTTCATTCGCGAGCCCGACCGCGTCGCGGAGCAGAAGGTCGAGCACGAGCCATCGGTCGCGCCGCGCTGGGGCGCGCGGCTCGCAAACGACCCCCATCTTCGTCGAGAGTTTCTTAGAGGGCTTGCCTCCCGTGGCCCGGTCGGCTTCCGTCGGCGCATCGGGTCGCGGGTCGGGCGCTGATTCGCCGAGAAGAAGTGTGGCTGGATCAATCGGCTGGTCGTCGACGCTCGCGACGCCCACCGCGCCCGCCGCGCGCCGCCGCGCCCCCGGGCACCCTGGCCGCCCCCCGCGAGCAGGACTGGTCCGACGCAGCGCTCGAGGAGGCTGGGGGCCTGAGCGCCGATGGTTCATCGCCTCAGATTTCCGGGGCCTCGCTCGACTTCCAGGACTCGTTCTACCTGTTCTTGTCGGGCCGGCTCGCCATGGACTTCGGGGTGGACTTCAAAGAGCGCGCGTCGGTCTGCGGAGTCTCGCACGTCTGTGGCCCTGATGAGCTGGTCTTCCCGGACTTCTGGGGTCGCGATGGCCTGGTCCTGGGCGCTCTGGGCCGTGCGCTCGTCCGTCGCGTGCTGGGTTTCCGAGGCGCTGCCGGGTGGCGCTCGTCGGCTCCTTCTCGACGAGCGGCCGGCCCCCGTCGCGGCTTCGCAGCACCCCGCGCGCTCCGTCTACGCGGACAACGCGTCGCCCCTGGGCCTGTCGAGCGCGGGCGTGGACACCGCGCTGCAGGCCGCCGCGGCAAGGTCGCTGGGCGTCGCGCGCCACGAGGTCGAGGGTCTGTCCACGAGCTTCGGCTACGATGGGCAGCGGAGGCGTCTTCGGCACTCTGATCATCGCGCCTGGCGCCTCTACGTGGCGCGTCGCGAGCCCGGGCGGCCTTGGGCACCGCGGGCAGCTTGGCAGATCCGAGTGTTCCTCGGGCACTGTGTCCAGAACTGTTTGCTCACTCGGCCCGCCCTGGCCGTCTTCCGCCAGCTGCGCCGCTCCGCGGGGGCGCAGGCCGCGAGGCCCCCCGGCGCGCTGTCGGCGGCGGGGGCTCGTCTCGAGGCCCAGCTCTCCGCGCGCAGTCTCATCTCCCCGGCCGCCATCTTCGTGAACAATCCGATGTGGAACCTGGCCCTCTGTTCCGACTCTTCGGAGGCCGCCCGCGCCCTGCGCCGTCGTCAGACAGGTGCTCGACATCTGCGACAGCTGGCCGCGACGCGGGGGCGCTGCGCGTTCGTCCCCGACGAGAAGCGCCCTGGCCAGTGCTGGAGGACACCATCACCCTTGGCTGGGCCTCTGGCGCTGGCGGCGCGCTGGGCGAGGCGCCCGATGCCGCTGCAGTATCCGCGTGGGCACCCGCGCCTACGCGGTCGCGGGAGAGCGCTCGAAGCGGCCACGCGGCCCCCCGGCCTCGAGGTGCCCGACGAGCTCGTGGATTGCAGTTGCTGGGCGCTCATCGTCGAGGGCGCTCGGCGGCGAGGCGGCCCGATTCACTTGCTTGAGGGCCGCGTCGGGCCGGGCAGCCTGCGGCGCGCCTCTCGCCAGCTCGACCGCCGCAGCTCCCGCTCGTCAGTTTGGGGGGCAACGTGTCTGAGCTGCTTCCCATCGAGATGGGGCGGGCCGTGGGCCGCGGCCCTACTTGTCTACGCCGACGCGCGG
This sequence comes from Prorocentrum cordatum, assembly GCA_963575745.1. Classification (NCBI taxonomy): domain Eukaryota; class Dinophyceae; order Prorocentrales; family Prorocentraceae; genus Prorocentrum; species Prorocentrum cordatum. Next base: position 208,342 of record CAUYUJ010014269.1, on the reverse strand, counting down.
CCCCTTGCCAGATCGCCCGCGGCATCTCTCGGCGGCGACGGCATCTCGACGCTGGCCGCAATCTCGGCGACGCGGGCGCGAGGAAGGCGCCCCCGGGCGCGCGTCGCCCGGGGCGGCGGCGAGTCGGGGGCCGGCTGGGGCGGCCGGATCCCGACCCCGCGCCGGCCGCGCGCGCTAGCAGGAGCGCCGGCCGACCTCGCGCGCGCGGCGGCGCTCGCCGAGGCCGAGGGCGCCCGCGAGCAGCCGCCGCCGGCGCCGCGCCGACGTGGCCACCATCCGCGGCCCTTGCCGCCGCCGCCGCCGCGGCCCCTGGGCGCTGCTAGCTGGCGCGGGCCGAGGTTGGCCCCGCGGCCCTGCCGCGCCCTTCGGGTCGCGGCGCCTGCGCGGGCCGCGGCTGCCAGCCGGTCCGCCCAGCCTCCCCGCGCCGGGGCTCGGGCGCGCTGGACCGCGGACGCGCGTCGGGCGCCGGCCTCGCGAGCTGCCCGCCCCCGGGGGGCCTTCGCTTGCTTTCTCCGCCCGCCCGAAAAGGGACGAGACAGGCCCGTGGGCCGCCGCCGCCCCCGCCCCATCTGGTCGCCGCGAATCAGCCCCTTCGCGTTCTTGCACCTCGGCTTCGTGCTCGACAAGTGGCTCTCGAGGTCTTTTCGGCTGTGCTCGCTGGACGGGGGCCCTCGCTACGATGGGCCTCGCCGTCGCCCGCCCGCTCGACGTCGAGTTCGGCGGCTGGGGGGGCGCGCTCAAGCCCAGCATCGAGGCCGCCGTTAGCAAGTGGATCGTGTCTCGCGAGGTCTGGTTCGCGCACCTCGGGCCCCTCTGCGCCGTGGTCAGTTGCCCGACGAGGCCCCAATGAGACGTCCGCTATGCGTGCTGGGCGACGGTATCTCGTTGCGCGTTCGACGCTGAGTTCGATGGTCTTTGGGGGGCCCCAGGAGTTCTCGGTCATTCTCTTTGGGCTCGCTCGACAGGTTCCTGCAAGAACACGGCCAGGCCCCCGTAGTCTTCGACTGCTGTCGGTCTGGGGCCCCGCGCCAGGAGCCCGCCGGGATCGCGTCTGATGTCTTGGAGCTCGGGGCCCTGGAGAGACGGCGCCTCGGGGGCCACGCGCGCGAGTGCCTCCAAGGCAAGGTCAAGGTCCGTGATCATCAGGTTCGGTTCAAGCCATTTTGGCGCACGGCCCTCGCGGGGGCATGCCCGCCCGCGCCGCGGCTTGGGCCCTGGCGCGGGCTGCGCCGCCCGTGGCCTGGCGACCTGATGGCGACCCGCTTCAGCCGCCCCTCGACTCCCCTGCGGCCCGCGGAAGTGGGCCCCGCACTGGCCCGCCGACGCGGGGGCTGGGGCCGCCAGCTCGGGGGGCCGCGGCCGCGGGCTCGGCCGAGGCCGAGGCAGAGGGCAGAGGCCGCCCGACGGGCGAGGCGTCGCGCACTGAGCCAGCTGACACCTCGCGCGGCTTCCTGCATCGCTCCTAGTCGTAGGTGCGGCCTCTCACCCGGGCCCGCCACGCCGCCAGCGTGCTCGCCTTCGCCGCGACCATGGGAGTGGTCGCCGACCGCTGGGCGCGCTCGGACCTGCCTCTGGTGGACTCGCTCCTCGAGGAGTACTTCGAGCAGTTCTGCCGCAACGGCAGGGGCAAAGCGGGCGCTCGCTACGCGCTGGCCGCGCTGGCCCGCAGGTTCGGCGTCTGGCTGCGCGTTGCCGACGTCTTCCCGAAGGCCAAGGGCGCCCTCGCCGACTGGGGCAAGCTCGAGCCGGACGTCACCTCGGAGCCGCTCTGCTGGGCGGCCGCCACGTTCATGGCCCAGCACCCTGCAGGGCTTGGGGCCGAGGCCGGCCTCAAGGCGGCCCGTGGCCCCGTCGTCCAGTTTGACGCGTACGTCCGCCCTGGTGAGCTGCCAGAGTTCCCAGTTCCGCGCTGCCTCTTTCCGCGGCCGAACGCGGGGGCTGCAACAAAATGGGCCGAGTCGTCCAGGCGTCCGCGCCGGTCGCGGGCGACACCACGCGCGCCAGGGTCGCCAAGACGGGGCTGCAGGATGAGACCGTGCTGATCGACGGCCAGTCTCGCGCCGTGGTGGCGGGTTCCTTCGTCGCCCTCGTGCGCGTGGCGCAGCAGGCTCGACGGGGCCGCGTCGTGTTGCTGCGCGCTTATGCCAGCTACCACCGTGCCCTGAAGCAGGCCTCCGCCGCCGTCGGCCTGCCCAGTAAAGTGACGGCCCGCCTTCACCGGCGCGGCAGCCCGTCTGAGGACTATTTTCGCAAATTTCGCAGCTGCGCCGACGCCCAGCCCTTGGGGGGCGGGCCAGCACCCGCTCAGTCCGCATCAGAAGAGTGGTCGGGCCCTCGAAAGCCCCCGCCCGTGGTCAAAGCGTAGGCCACGCGTGCAGAGGCCAACAGCTGTCTTTTTTCTTTTCGGCGCGATTTATCGATTGATCTTCGCTTTTTGGCGCGAGGGGCTCTGGCGGCGGGCCTCGGGGCCGCGCGCTTTCTTAGCTAGGAAAAAATTACAATCACGTTCCGGGGGGCCGCTCCTGGAACATGAATTGCGGCGGCGCCTAGATCTTCGATTATTGCATGCTTGTGCTTTTTCTCAGCCGATGTTTTTCGGCTTGCCCATGGAGTTGGTACGGGATCCTTAGTCTGGCCAGACAAAAGATCAAGAACCCATCGTTATGGGTTCTTGATCTTTAGTCTGGCCAGACGTTTCGTCTGTTCGAGCTGGCCAGCCGGGAGAGTTGGCCCGCTTTCCGAGATTTGTGCTTGGCCTGCCGCCATCGCAAGTCACCGCAGGTTTTGGGCCCGCGCTCGGCGATTGAAAAGGAAGTGTGCGGTCCTCGTCGCACGTGCTGTTTTTTTCCCCTTAGGCTGACGCCGCTGCGAGCTCTCAGACGCCCAGTTGAAGGGAAGCCCTGTGATTCCTGCATTGTATTTGCTCCGCGACGCTTGCGCATTAGCCCACAGCCCATTTCCGCTGCCTCCTGTCCTCAAGCCTTTGATGCCGTGCCGCCAGCGCACCACCCTGGCAGAACGCTGGGGCGGTGAGTTAATGCAGCTTGGATTTCATGTTAATTCGGTTCTTGATGTTTGGTTTGGCCAGACGTTTCGTCCATTCGACCTGGTCAGCCGAGATGTTTGGCCCGCTCTCAGACATTTCTGCTCGGCCTGCCGCCATCGCACGGAGAATGCATCACGTAGCTTTCAACACGCAGGTGGCACGTTAGATGTTGCACCGCATAGATTGCATCACATGTCTTGGATCACATAGACGGCGCCACATGGGATGCACTACGTAGTTGTGCCGAACACATTGCACCACGCTGCGCCGCACACATTGCACTACAGGCAAATAGCGCCACGCTGATTACACACCAGGAGTGCAAGAGGCTGCGGCTTGGGTCCACGCGGGCTGACATGCTCACCGTGCATTGCAATTATCACGTATGCCTTGTTATGTTCCGAATTCCGGAGCCCATCAGCAGACTCGCACGATATTCTTCAGGACCTCGGGACCCTTTTCAGACCCGGCTCGAAGTCATTGCGGAGCCTCTGACGGGCCTTTCAGGGCCCTCGTAGTGTTTTGTCAATGATATTATCGTGACATGTGTTCGAAAATGTTGCGCAGCTTTTCTGGAGCTCTTCGGGAGCATCGTAGGAGCACCCCAGGAGCATCTCAGCATCCTGCTATTTCGGCGCCTTGCTGGGATCATTGCACAGTTGTTGGCGAGCGCACGCACCACGACGGATGTGTCTACAGGTTCACCCCCGTGCCGCCTCGCTTCCTCAAGAGGCATGTGCTTCGCCTGGTGCCTCATCTGGGCCACCAAGTGGCTCGATAAGGCGCTCGCCGACTTCGGATTTGGCCTGTCTTGTTTTCTACTCTGCTCGTGTTTCTCATTCTCGCCCACAATGGTGATGATTAGTTGGTCAAGCTTGTTCATTGAGGTTGACGGCTAGAAGAGGCCCCAGCCCCGTTGGCAATCCGCGGGGATGGAAGACACCCCCCAGCCTTCCTCCCTCCACGAGGTGCAGAGAGAGCGCGCCCGCAGAGATCTCCTGCTGGGGCCGAGAGGAGAGACTTGAGGAGGAGGAGGCAGAAGAAGAGCAGGAGGAAGGAGACTTGAGGAGGAGAAGAAGAGGAGGAGACTTGAAGAAGAGCAGGAGGAAGGAGACTTGAGGAGGAGAAGAAGAGGAGGAGACTTGAGGAGCAGGAGGAAGGAGCAGGATGGGGAGGAGAGGACTCGGCGAGGAAGCCTGCGGAGGCTGGCGGCAGCAGCATGCGGCCCACGGGCCTGGGAGAGCCGGTGCAGACCTTTTGAGAGAGCGGGAACGTCTTCGGACGAGGAGGAGGAGGAGGAGGAGGAGGAGGTGGAGGAGGAGGAGGAGGAGGAGGAGGAGGAGGAGGAGGAGGAGCTGCCCTGGGCGCGCCGGGGGCCCAGCACCGGGGCTTTTTAAAGCCGGTGGCGCCCTCCACGCCGGCCACCGGGCACCGCTTACAGTTCGCGCCCTCCTCTTCCCCCCTGTCGGGGGCGACCGGGAGGGGGGTGATGACCAGGGGAGGGGGGGGGCTTTTCGGGGGCGGCCAAGAGGGGGTGGTGATGACCAGGGGAGGGGGCCTTTCGGGGGCGGCCAAGAGGGGGGGGTGATGACCAGGGGAGGGGGCCTTTCGGGGGCGGCCAAGAGGGGGGGTGATGACCAGGGGAGGGGGCCTTTCGGGGGCGGCCAAGAGGGGGGGTGATGACCAGGGGAGGGGGCCTTATGGGGGCGGCCAAGAGAGGGGTGATGACCAAGGGAGGGGGGGAGGAGGTGGCCGGGGCCGCGGCAGCTCTCCCCGGACCGCCCGCCCCCTGTCGAATCTTCCTCGAGCGCGTCCCCGGTGGGCCGCTCACGTGCCATGGGCCCGGATCTGCTCCCCCCTTTTTGGACGCCCCCCCTCTCTGACGCCCCCCCTCTCTGACGCCCCTGGGTTTAGGGTTTTGGGTTTAGGGTTTAGGTTTTACCTTGAACCCACACCTCGGGGCTGTCCATGTGCCGACGCTTGGGAGCTACCAGCAGCCAGCCCTGGCAGTGCAGCTCTGCACGGCCAGGGCCCAGCTTCCACCAGAGAGCGTGCGGGGAGGAGGGGGGGTGGAGGAGGAGGAGGAGGAGGAGGACGGGGCCGAGTAAGGTGTGAAAGGGAGAGAAGAAAGAGGAGCATCGCAATGAGCAGGATTAGGAGCAGCAGCAGGAGGAGGAGCAGCAGGAGCAGGAGGAGCAGGAGGAGCAGGAGCAGGAGGAGCAGGAGCAGGAGGAGGAGGAGGAGGCGGAGGAGGAGGAGCAGGAGAGGAGGAGAGGAGGAGGAGGAAGGAGGAGGAGGAGGAGAGGAGGAGGAGGAGGAGGAGGAGGAGGATAGGAGGAGGAGGGAGGAGGAGGGAGGAGGAGGAGGATGAGGAGGAGGAGGAGGAGGAGGAGGAGGAGGAGGAGCAGGAGGAGCAGGAGCAGGAGCAGGAGCAGGAGCCGGAGGAGGAGGAGGAGGAGGAGGAGGAGGAGGATGAAGCTGAGCGCCTTTGTCACCAGGAACGAAGCAGGTTGGGGGGCGTTGTCCGCAAGGCATCGACTGCTTGCACCATGTCCTGGGGCTGAGTGAGGGGAGTAGACGCCGAGCTAGGTATGAGAGGAGATGTACCGGTGCTTCCCCAGACAGCCCGAAGCAGCATGGATATAATTAGGCTTTCGGAGCTCCGCGTGGATTTCTCGAGTCGGCGCTGGACCCCTCTCCCTCACACTTCGGCGCCGCCCCAGGCGCGCTCCACGCCAGGGAAGGGGTGTCGGGGGGGGTGTCCAGTGCCGACCCAATGAACCCGCGCAATGCCCTGAATGTCGGTGCTCATGTCGTTCTCGGGCCTTCTACTCCCAGCCGCCCACCATGTCCTGGCAATGCCTTCGTCTCCAGGGTCTCTAGAGAGGCCGCTCTCGTCCCAGGTGCCCTCGGCTTTTCGCGCCACTGGACGGCGCGCTCCGCGCGCGAGGGGTGTCCAGTGCCGATCCAAGAAATCCGCGAAGACCTTCAAGCGTTTATGTTTATGCAGAAGTTCCTCTTTCACCTAGGGGCCCTGCTGCCATCGATCCCTCGCGCAGGCTTCGATTCCTATGGAGAGCTTGTTGGTGCCAGGACCGCGGGATCATGGGCTCGGGGGCAAAGCCAGAGACCTCGGAGGGGGTGCACTCCCAGCGAGGCTAGGTCTTTTGAAGAGGCTGGTCCCATCGTGGGTGACGGAGAAGCTGTTTGTCTCAAAATGTTTCGGTCCCGCCTTAGCAGGCGCCCACTGGATCGGTGTATCTGATTGTTGGAATCTGCGCTGTGGGGCCTGAAGCGGAAGAGGATCGGGGGCGCCGTAATTACTGGCACGATTGTGCATGTCTCTGCTCTGGCGGATGTTCGTGGCCGCCTGTTTATCCCAGGATTCTTCTGCGCCTCAAATACAAGTTCCCCGTCGCATCGGAGGAGCGAGGGAGGTATGGTATGGTATGGCATGGCATGGCATGGTATGGTATGGGTTGGGTTGGCCCTAAAGGCGAGGTCAAGCCTCAAATCAAACCTCGAGCTCCGACTCGCGATCGGTCTCATCGCAGTCGTTGCTCGCTGAGTGCTCGAGGGCTTGGCGCCCGAGCTCACGGTCCGCGGGGAGGTCACTCGCCCACAGCCCGAAAGTTCGCAGCACCTCGGCTCGTCCTCCCAGGTCGGTCCCTCCCCAAGCCCCGCCCGTCCTTGGCTGCACATCGGCAGGCAGCGGGGCCGCCAGGGAGGGGGGGTGGAGAGCGCCTCGGCCCGCTCCTCCAGCACGGTGCGCAGCGCCAGCAGCACAACGTGAGGCTTGTCAAGCCTGAGGTCTCTGACGCGCGTCCGCTTGCCGTCAGAGGACACGGTGTCACTTGCAGCAAGGAAGGATCGAGGAGATTGGGGGGCCACATCCAAGCACATCAGCCTGGAGCAACGCGTGGCCACGCCGCCGAAGGGAAACACGTGCAAACTCCTGCCACCCCTCGCCCACCCCGTACACGATGTGGTGCGACGGACCTGAAAGCTCGGTCCAACTTCCTGACGGGCTCGGTCTCTGGTCGGGCTTTAGAAGCTCGGGGTCCACAGCGTCAGCCTCGGGGCCCCGCGAGCGCCAATTAAGTCTACATCAGGTCATCATGGTCGAGCTCCTCAGAATGGATGTGAACGGTGACGGCCCAGCGGGCCGCTTCGGCCGCAAGATCTTTGAACCCGCGACGGAGTGATCCCTACCCATACCGTGCAAGGCCGCACCCTGCTTCGACACGCGGTCCGCGTGGACGTTACCCTTCAACCGCCACGCCATGGCTTCCCCCACGTGGACATGCGCCTGGGCGCAGTGGGCCTTCGTCTTCAGAACTTGGAAGTCGTCCCTGGTGAACGCTTACAGGATTCCAAAGATGGGCCATCGCGCAACTGCTTGAGTTTCCTCCTCCCGCGCCAAGGCGCAGAGCCCCGCCAGAGCCTGCACAGTCGACGAACACACCGAAAAGAGCCAGAGTACTGAGACGCAGCATCGCGCTGTCTGCGTGGGGCAACAGCTGATGGGCAATGGTCCGCACGCAGCTGCTACTAGTTCCCCGAACTCACTGGTCTGAACGATGGGCCTTCCAGCTCGAGCTAGCAAAAGAACGTCGGCCCATAAGACCGAGCCATCGGCAAAAAGAGTTCCAGTCAGTAGACCCAGGCCTGGCTTGTTGTACCAGTGGATGCGCTGCTCGGGCTCCACTAGCACCGGGAAGACAAACTCAGGCGACTGGAACAGGTCTCGAGCGAACCTCCCGCCCATTCCGAAGCCCTACTCCTTCACCCTGGAGGCCGTCATCTTGTAGAGCCTATTAGAATTCCCACGGCGCAACACGTCGTGGTTGAGACATCTGTAAGCCCTGTGCCAAAGCGACCCATCAGGACCCCCACACGCGACGTTCATGAGAGCTCGCTAACCCATGCCGACGTAGCCGAACCTGCGGCCAATGCCCTCCAGAAACCACCGATCGCAACGTTCTCTGATGCCGCTTCGTCCAGAGCCCATGAGAACGATGAAGGAGCCTCCCAAAACCATCCCAAAACAGAGGCAGAGACTGAACTGCTTCCTGGCCCCCGCGCTGCAAGGGCCTGTTTGTCGGAGGCTCGTCTCGCACCTGCTTCCGCCAGTTGCTGGACCAGCAGGGGCGACACGTGCCGGAGGTCGAGCACCTGCTGCTTATCCGTTGTAAGACGAGCCTCAGGAATCGACTAGACGTGTGACCTTTCGCCGGAGTGACCTCTGGTGCGGGCACAGATGGGTCCCCAGACGGTTAAAAACGAGGCAGTAGCAGCTGCTTGCGCGCCCAAGTTTGGTCCCCCCGCGGCCCCCCAAAAGTCGCGCACCAAAAATCACTCTTACCCAGGGTCGCTCCTGCGTGTAGCCGAAGGAAGCATGGGTCCATCCAAGTCTCTGAAAACTGAGCACAGCGATCTCTGCAGGAGACGCCGCCGCAGCCCAAGGCGACCGCAACGACTTCAGCTTGTCTTTTCGCGCCCTCCAGGCACTTGTCCAAAACTGCTAACTTCGGGAAAGACTCCCAGGCCGACGCCGACCACGGGAACGACATGAGGTCGATCCTGGGGCCCTCCTTGTAGTTGTAGAGCCGCAGTCCTGCCGTTGAGCCTCTCGGAGCTCGTCCTAGACTGCCCAACGCCCCAAGACGCAGCGCCGTCATCCTTATGGGCGGGATCTCCATGATACTGGAGCACCGCCGGACTGTGGCCGCTGGGGCCGCACGCTGTACCTGAGTCTTGTTGGCCCCAGTTCGCTGAAATTGCTGGATCCAGCTGGACCTGCATCGAGCCACTTCCCAGCGGGCCCTAGTGATGCTCACGCAGAGTGCCTAGCGAGGCATCAATGTCAAGATTCCGAGACGTGTCCACACGGCTGGTTGGCGGGAGACCCCAGGCTTGTTGCAGTTCGCCATCCAGGACCGCGTCGCTGTACAAAGACTTCGTGTTGACATTGGTCTCTCCCCGCTCGCCCCCCGCCCCGCACTCGCCGCCGCCGCTGCCCGCAGCTATTGGGGATCTCCTAAGAGATTGGCTCGTTGACCGAGCCGCGAGATGGAAAGCGAAGCCCGGGTCGTCGCGTCGCCGTCGTTCCCTCGTCCTTGCACCCTCATCATGCCATCCCACCTTCGCTGGGAATCATTATTTGGCGAATGTTTGGTTAACGGACGAATGTACAATTTGTGGATGAACCGCTCGATGGTCAATTCGTTCCAATTGCAGACGGCGAACCGGCTTCGGTTCAGCCGACGGAGAAAGGGGGTGAAGTGGCCTTCGAGTTGCCCGCCACCCCAGAAGATCAGCATCTCAAATCTGAAAGTTCATCCACCCAAAGCGAGACGGTCTCACTTGTGTCTCAAGCAGTTCACGTAGGAAATGTCTCAGGGGAGACACCTGTGGCGAGGCGCCGCAAGGCGCCTGCGGATGTCAACGTGGACCAGGAATCCCCAGCCCCAGTCTTCGACGTGGCAGGAGGCGCGGTCGACGAAAAACGATGCCCAGCTGAGGATCGGAATCCAAGACCCGCTCCAATTCGAAACCCGTCCCCGCGCAGCGGTTGCAGAAGATCTTTGTCAATGTTGCCTCGAGCAGTCAGATTGCGAGATAGGTCAAGAAGCATCTGGGGCCCTTCAGTTCCTCCTCCGCGGGCATCTCAGCCAAAACGGGCCGCTGGGCCGGAGGGCTGCGGCGCCGCCCATCAGCGGAGAGAGGGTGCTTGGGGCGCGCGCAGAGCGGAGGGGCCGCGTCAACGACCGGCGTGCGCAGGGTGTTCGCGCATCCACCAGTAGTTCAACCCCTGTTGGCTTCGTTCCGAATGCCTGAAAGCGAAGGAACACGTTGGCCGCCGTTTGGCCCTTCTGGAATGGCAGCGAGCGGGGGCTGAGATCCGGTCGGCGAACGAAGCGCGCGAGGAATTTGCAGCGTGGGCGCGCATCAACAAGGCAGAAACGGACGAACGCATTCGGGGGGCCCAAACCGAAGGGGGGGCCCTTTCGAGCGCCGCGCAGAGAGCGCAATTTCGCCGACCAGCCGCCCCAGATGCAGCCCAGAGGATACTGGCAGAGACTCAGAAACAAAAGAAGGAGTTGGAAGAACGAGCGGCACGAAAGTTTCGAGAAACGAGAAGCCGAGAAGCAGGGGGAACGGTTGCGAAGGAAGGTCAAATGCAGCACATTCTGCTGAAAGCCGACCAAACAACAAGAGAGTCTAATCGATCAGTAGAACGCGCAATTGACGAGAGAGAGAGAGAGAGAGAGAGAGAGAGAGAGAGAAGCGCAGACCGCTGCCTTGATCCGCCATGCGAAAGAGGAAGAGAGAGCGGCGGTGCAACATGTGGGTCTTCGCGGGCGCAGCGATATTGATCCTGCCAAGCCAATCAAGACCGAATAGCACGTGGCCGCAGGGCAAGTTGCCAGGCAAGGAGAGGCACATGCCAATTTGTTTGTGCTTCGTGAGGCGCAGGAAAACGACCGTGCGAGGCGGCGGGAAGATGCCGGCAGCGCCTCAGACTCAGTTTGTGGCGAGAAACGCTTCTGCGATGGATCTCCGCGCGAATCCTCTTCCAATCTTGCCTTGCGTGCCTGCTGCCCCGTTCGGTCCGAGCGCTATTGACACTCGTGGAATACATTTGGCAGTGAGTTCGAGATCATTGCATCCTCTTATCATTGCCAAAATCTTGCTTCTATCGACGGATCGCAAGAGAGGGATCGGTCCATCGGCCCTTCTCGCCCGCGCGCGCGCCGCCCGGCGTCGCGGCCCAGGCGGTCGCTCAATCGAGGGTAGCGGATTGCCCATGCCCATCCACGCCGCACTTCGGCTTTTTTCGCAAGGCGCCCAAAGCCCCGACCAGCGTGGCACCGATGTCGAAGGATTCGGCCACCGCGAGGTTGCGCTTCGCCGCCGCGCCGCGCGCGGCGCGCGCCTTGGCCAGTAAGTCCCCGGGGGGGATTTCGTTCAAGATGGTGGTCGCCCGAGGATTCGCCGGAGGTTTTGGCGGCGATCTGTCGCTTGATATTTTGTCGGGGACTCGGCAGCGGCGCGACGTCCATGGAGGTTTCGCTCGGGATTTAGCGGCGGCAGATTTCCTCGGAAGATTTTCGGAAGATTATCGGGGAGATTCTGCGCGGGCGAGATTTCTCTTGTTTGTTATAGGAGATTCGTTTGGAGTTTCTCTCGCGGCAAGATTTGGTTTGAGATTATCGGGCGTTCACAAATCGCCCAAGGTTGTTTGTATAAAACATGTCGGGCTCGCACCCAGGTCTAGGAGGTGGCCCGATCTGACCCTATGGGGCCACGGAGCGCGCGGGGGGCGCGCCGACGTGGGCGCGGAAACGCATGCGAACGCAGCCGCCGAGGCCTTCGGTGGAGTTCTCTATGTGACCGCGAAGCGCGTGGGGGGCGCGCCGGAATCAGCGGCGGAACCGCGCGCGAATGCAGCCGCTTGGGCATTCGGTGGAGCACCCCTTTATGGGGCCGCGAAAGGGCCGCGAAACGTGCGAGGGCTGTCCCGACATTCGGGTGTAATCGCATTCGAACCCAGCCATTTGGGCCTTCGGTGGAGCTAGCTCCCCACGGGGCCACGAAGCGCGCGAGGGGCGTGCCGAACCTCGTGCGAACGCAGCCATTGGGGCCTTCGGTGGAGCTCCCGATGACGCACGAGGCGCGTGAGGGGTGTGCCGAAATAGGGGTGGAACCGCGTTCGAACGCAGCCGCTGGGGCTTTCGGTGGAGCTCCCACTGGGGCCGCGAAGCGCGCGAGGGGCATGCCAACTTGGGGGTGGAACCTCATGCGAACGCAGCCACTCAGGCCATCGGTGGAGCTCTTTATGGGGCCGCGAGACGTGCGAGGGGCGTGCAGAAACTGAAGCAGGTGCGAACGCAGCCGTTGGGGCCTTCGGTGGAGCTCTATATGGGGCCGCGAAACGCGCGAGGGGTGCGCCGACAATGGGGCGGAACCGCATGCGAACGCAGGGCAGCCGCTGGGGCTGTCGGTGGAACTTCCGATTTTACCGCGCGGCGTGTGAGGAGTGTGCCGACATGTGGCTGGAACCGCGTGCGATCGCAGCCGCTGGGGCCTTCGGTGGAGCCCCCTATGGGGCCGCGCGACGTGCGAGGGGCGCGCTGGCGTGGCGGAGTAACTGCGTGCGAGCGCAGCCATTGGGGCCTTCTGTGGAGCTCCCTGTGGGGCCACGAAGCGGGGCGCGCCGACGCGGTTGACGCGCGGGGGGCAGAGGCAGGGGCAGGGGGAGAGAGGGGGGGGGGCAGGATGGGGGGGGGGAAAGGGGAGGAGAGAAGGGGGGGAACGCGGGCAATGTGACACTGTCATGTCAGAAGAACTCCAAATCGAAGAGCAAGCCCAAAGTAAGCGATGCCCATCGAGGAAATGACGCATGGATGCTTGCAAGTAGCGCGCAGCGCTGCGACGGGCAATTCTACGAGAAAACGATTTCGCAGCACGGAGTGGTTAACAACGGAGAAGCTTCCATGCGATGATCTGTTCGGAGATCACCGCGCCGCCCATGCTTTCTGGAACCTGAATGATGTGACTGAGAGCAACTCGGGTCTGCTTGCTGGAGTAAAGAGCAATGTTATAATCCCGTCTGCCGATTGGTATCGCATGCGCTGTAGGATGCGAGGCTTTTCGTGGATGAAGCGGTTGTTCGCATACCAAGCATTCTGCGCGTTTTCCGCGTCGATGATGACAACGCGCGCTGGAAGTCTGGAGATGGGGACATCGGCCCTGGCCCCTTGTGGACATGATATTTCAATTTTGACCCGCAGTGAATTGAGGAAGAATTGAACCGTGCCGGGCTGGCAAAATACCCTCCCAATATGTTTGTTTTTGGATGGGGCCGCTTCATGCAAAAAGGCCACGCGCCCGCCCCATGGCAAATGCAATTGCCAACGGAGTAATGAATCTTACACCAGCGAAAAGGGAGGGCAGCCAAAGCCTCTGAACTGTTTGCTCTGAAGACATGCAGAATTGCGGCCTCCTTTCACGCGGGGCCCTGCGGCGCTGCGGTGGCTCATCGGCTGGGGGCGGGCGCCCGCAGACGCTGCGCCGAGAGGACATGGCACCGCTGGCAGCCATATTGAGCGTAGGGAAAAACGACGCAAGGGCCGGTTCCCTCTTCCATTTTCACTGCAAATCACTTCGAGGAACCACTGACGGGGCAGGAGTTTCCAGATGCCTCTGGCGCGAGCAATTCTAATATGTCGCAGACTTTTCGGTTATTTTTCCCAATCAGAGCCTCTGTATGGGGTCCTAGCGGATTCATATGGTTAGGTTCGGTTTGCCGCCGATTTTCGCTGCGCGCCCAGGTGCCCGGGTGCCCGGGGGTGCCCGGGTGCCCGGGTGCCCGGGTGCCCGGGGGTGCCCGGGTGCCCGGGTGTCCGGGCGTGCCCAGGGGTGCCAGGGTGCCCGAGGGTGCGCGGGTGCCCGGGGGTAGCCTATAGCCTTATAGCCTTATTGCTTTATAGCCCTATAGCACAATGGCCCTGTAGCCCTATAGCCCTACAGCTCCATAGCTCTATAGCCCTATAGCCCTATAGCCGTGAAGACCTATAGACTTATACCCTTATACCTTATAACCCTATAGCCTAATAGCCCTGTAGCTCAATTACCCTATAGCCCTCTAGCCCATATAGCCCTATAGCCCTGCAGCCCTCAACAGATTATGATTGGTTTTTTTCCCCGATATCATGACGAGGAGGACGAGCCGTGGATCCTAGACTGGGAGGAGCAGTTCTACTTTCTCCCACGCTCAGTAGGTGCTTCCCGTGCACCTGGCACGCCGCGAGCGTTGATGCTCGGCGTGCCTCCTGCTGGTGTTGCGCGCGCTTCGAATCGGGATGATACTGCCTGGGAAGAAGCTTGCCTCCTCGCGCGCAGATGCGCCGAGTGAGATTTCAGATCGCCAACTCGCCGCAGCGCGACCGCGGGGGAACAGAAGAACCTGGCCGAACCGGCGGGCGCGACCCCCGCCGCCCGCGCGCGAAGAAAATGGGGCGGATTCCGATGCCAGGAGACAGCCGTGCGAGGAATCGGCGCTGACCCGGTCATGACCACGAATGACGTTTACATGTGCGATTGGCCGCCGCGCCCGCCTTGGCAGCGCGCGATTCAATGCGAAGGGCAAAGGAGAACTGCCCCCATGTGCGCGGCAGAACAAGCGAACAATCGCCTTCACGGTACGACGACTCGTTGGCCCGGAGAAACAAACGAAACGCGTGTAAAAGAGGCGGTGAGATTGAGTTTGGGTTTGGGTGTTGACCCGCCGACGATCCCAGACAGTCTCGCGGATCTGAGGCAATCGATTTCGGCCGAACTATTTCTGGCCAAGTTGTTGGATCACGACGGCGCGAATATCCAGAAGTCTGAGATGGACTATATTGCTCCGCCTTGGGCGAGAATGGTAGCCTTCAAGAAGGATCGCACTGCCGTGGTCGACGGCGCATCCTGCATGGACAGACTGGGTTGGTCCACCATTGCAGTGAGACGTTCCACGGACAAACGTTGCTCCTCGATGACCGTTCCTCTTCTGGGTCAATTGTGCTGAAAGAAATTCAAAACAGCAAGGGGCATCGCTTCGCGCGCGGAACACTGATCCACAATCTTGGGGCGACGATTGAGGACCACGCACCATTGCCATCGAACCCATCACGCAGCGTGGGGGTGGGTGGGTGGGGGGTGGGGTGGGGGGGGGGGGGGGGGGGGGGGGGCAGCGCAGCGAAGGGGTGTGCAGCTTTCGCGAGAACCCTGATTCTCCTGGGCAACACTTGGACTATTCGATGGCAAATTTAGTCTTCGCGGATGGAATCTGGTGGGCGGCGGAGATCATCTTCGCTCGTCCGACAGAAGATGCGAAGGCGATAAGGGGCCCAGGGGCAAAACTGCAAGCGGGTTTCAAAGACCAAGCGCAAATTATGCTGCTGGAAGTTTGCCAGTGCGCAGTGAACTCCTGCTGCTCTTAACGCAACTGGCGCAGTTCGGACGCGATTGCGACGCGCGATCCCTCCGGGATAAGCATGAAGAGCCTCGCGTCGCGACGAACTGGCTGTCATTGTCTTGCTATGCGGAAGCTGCGAAGGAGGGGGGCAGCGATTCAGGCGTGTCTGCGCCTGATCCACTGGCTCCCAGACCAGCTGGTCGCCAGAGGGACGAGACGGAAAGGGCCGTGGCCCGGCAGAAGTTTTATAATTGCGCACTTGCCGAGGCAATAGCTCTGTCGGAAGTTGATGCGCAGCGGGTGCCTCGCAGGGCCGACGAGGCAAAAGCTGGCGCAACCCGCTGAAAAACCGAAGCTAAAGGACGAGAGATCAAGGCAGAGGCCAAGACGTCCGCCATCCAACAGATACTGGAAGAAGTCGAAGCTAAAGAAAGAGAGAACTGGGTCATTGCTGCGAAAGCGGGCATGAGCTTTGACTCACCGGTCGCTCCCGCAGAGGCCGGGGGGCGCCCGCCCGGGCGGCGTCCGCGACGCAGGAGCCGGCGCGACCTTGCAAGGCGCCCCCCGCAAGCGCTGGGAGGCCTCGAGCCCCCCGCCGCGAGCGCGGGCTCGGCGGGGCAACGCTCCAAGCCCAATGCCTCTTCTCCCGGAGGTAGCTGCCGCTGGCTCGGCAGGCGGGGCCCCCTCCACTCCTGCTCCAGGCGCATCGGGGGGCGGCCCCGCTGGCCGGGCCACGGGGCAGGTGACCCCTGCGCCCCCGCGATCGCAGATATCAGTGGCTGACGGGAGGGGATATGAGAACCCGAATGCGCCAGGAGCAATTGGCTCTGTTCTGAAGAGCGCGGCGACCGTTTGGACATTTCAATTCCCGAACACATCATTGGCAAACGTTGATCGCGCACGGATTGCCGCGCCTAGTGCAGTAGACCTTACTCCGCCCACCAGAATGAGCGGATGATGATCAGTATCTCCACGCAGATGACAGAAGTGCTCTCGCAAGAATTCCAAACCTCGACCAATGACAGGAATTGGCAGATCCACATGAAAATACCGACCTATCAGAACGAGGATTCATCTTGCGTGAGTACATTACCCTCGGACACAAGGTGGCAGTCGGCATTGAGCTGATCCCGGTGAGGGTTTCCGGATCCAAGGCATATGGACAGGTGTTTCAGATGATGCGGGGTAGCCAATCGGCATGGCTGTGGACGCGGGCGGTGCTGCTACCGGTCCAGCTGGTGATGCGCAGCCTGCTGTTACCCAGCCTGCGCCAGAGCTCTCGGCATTCTTTTCTGTTGATCCTGACGATGCAACGATCGACCTTGACACGTGCGCCGATCTGGCAACCGTCTTCAAGATCTTCGGACATTTTTGCTTTCGCGTCCCCGTCTGGGCACGCTCTTGGAGCGCGCCTGGGGTTTGCTTGGGCCGTCCTGGAGGCGTCTCGAGCTGTCTTGGAGTGCTCGTGGGCATGCGTGCGGCTCCCTCAGAGACCTGGGGTCGTCTCGAGGCGTTCTTGCGAGCCTCTTGGACCGGTTTGGATCGTCGGGGCGCCGGAGAGCCCAGAAAGCTTAAGTCGTTCCAAAACGCAGGAGACATCAATGAATGTTGCCTCGTGGGGGCCGTCTTGGGAGAGATCCTGGGTGCTTCCGGGGGCGTCTCGCGCGCCTCTCGACCCGTCTGGAAGCCGCGATGGCGTCTTGGACAGATCGTTCGGCCTTTCGGGGCATTCTTGGACCTTCTCGGGGGCCTTGGGGCGCTCTCGGCGCTCTCCTGGGCCCCGGGGCGCTCGGGGGCGGATGCGCATTTGACCCCGCCCCAGCCCCCCCCCCGGGCCCCCCCGCCCCTCGGCGGGGGAGGGGTTAGAGGGATGGGGTTTCCCTTCGACACAACTGCGACGCTGCTGCAGTCTTCGCCCGCTGGCAGGCTCGAAGCGGAGGAGGGGGGCGACGGAGACGCAGGGAAATAGGACAACGGATGCGTCGACTGTGCGCGCGCCGACAGGGGGCCCGCACACCGACCGGGGCCCATCCTCAGATGGCATATTTCATGACTGAAGTGCATGGCGTGCGTTTTCTCGAGCCGGGGAACGGGCCTGAGGTGGGGGCGAGGATGTAACCGCATGCCGATGATAATAAAGGGACCCCCCCTTCAGTGTTTAGAGTTGATTATCGTCGCCCTATGCAAAATTCAAATTGGGCGGCGAGCGCTGAGGCCGAACTTCATTATCACCTCGAAACGCTATGTTGAGATAGCAGCATCAAGCGATGTTCATATAGCAACATCAAGCGAAGCGATCACACTTTTTCAGGATGTGTCAAGCGAAACCAATAATTTTGGGAGGCAGACTCAAACGAAACGAGCAATGTTTCAAGGATGTCTCAAGCGAAACCAACAATTTTGGGAGGCAGACTCAAACGAAACGAGCAATGTTCCAAGGATGTCTCAAGGATGTTTCAAGCTAAACCAGCAAGTTTTTCTTTTTACTTATATGTTTTTGTTATCTTCCTTTTTATATGTACCTATCCCCGCGCGCGCCTGAACTTTTTTATCTCTGGGGTTGATTATCCGTGGAAAGGGGGGCACATGAGCTACCATGCATGAGCACTTTAAAAAATCAATTTTCATAAAGCGTTTGTAAATTAAAATTGATAGATTTGGAACTTTCCATTTTTCCGTTCTTCTTCTCTTCTTTTTCTTCTCTTCTTCTCTTCTTATTATGTTTCTATTTCCTCTTATTTTATATTTCTATCTGTCCTCGCGCTCGCCTGAACTTTTTCATCCCCGGGGTTGATTATCCATGGAAAATGAAGCGCGTGAGCTACCCTACACGAGCACTTAAAACAATCAATTTTCATAAAGCGTTTGTAAATTAAAATTGACAGATTTGGAACTTTGGATTTTTCCTTTCGTCCTCTTCTTATTCTCCTCTTCTTCTTCTTCTTTCTTATTGTTCTTCCACTGTATTCTTTTTCTTATATATTTCTCTCTGTCCCCGCGCTCGCCTGAACTTTTTTATCTCTGGGGTGGATTGCCCATGGAAATTGAGGCACATGAGCTCCCTACGCGAGCACTTACAAACAACAATTTTCATAAAGCGCTTGTAAATAAGATCTAATAGATTTGAAGCTCGAGATTTTTTCCTCCTTTCCTCCTTCTCCTCCTCCTATCTTATCCTCCTATTCTTCTTTTCCTCCTTTTCCTCCTCCTCTCCTCCTTGAGGACGTTGCAAGCGAAAAACACAATTATTTCGAGGATGTCTCAAGCGAAATAAGCAATAGTTTGACTGTGTCTCAAGCGAAATAAGCAATAGTTTGCGGATGTCTCAAGCAAAACAATGGATTTGTCGAGGATGTCTCCAGCGAGAGAAGCCATTGTTGAGGATATTTCTATGAAAACTAAACGCCAAGGATGTCTCAAAACGTGCTCGGCTTGGTCTCCTCTTGATCATCTCTTACTTCGAGATTATGCTGAGGTCTGCTGGGCTACTTTTATTATCTCTCCCTGAACCCCGAACTTTATTATCCCCTAGTGTTTATTCTCACGGGCATGAGGTTATTCGGACAAATCCCTGGCCGCATTGAACGCCAGGTTGACTGGGCACGCAATGCTGGGCCCGTGGCCGGGGGAATAATGGCGCCCAGGTTTCGCGCGCTGCAATCTCTGCGCACCATGGCACTATTCCAGTAAGATCCGTGTTTCGCACTGCTGAAGAGCAACGTAAACGATGCTCACTGGCATGCGTTGCGACATATCGACTCCAAGTGGAGATCACAGGATATCTTCGAGCGATTCGCAGCCAATCCTGAAGGCGTTCGTGCCGATCGCCGATCGAAGTGGGGCATCTTCCAGACGCATGCGCCCATGGCTCTGGTGACAGGATTGCTGGGCTCATGTGAGCGAGCGAAGCGAGACGAAAGGCAAATTAATGTGAGTTCGTTGTATATTTGCTTCGACGCTCCACGGGCGCCATCGCGAACTCTGGGGGTTGGTGCCGCTTTGCAATGCGCGTGGATGGTCTGAAGATGGATGGGCACGATCATCGTATTCTTCCGATTGCGATGTATGCGTCATCTACGCCCCCGCCAGACTCTTTTCAGATCCTGGGCGTCTGCAGTGCAAATTTTGATTGCGACATCGTTGGCGTGGCCAACATCTATTGGAACTGGCTATATGAACCGCTTCCAGAAGAGATGACGGCTCATGGATGGGCACTGCCCTGCCCTAGATTGATCCGAGCAACGCAGGGGTGCTCCGTTATCACTGGTTGCAACAACAACCTAAGCAGTTATTCGCTCGCGGTCCGTAAAATGCTGGATTGTTTGGCGGCCCTGGCTACAACTTGTTCAGGCTCCTGCCTATCGCCACTGACGATGCTTGCTCTGGAATTGTTCGATCGCCCCCTGATTAGCTCAGCCAGTCGGGGCAGCCTGCCAGTGCAGAGATGGTGCCGTCAACGCAGCGTCGACTTGGGTAGGCAGATGACAGTCTGGAAGGGGTCATTGAATCTCCCATCGAGTCTGGACAGTTCACCCGATTCACGAGAAGGAGCGGGGGGGCATCGTGCTCTCCCACGATAAGGTGCATTACGGCAACACGTTCCGAATGGCCCTGGATGGTTCGATAGTCGCCAAGGAGATCCCCAAGTGGGCAGATATTGATATGATCACTCCTTGCACCTGCGCCGGCAGTGACGTCGACGGTAAATTTTCCACGACGTGGCACGGAATCTATGAGTTCAATTGGACGCACAAGGAAGAAAGCTTGACCCAGTTAGCATTTTGGCCTGAACTCAGTCGGATGAGGCACTGGTCGACAACAATGACGGACGCGCGCGTGGCCGACCGTGGACGGACATCGGCAGATACGTTTGCACGCGGTTGTAAACTTTCCGCGCCGGCATGCGTCAGTGTCCACATTGCAACGAAATGGT
The DNA here is from genome assembly GCA_963575745.1 of Prorocentrum cordatum. NCBI lineage: Eukaryota > Dinophyceae > Prorocentrales > Prorocentraceae > Prorocentrum > Prorocentrum cordatum. The sequence continues at coordinate 188,398 of CAUYUJ010014269.1, read as the reverse complement.
GGAGAGACACAAAAACCCTCGTGCGCACAGCGAAAAGCCATCGATCGAGAAAATATTCACTCGCCTCAAAACGAGAGGCCTCTAAAGGCGGCCCGTGGAGTGGATTGGGCAGGGCCGAGGTCTCAGGCCGCGGGACAGACGAGTAGGACATAATAGTTCCTCGGGCCGCCAATTTCAATCGGAAGATGTATCTATGCATGTATATATACACATGCATATATGCATATGAGAAAGCATCAGAAGCAATGGTTCGATGAAGAGTTGAGGGCGGCAAAGGCGAAGGCCGGCATGTCTTGCCCCGCCACAGAACTGCGCGCTTCCCTCGCGGAAGGTAAAGGTTGCTGACGGCCCTCCGCCCTGCCGGCGTGAGCCGTACTTTCTGTTCGTTGAAACGCCCAGATGGAGAAGACGGACAATGCCGAGGTGGCAGATTGGTGGCCCTTCGGAGGCACCGATGAAATCGCTTCCTCTCTGCGAGCTCATTTGGCCAAATGCGGAAGACGGCGCAGCCGCGCCGACATGGGTGGCAGATTTTGGAGTGGAACCTGATCGCGGACGGGGCTGATCTCCCCGCGGCAACTTGGCCGGTGAGCGCTTGCGCAGCTAGAATGGAGAATACTTCGTCTTAGATGCGCAATGATCTTTACTTTCGCATAGAGCATCCGATCGCGAACGCGAGGGCCCCGAGGGATTTGCCGCCAAATGTTTCTGAGAACCTCGCAAGACAGAGACGCGGGGAGTTGGTGGACCCTGGCCCCAGCCGCCCAAACTATTGCATTGTCGATCGCGAGTGCTCGGACACACCAGGGGTTCCGATGGCAGAGGGCCCTTGTTTTTCGTTTCCGATGAAGACGCCGAGTGCCGCGGGGGACTTCGAAGAATTGGACGTCGATATTTCGAAGACCAAAATGGCCGCGGGTTTGGCCGAGAAGTTCTCTGAACTCGCGCGCCTCCGCTTTCTTGCGGGGCGCCCTTTCGGCCGTTCACTTTCAAAATGCGCCGCTGACAATTCGGGCGACCGAAGGGCGGCAATGTCGGCCAATGCTTCGGGACATGCGTTGATCGCGGCCGCGGCTAAGTTCGCGCGTCAACGCGCGGCGGTCGATCCAACCCGCGACGAAAATGCCGATCAGGGACTCGCCGCGGCAAGGACTGCCGAACTCCTCGACGACTTCTTGGGGGGGCATCGAGCCTGAGTTACTTGATCACGGGCCTATTCGCGCGACTAACAAACGCACTATGATAATGCATGATGGAATACGTCATGCGCGGGCGTTACGTTGCGCCCCCCCCCCCCCCCCCCCCCCCCCGGAGATGCAGATTCTCCTGGGTGGCCGAGAGCATTGCAGGATATATTGCGCCGAGGAAAGCGTTGGTCATTGCCCGCGACGGATGCGGAGACACTCATGCGAACTTGATAACAAGATAAGGAGCACCATCAGGATTTCCGACCTGTTAGAAACAGCGGTCTCGGGATTGGGGTTCAGCCTCGAGACCGAGATGCGCGCGAATCTTTTCCCACTTCAGATGGCGATGGCAGACGTGAACGGCCAAATGCGACAATCGCCGTCGACATCTTGCGTTAATTTACCGACAACGGATTCCCTGATATCGGCTCAGCCGCTGGCGGGATATCCGCGAGCCGCCCAGCACATAATTCTGAGACGACGGATATGGCAGTCGAACAGTCACCAAATCAAACAGCCGTTCCGAGTCCGACGGAGGAGCCTGCTGCGGGGCCTGCTACCGACTCAGTCCGAGAGGTTCTTGCGCCGGCTTTGCCAGAATTATTGGAAGCTGAGACCATGGGCGCCGAGGGCGCTGACTCAGTCATTGCTCGTGCGCCCGCTGCCCTTCGTCTTCCTCCTACTCTCGCGCCGCCCGCGCAGGGGAACTTGATGGCCGCGATGGCGCGGGCGCGCAGCCCTGGCGGGGCCCGCCATCGGCGTTGCCGAGGAGGAGGAGGAACCGCGACTCTCTTCGCCACGACGCCGCCGCGGCGTCGTCAGGTACAAGATGGACAAAGGACGGAGCGTCAGACATTGAGCAGTTACTCGACGCGGAACAATTACCAGCGCGGCCAGTACCAGGATCGCTGGACTCGTGGTTACGATGAGTAAGAGTCTGGCGGAACATGGGTATACAATAACGTCAAACGGAGGTGGGATCGGCGGTCGTTGGAGGACTGCGACACCGTTTGCGACATCAACGGGAATTGCATTTCACGCTCTGGAAGACTCTTCCGCCACGGCACTACTTGCAGAAGAAGAACAGGGCAGAGTACTGGCCCGCTCCGACCTTTCCCATGGCTGGTCCGGCAGGATTATCGGCGCCCCTATCCTGGCGCTTTGAGATTTTTTGGCGGTTGGCGCCGGGGGTGGGCCAACGCGCCCTGGAGGGTGCCAGGAAAACGTTGCGCTCCCTAGGCTGGGTGCGAAGTGCGCGGCCTACGCGGCCCGCCGCGGGGGGAGTTGTTATTGCTCTCGCCCCGATCGTTCCCCGCGGTCGCCGCCGACGCCGCCGCTGACCGCAGCTATTGGAGATCTCTTAAGGTATTGCCTCGGGAACTGAGCCGCGAGAGGGAAAGCGGGGCTCGGGTCGTCGCGTCGTCGTCGTTCCCTCCTCCTTGCGCCCTCCTCTCTTCTGTATCAGCCTAACGGACTGTTGACTACTAAGGGGCCCATATGATAGACCCATCATGAGCAAGGGGACCCCTGTTTCACTATCATCATTTCATCCCACCTTCGGCGGGAATCATCTTCCTCTGGCCAATGATTCTCCGATTTGGCCGAGACATGAGGGTTGAGCGCGATGGAACTGTCCATGAGGGCCCGCGCTCCTCTTGCCAACTGCGCAGCGATCACCGACCGGAGGGCAACAACCTGCAGCGCAATGTCATCGAGGACGTCTCGCACATCGAATTGAGGACGATCTAGCTGTGCTTGAGTGAGGGGCGAAATCAGCAAAAGCTTCGCCAACGTGGTCGCTGCAGAGAATCCCGCGATCGCACTACCGTTGCCCACGAGCATCCCCGATACCGAACCCCCGTGGTGTGGGACCCTTTTCAGAAGCATAGACCGGTGCGCAACCCACGCAATAATTGAAGGGCAAACTTGCGCTCAACCACAACGGCATGCAAGTGTGTGTGTGTGATGTGCTCATAAAAGTTCGTAATATCAAAAAGGCACGTTGCCGCCCAGGTCCCTGTACAATCCCCAAAGGGTGCTAACATACTGTGCACCCAGCCTGTGCGTTCGCACGTCGTGGTGGGGCCCGTGCCCCCCAGGAAAAAAAATGATGTTTGATATCCAAACGCTTGCAGTCTGAACAAGGAAAGAAGGCCGACCGGACGCACAACGCCATGTGCCTTACCCAAGAAAGCTGCGTTTGTGAGAAGATCCGAGAGCACAGCAGGGCTTTCTAACACCCTCAAGTGGTACCCTCTGGGAGCTCCAAGATGAGCCGCGGGTGAGAGGCTAGCTCCTGCATGCATATAGCAGTTTAAACAGCTTGATATTGTCGGAGGGCACCAACTATACACCAACACCGATCCTGGCCCAGGACCACCCTGGGCCCAGGATCGGTGTATATGCCTTCTTGCGCAAGGCAGGAGGGCGTATACACCGATCCTGGGCCCGGGGTTATCCTGGCCAGGATCGGTGTGGGTGTATAGTTGGTGCATTCCTATATTGGGCAACACGTCGCCTCGAACATCCGTAGATGGTTGCTCACCTATACGCTCGTTCTGTACCATAAAAGCAGCCACTGGTCCATCAAGGCCTTGACGGCCGACTCCCCATTCACAGAAAGATCCAGACAGGGGACTGGCGCGATCGGTCCGTACGTGCACGCATGCGCCGCCGTCTCCCCCTTTCTGAACCGACTCCGTAGCCCATGTTTTCCATTTTCCCAAAGCCATTATCGAGTACTCCTGCCTCACCTCCTCGTTCCTCGCAGGACGTTCCAGCACCGAACTGGACAAGAGAAGTCAAGCCGAGAAGGAATTTCTCGTCCACCGAATGGACAGGGTCGTGCTTCATGATGGTGGCCATGCCCATGAGGCTCACTGCTGCAACTTCGCCCGACTCGCAGCGTCAGGGAAATATTGAGCAAGACCTAGGGATCTCCGTGCCAGGGAAAAGAACGACATCCATGCTGTAGGTATCTTTGGGAACCGCTCTTGGCATCACAAGCCCGTGCGGTCCGCAGAGGTATTTTTGAAGTGGTGGGACCCACAGGTCTAGCACAGTATTCGTCACGGCTGGCAGGCTCAACATCAACATAATTGACCAGGGCATCCTCCGAAAACGCCAAACGCTCCTTGATATTGCTGCCGAGGTTCTCACCCCCAGCTCTCCAGGATCCCAAGACCAGTCCTCAGTCAGGCTCTCTCCTGGGGCCTGCGAAGGGCACTAGCGGGAACGTTTTGCGGTGACTTTGTTTAGTGATGATCCTCGTCGGGGCCAATCCTTCCAAGATCAACCCAATCGGCATACGGGAACAAACAGGAGCTGCTGGGAATCCTCGGACCTCTCCACGCGCACACACCAAGTAGTCCAATTCTCTATCCTCCTTGGTGACTCCCCCAGGCTCCTCACCTCCTTGATCGTCTCCTCATTATACTCCTTGCCCTTCTCCTCCCCACTCGTCAGCGGCAGCCTGTCCTGACCCAGCGGTGTTCCTGCAAGCAGGGTGTCCTGTCGCAATGATGGCCCCCCGACTTGGTCCAGCCAGCCCACAGAGGCCAACTCCGAGCCAACTGCGACGGGGTAAAATTCCGATCAGCTTGGATCAGCCATGCCAGCTGCAGTCTGTAAAAGAATTCCCCCCGCAAATTCAAGCAGTGCTACATTCTCACCCTTGGCTCCGTGGCTCGTGAAGAGGTAGACCGAGGTGAGCACGAGCCCTTGTGGCAGCCCCACGTGGAACCTTCGCACTACAATCCTCGATCCTCGACCGATTCTCTGCAAACATATCGGGCGAGACTGCGGCTGATGCGATGGATGGGATCACGCCCAACGCCGAGCTCATGCTGGCCCCAGGTCCAGTGGAGTCGGCCTTTCGGAGGCTCAGGTCCCTCTTGGGGTCGTTGGCCCAGCCGCAGGCCTGGTGGAGCTGCACAGGGTTCTTCAGCCGCGTCTCCTACACACATACAGCGAGTGGTCGTCCCATCTTACCTGAAGCAAATACAGGCCGCTTATCCACGCACCATTCTATCACGCTCGTGAAGGTCTCCCAGCTGTTGGCGTTCACCGAAGACACTTATTAGCTCCGTGGGCTTGGCCTTCTTGCGAATAACTCCAGCTTCACGAACTGGATGCTCCTGACCTGCGTTCGTCTCACCTGGCCCAGCGACCGGTGGGGATGAGAGTGAAACTGCACAGGTGCCATCGCTTGGCACTGCCGACACAGGGCTCACCAGGCCCCAACGTAGCAGTTCCTCGAAACCGAGCAACAAGAGGTCCCCGATCGTCGTGTGGCGGTCCCTCCTGGCGGCTCACCGATTCACCCACGGCGGGATTCCGACCGGCGGTCTTGCCTCCAACTGCTCCTCAGGGAGCGGGCGCGGGCCAACCCGAGCAGCTGGAGAGCAGCCTACCGACGGTGCCGTCCGCAGAGACGTATCAAGGCCCCCAGTGAGTGCAGCATCACTCGACAAGAATGGCCCAGTCCCTGACCATGCTGCGTATGCACATGTGCCAGAGCCCAGGTCGTCGGGTCTACCCCCCCGCGGGGTGGCAGCCAGCAGCGGTCGTTCCTTGTGGGAGGCGAAGCACCGCTCTGGCCTGACCGCTGGCACTGCGAAGACCAGCTCTGGCCAGTCCAAGTCTTCGATGTTGTCCTGCCAGAACGCGACGGCGCCGACTGACTGTTGGAGACCATCTCACTGACGGCGGCGGCGGCAGCAAGTGGGCCCGCGTGACACCCAGTGCTGCAGCAGCCTGGGCAAGACTGTTCTTGGCTGCCTCCTGGGCCTCGGCCACTCCTCCTGCCTTGGCCTTTCGCAGCTCCCCAGCGGCGGCCTGGGTGGCCTTTGTCCGATGCTCGAAGTCGTCGCCAGCCAGCAGGTCCATGTCGATGTCGTCGGCGTCTGGGCCACCGACGGGGACGTCTTGCGCTCCGCTGGCCACCGTGACCGGCAGCCCCAGCAGCAGCAGCAGCAGCAGCAGCAGCATTGGCCTCCTCGGCAGGCTCCTTCTTCGCTTCGACTGCCTCGAGCTGCAACGTGGCAGGACCGCCAGGGCTGCCGTGCCATCGGCCGACTCCAGCACATTCTGGTCCAGCCCCGCTGACACGGCTTTGAGCGGGTCATCGATATCGGCGACATGGGCTTTGTACAGGTATGCGTCGGCTGCCACCAGCTCCCGGTTGACCACCTCGATGTGGCCCTTGACCTCGAGCAGCTCGACTTGCAACTCCGACGGCTGGTGGACGATCGCCTCCGTGTGCGCGACGGCCTTCTGGAGGACCTTCCTGCGGTTGTCGCACCGGCGCGCCGACTGCGCTGATGGAGGATGCTTCGCCAACGTCGTCCTCGTCTTCTCTTCCGCTGCTGCCTCCACAGCCGCGGCGTCCATGCCCTGCTGCTTGAGGAAGCTCGCCACCGCTTGGAACGACAGTTTCTTGGTGGCGGTGTTGGTGGTGGTCCCCTCCTTTGGCTTCTCCTTCCCACCAGCGGACTGCCAAGGCGGGGAGGGAGCTGTACCTCCCATGAGCTTCGCAACTTGCGCCTGTAGTTCCTTGATGACCCGGCCCTGATCTGGCGGCGGCCCTTTGGCCAATGCTCGGAAACTGGAGCATGTACATTATCAGTGGCGGGTGTTTTTTCCATCCCAGGACTTTTTTTGGGGGGTCGGGGACGACGTCGGGGTGGTGTGGTGTATACTTGTTTCCCCGTTTTCCCGTGGAGACAACAGACACTGCACACGCCAGGATGCCGTATACACACCAGAATCCGTTCTCTCGTGCGAATCTCGGTGCGGGACCCGAAGAAAAGCATCGGTGTATAAAGTTCGGTTCCTTACCTTGGCCCATGCTCCGCGCGGCGCGCGCGGGTTCCCACCAGCAGGGACGAGGGCGGCTGCATAGACCTTCGCTGCGTGGACCACACGGGTCGGCGCGCCCGTCCCGCGGCCTCGTCGTCTGATCCTCGGCGCCCAGCTGCCCCAGCAGCGAGGGTTCCCGCGAGGGGCGCGGAGTTCTTCGCGCGTCGCGGTCCTCGCTCCCTCGCCCCCTCCTCCTCGTCCTCCTTTCCTCCCTTTGGGGGGGCGGCGCGAGAGCGCGAAGTTGTTCGCGCTTCGCGCTCTCGCGCAGCGCGAAGCGCGGAGTTGGGAGCCCTTGCAGCAGCCGCACTCGCACCCTCACGGGGGCGTCTTGGCGCCTGGCAGCACATCGGGCGGGGTCCCAATCCGCAGGAAGCTGCAGGTGGACCGAGCGCTGTTCACAGTCTGGCCCGTAAGCACGAGCCGCCCTGAAACACGCGCTTGCAAGCTCAGCGCCCCCAAGAGGCCTGAGCCAGAACGGCTGGGAGGGAGGGAGGGAGGAGGGATGCTAGGGACGAGAGAGGGGTAAAGGGGCGCGGGAGGGGTCAAGATTTGGAGACGTGGTGAGGCCCGCGTGGACTAGGTCCCGAAGGAGATAGGACACGACAGTCGAGATGGCAACGACGTTTGGCGGCACCAGCCGCAGCAGTGGCTGCGGCAGGGTGGGGGAGCAGGCGATGCTAAATGTGCGCCGTGCACCGATCCTGGCCAGGCCGCGCGAGGTCGGTGCCAGATGCATCCCTGGCAGGGCCGGCAGGGGCATGTGCGTGCACCGATCTTGGGCCCCAGGGCGGACCAGTCCAGGGTCGGTGCACGTGCACACGTGAGCGACGAACAAAAACGGGCCTCACGAAAGATGGCACAAGGACCTTACGCAGTGGCCCATGCGGGCAGTTGGCGCGGCACGCCTCATTGGAAGCGAGGGAGCTCACGCGCGACCTTACGCGAGAAGCGTACGCGCGAATGTCGGCGCAGTTGAAGCCGCGTTTCTTCGTCGCTCACGTCTCTTTTTCCTTGGGGGAGGGGCCGAGGGAGTGGCGGGCCTGTCTGCTGGCCCCCCTCGCCACCTTCTCGTTCTCTCGTTTTCTCTCTCTCTCTCTCTCGCTCTCTCACACACTCTCGCTCTCTCTCTCTCTCAGCCATGCGCAGAGGGGCTGTGGGGGAGGGGGGAAGGCTTCTTAGAAGCACCCCTGCTTCTGAGGAGCCCTCCCCTCTGCCCCCACCCCCCTGTGTGCGCGCCGCCGGCTCCCTCTCGCCTCCCCGCCCCTCCCCCCCGGTGCCCGGCCTCGCTCCTTCCCTCTCCGCGGCCGATGGGCGGCGCTCGCCCAGATGTTCGCCGAGATGGACATGAAGGATGGCGAGTCGCAGTCGCTCTTCAGCCACGAGATTCTGGCGGGGCCAGGGGGGCAGATCGAGCGAGAGGGAGGAGGAGGAGGAGGAAGAGGAGGAGGAGGAGGAGGAGGAGGAGGAGGAGGAGGAGGAGGAGGAGGAGGAGGAGCAGTGCAGACCCAAGGCGGTTCCACGATGTTGCAGCAGACCCTTCCCCCAAGTTCCCTCGTCATAGGTCCCTACAAGATTGTGTCTCCATTGCGGGAGTTGCCACATCGGAAGCCACCGTTTGAGAATCGTCAATCGTGCCAGAGCACAATCCCTGGGACGCCAACGCCGCGAATCAACCTGACCGATGCGTCCAGACAATTCTAAATCGCCCCAGAAAGCCAGTTCTGGGACTTCAACGTTACTTTTGGCAAGATCAATTTTTCACGAGGCTAGCGAGCCCGGCGCCTCCCTAGGCACCGGCGCGGGACATCTCCCGCAGCGCTTCCTTCCTTCCTTCAACGAAACCTCTGCGTCCTGCACACAGAACACCATTCCTGGCACTTCGACGATACGACTCTTTGAAGCTGCTGCACACTTTTAAGACCAACGGCGACCAAGCCAGCACCGGGCGCGGCAGGATCCAGCGATAGGAGGCGGGCCACTGGCTCTCCCGCAGGAAGGACTACAGCGAAGAGCAGTGCATCAAGCATCCGGCGAGCCAGCCCTGCAGACCAGCGGCAAGCAGAGTCACCAGCCCAGCTCCCGCCTGGCCCCGGCTCCAGAGCGGCGTCACGACTGCCACCTCAGCGGGGCTGGTCCTCAGGACCTGCCGCAACCAGCAGAGGAGCCAGCAAGTCCCAAAGCGAGGCGGCAATCGGCCTGGATTCCGCTCCCGCTTCTGCCAAGCAGCATTGCTGAAACCTGGACGCCGCCTCTGTCGGCAGCACGTCCGCCACCAGCGCTGCCCAAGTTCCAATCGCGAGCGTTCAGCGAGCTGTCAAAGCAGGCGCTGGTAGACCTGGTGAGATACGTGAGGTGCAACTACTGCCCAGCCATCAATTTGCATTGGGTCAGCTTCTGCTCCAGGAACCTTAACGGCGCTATTATAGTAGTTGTGGCACCAGAGGCAAAGTCAGGAAAGTTCCTTCGGAGTCTTCTCCCGTCCTTGTGGAAGGACGGCACCGTCCTGGACGCAGGGCAGCTGGACCGAGGCGCTTGGACTTTGGCAGGGACCTGGGAAGCCTTCCTCCCAGGAATCTGCGAATGGGAATTCTGAACCTTCCTTAGGGATCCTGATCAGGAATTGTTGGCAATTTGGCAGGATCCATACGAATTCCCAGGGTTCCCGAGGAGGCCCTCCCAGGAATCTAGGAATTGGTATGATGCGTAGGAATTCTCTAGGTTCCCGAAGAGACCCTCTTAGGATTCTGGCGAATTCCTTATTGGAACCGTACACGGATTACATCGGAACCGTATACCAAATCACATAGGAATCGTATACGAATCGCATAGGGATCGTATACGAAACACATAGGAGTCGTATACAGATCATGGCCACGTTCGAGCTCAAACACATGTGTTTAGCGGAGATCATGATCGGCCGTCGGTGATCGGACCGATCGCAACCGCTGTATCAGATTCCCATTGGGCGACTTAGGGAGTTCCGTGCACCCAGAAGTGCTCTTCTGATCTAACCTCTGAATCGACACTTTTTTGAAGCGACCCGAAAACAATGCAACCACTGGTTGTGATCAGTCCGAAGTACTCGACGATCGGTCCGACGTGGTTGCAATCGGTCTCCATCGCGGGGTGGGGAGCTTTCGAGGGGCGGAGGGAAAGGAGGGGGGTGTTTCGGGCGGGGGAGGTTCAAGGGGTGGGGGGTAGCTAAGCCCTTCCACCCCTTTGGACAGGGAGGAGGGGGGGTAGCTTCCGAGGGGCGGAAAAACAGGAGAGGGGGGGCGTTCAGGCAGCGCAGGTCCTTTGGGAGTGCGCCACGGGCGCGCTCTCTCTCAGATGTATATATCTGTGTACACATTTCCATATAGCGAGGTATGGGCGGACTGGCATACCGCAACGGCAGTGAGGCACACAATCGCGTCTGTCGAGAAGGACGGCCCTGCAACATCAAGGGTGCCCCTGTGTCCTGTCTATCGCATCAGGTGTTTTCTTCATGCCCGGGGTAAGTAAGGGATGCTCTCGGCAGAGTCATGTCTCCTCTCGGGTGCCCTCTGCAACCAGTCTCGCTTGTGTAACAGCGAGGCGTGTCCAGACCAAGGGGCGGGCAGGCTGAGCGAGCGATGCATTTGTGCTCCGAGGGCCGCGGGGACCTCGAGTGCGCGGGCAGAGGCAAGAGAAGGCCGAGGGAGACCGCGGAGAAAAGCATGAAGGGGAGGGGCGCGTGCTGCTGGCGTTCATGCTCACTGCGGTCGCGGCCCTGTCGGTCTTCGCGGTGGACAACACGGCAGACGCAATGAGGAACAACTACAGCGGCGATAGAGATACTCTGATGTTCCTCGAGGAAGACGCCCGCGCGCCGCGCCAGGGGAATGGAGGAGAGAGGAGGACGGTTGCAGGTGGAAAGGTTCGCACGTGGCCCCCTAATGCTGGCTCATCGAGCCAAGCACGCACGCGCGACATCGACAGATGCACGGGGCCTCGAGGGCCCTTCTTCTGCCCCCCCCATCCAGTGATCCCCCCCCCCTCAAGCGAGGCCCAACGAGCCCTTTCCTCCCTTGGCGACTCGCCCTCCCTTGGCGACTCGCCCTCCCTTGGGGTGGACGCGGGGAGGGGAAGGGTGGAAGGGGGTGCTTAGGGAAGAGGGGATGGGAGACCGACGAGAAGGGTGGGCGGAGGGAGGCGGCAGCGGATGTGAAGATGGTGCAGGAAGGAGTTGCGCCAGATCAGCTGGAGGACCAGTAGGATGATGATGTTGATGCTGATGATGACGATGACGATGACGATGGCGATGACGATGGCGATGACGATGATGTTGGCAATGCTGCTGATGATGATGATGATGAGGATGATGAAGATGATGAGGATGATGATGATGATGATGATGATGATGCTGATGCTGATGATGATGATGATGGTGATGATGATGTTGATGATGATGCTGATGATGATGCTGATGATGATGATGATGATGCTGACGATGATGATGATGCTGCTGATGATGATGAGGATGATGATGATGATTGTGATGATTATGATGATGATGAGGATGATGATGCTGATGATACTGATGATGCTGATGATGCTGATGATAACGATGCTGATGACGGTGATGCTGATGCTGATGTTGATGATGATGCTGATGCTGATTCTGCTGATGATGACGATGATGCTGGTACTGATTATGATGCTGATGATGATGATGATGATGATGATGATGCTTCTGCTGATGGTGATGATGCTGATGCTGCTGCTGAGGATTAGGATGATGATAGTTAATGATGACGATGATGATGAAGAAGATGCTGATGAAGAAGATGATGATGATGATGATGATGATGATGATGATGATGATGATGATGATGATGTGGTGGTGATGGTGATGATGATGGTCATGGTGATGTTGATGGTGATGGTGATGATGATGGTGATGATGATGATGATGATGAGGAGGAGGAGGAGGAGGAGGAGGAGGAGGAGGAGTTCTACTACTAAGAGGAGCAGGAGGTGGATGAGGCGGAGGAGAAACGAGTCTTGGGGCTACCCCCATCGTCCGCATCTGGGCTCTGTGCCCCAGCAGGCTTCGGCCACACGCTCTTTGCAACCGTGCCTGCCCGAGGATGCGAGGCGCAGAGCCGACGGCGCGGGCTTCACAGCCAGGTGTGCACCTCCCGGATCTCCGACGAGATGTCTTTTTCCATGCTGGCGTCTTTCCTCCAGGCCTCGAAAAAAATAGCGAACACTCATGCCACATTCATCTGTCAACGCCCCCCCCTCCCCCCAATTTCCAAAGTTGGCGGTAGCTCTGATGAGTTGCACCTCGACCGCAGTCTCCCCCGCGCGTGCCAACTTTGAGTTTGGGGGGCAGGGGGGGAGTTTACTAATTGTTTCCCTCTACCGGATTTGACCTGGGTGGGCCATACCTCCTCCGGTCGGTCCTCCTTGTTGCTGGCTGTGATTGTGTCGTTCTTTTGTGCGGTGGGCGCTTGTGTCCTCGTGCGTCGCTGCCGCGCAGATCGGGGAAGAGCTTCACCACCCCTGGTCTTCACGTCGCTGACGGTGCGCCTCTCGTCTAACTCGGTTCCGCGCCGCTCGGATGTGAGGCAGCACTCCTCGAGTAACCAGCAAGCGAGCACGTCGTCGCTGTCCGCGAAGTTTCACTCCGTAGTCCGCCAATCTCGAGCGACGATACCTATACATCTGAAAGAGCCTGTTCTGCCGCTGCTGGCAAAAAAACCGCGGGGGTCACTGGGAGTTTCCAACCCGTCCCCTCCCCCCCTCGAAAATCGGGGGGGCCACTGCCGGTTCGAACCCTCCCCCCCGGTCCATCATGAAAGAAAGTGGGGGGCTCACTACCGGTTCGATCCCCCCACCCCTCCCCCCCTCCTCGCCGCCGGCAAACGATTCCCGCTCCTCGGCACAGTGGGACAGTGGTGGGGACAGTGGGGACAGTGGTGGGGACGGTGGTGGTGGGGATAGTGGTGTGGGGACAGTGGGACAGTGGTGGGGACAGTGGAAACAGTGGGACAGTGGTGGGGACGGTGGTGTTGGTGGGGACAGTGGTAAGGGGAAAGTGGGACAGTGGCGGGGACAGTGGGGACAGAGGGACAGTGGTGGGGAAAGTAGTGGTGGGGACAGTGGTGAGGGCGGTAGTGAGGACGGTGGTAGGACAATGGGACAGTGGTACAGTGGGGAGAGTGGTGGGGACAGTGGGGACACTGGGACAGTGGCGGGGACAGTGGGGACAGTGGGGACAGTGGGATAGCACAATGGGACAGCGGTGGAAACAGTGGGGACAGTGGGACTGGTGGTGACAGGGGGGACAGTGGTGGGGACAGTGGAGACAATGGGGAGAGTGGGACCGTGGCGGGGACAGTTGAGGGGACATTTGGGACAGTGAGACACTGGTGGGAGCACTGGTGGGGACAGCGAGGACAAGTGGGACAGTGGTGGGGACGGTGGTGGTGGGGACAGTGGGACAGTGGTGGGGACAGTGGGGACAGTGGGGACAGTGGGGACAGTGGTAAGGGGACGGTGGTGATGGGGACAGTGTTGAGGCCGGTGGTGAGGACGGTGGTGGGACAATAGGACAGTGGTACAGTGGGGACAGTGGTGGGGACAGTGGGACAGTTGTGGGAACAGTGGGACAGCTCAGTGGGATAGCGATGGGGACAGTGGGACAGTGGTGGGGACACTGGGGATAGTGGGACAGTGGTGGGGACAGTGGGGACAGTGGGGACAGTGGGACCGTGGTGGGGACAGTGGTGAAGACAGTGGAGACAGTGCGACCACTGGTGGGGACAGTGGGGACAGTGGTGGGAACAGTGGGGACAGTGGGACAGCGGCGGGGACGGTGGCGGTGGGGACTGTGGTGAGAGCGTGGTGAGGACCGTGGTGGGGTCCCGGGAGTCGTTTGCCAGCGGCGAGGGGGGGGGGGTCGAACCATGCCCCCCCGGTTTTCTGGAGGGGGGTTCGAATTGGTAGTGACCCCCCTCGGTTTTCCGGAGGGGGTGGGTGTTAGGTGGTGGTTTTGCGGGGGAAGGGGGGGGACCCCCGGGTTCGGAGGAAGAGGGGTGACATTTTCCATGGTAAAGCGGCGGTGGATCACGCTCTCTCATACATATCCACCGCCCATGGCCTGGCCAGGGGCGATGGAATGTATTTTGCTGCCAGCGGCAAATCCCGCTACCGCGCCTGTATAACAGCCTAGCAGGAAGAAGTTTACCTCAAGACCCGCTCAAGGTCAGACAGGGTGCTAACACCCTTTCCTTGGCTGCAGTCTCGTTGGCCTTGTTAGCTCACTACGCCGGCCCGTGCTCTGCCATCGCAGGCGTTTGCCTTCGCGTGCGTGGCCTCTTTGGGGCCGTTTGGGGGCCTCTTGGAGCCTCGTTTTGGACTTCTTTGGGGCCCCGTGGGGCCTCCAGGAGGCCTCCTGGGCTCTCTTCTCTTGGGGCCTCCTGGGGGCCTCTTGGGCGATCTTGGGCGCCTCTGGGGAGGTTTTGGGGCCTAGGATAGTCTGGGGGCCCTCTTGGGGGGGCCGTCTTGGGGAGGCCTTGGGGGCCTCTGGGGTCATCTTGGAGCGCCGAAAACACCCGAAAAAGGCGAGAAGGCTGACAATCTGCAAACACTTGAGAGGAAAATCACCAATGCTCTCTCTTACTCTCCCGCCCTCGCGCGCGCCGCGATCGTCTGCAGCTGCTTCGGCCCTGGGTGGCCGACGCGCCGCCCTCGGCCCGCGCGCCAGGGGGGTTGCCAATCGTGGGCCCGCTCAGGACTGCGTCGGGTCCTCCGTGGTCCCCATCCCCAGCGGCCTTCGCCGAAGGCTTCCGTCGTTTCGGGAGCCTTGGGACGGGGGTCAATGCAAACGCGGGGGTCGGCCAGAGCGCCCCGAGCTTGCAGGATCCTGCAGGGCCAGGGTCGTATTGACCCGGGCTTGGGCGCAGGATCCTGCAGGATCCTGCAGAATCCTTCGTTGGCCCGGGCTTGGGTGCAGGATCTTGCAGGATCTTGCAGGGTTCGGCAAGTCCTGACTGACCCTGGTCTGGATTGACCCGGGTCAGAATATCCCCGATCGTTGCTGGCGGGAGGGCCTGGTGGCCCTCTGCCAGGCGCGGCCTCGAACCCCGCCTGCTCCGTCTGCTGCCTGCTCCTCGGCAGTCGGCGCGGGCGGCTGGCTCCTGCCGGCCCCATCTCCCGCGGGGGCCCGCGGGGCCCCGCTCGCAGTGGCTCTTCGGGCCCTGCGTGGTGCGGTGGCTCCCTTGGCCCCGCTTGCGGCGGCTCGTCGGGCTCTGCGTTTCCGGCGCTGGCTCCTGGGCCCCGTCGATTAGGTCCGGCTGCCGATGGCGCCTGCCTTTCTTGTGCCGCTGCAGAACTCCTCTCCTTCCTCTCTTGGCCCCCCGCCCCTTGGTCCTCGGGGCGGCGGAGGCTCTCGTACGAGGAAGAGGAGGAGGACAAGGGCGAGGAGCTCACGCGCAGCTGCGCCACGCCTTGCGCCGTGGCTCAGCGCCAGCTCTCGCCTCGGACGCAGAACGCTCTGCGCCTCTGCTGTCTGACTGCAGCGACCCGCCCGAGACTGTTCCCTCGCGGCGCAGACGGACGGCCTTTCTTCGCGCGATCGTTTCCGCTGGCGGGCCCAGCCGTTCCTCGCGCGACCAACGCCGACGGCGCACGCTTGACACAGGCCAGAGGTCCACTGGTGGGAAGACACCTGCACTCGAGGCGGGGGAGTCGGCGTGGGCGGACCCTTCCAACCTCCACCTCCTCTCTCCCGCCCTCGTGCCTCCACAGTGGCTCAACACTGCGGTCTGGTCGACACCGACAACGATTCCAAATGGTGGGTGTTGGCCCAGAACCTACCATGGTGGAAGACTCGTGAAGAAGGCCTCTTGGACTACATGCGTCGCTTCCTCCACTCCGGCAACTACAACGAATGAGCCTTCTGGCGCTCCGGCGCCCCCGCCGGGCTCTCATAGGGCCGTCCTTCCGGGACGTTTTCTGGCGCTCTGCTCTCTGCTCACTGCGGTCTGGTGGGAAGTCGGAGTGGGCGGACCCTTCCAGCCTCCACCTCCTCTCCCCCGCCCTCGTGCCTCCACAGTGGCTCAACACTGTCGTCTGGTGGGGGTCCCACCTCAGGACGCCGACAGCGCGCTCGCCTGGAGCCGCGGGCTTGCGTGCTGACGTCGCTGCGGCCTTGCCGCGCGCGCTTGGCGCGGGCTGCTGCCTCTCGGCCCCACCCACGCGCTGCCCGCTCCAGTCGTCGGGCAGCGCTGGTGTAGAGGTCGGCGATCGCGCGTCGCCCTCGGCCCTTTCGCGCCCCGCTTCTACTGCGCGCGGGCGCGCGGGCCGCCCCTCGGCCTGCCAGCGCGGAGGAGGGTGCTCGGATTTCGCCGTCGCGTCCGCCATGCGCGACCGTCGCCCCGGCTGCAGTTCCGCTGGCTGGTAGCGGAGTCGGCGGTGGTCCACGCTTTCGGAGCGCTCGCTGATCCCGTCTCTGCGGACCCCGCCCCCGCCTCCAGACGAGCTGGCTGCGAGCGGTGCCTCCCGTTCGACTTATCGTGGCATTTCTCGGTCGCTCAGGTTAGGCGGGGTTCCGCCACGCTTTCAGGTGCCCCGCCGCTCCACGCGGCGGTGGCGGCGACGGAGCCAGCCGCCGGCGCCGCTGCATCTGGGGCGGCGTTCGTCGCGGCGGCCCCCTACGCTTCCCTCGCGCCCGCCCTCGCCGCTGCGTTTGGAGACGGGGAAGCAGGGGCCGCTTCGATCACGCCTGCTGCGATTTTTGCGCCCGCAGCTTCCACGGGCAGGGCCCCGCCGCCGCCCCAGGCGCCCTCGGCTGCAGGCGCAGAGCCGCCTACGAGCAGCGGGGTCAGCGGCCTTCGCCGCCGGCTCACCCCGCACGCCTCGCGGGCTTGCCGGAGCGGCAGGCGGCGCGGCCCGAGGCGGAGCTGAGCTGGTTGGCGTGCGGCGCTCCAGCGATGCTGCTGGCGTTTTCGCAGCTGCCGCCGCGGCTCGCGAGCTCGGCGCCCTCCTGCAGCGCAGCTCGAGGGCCGCCTCGCCCATGCGCGCTGACTTGCGACCCCTTCCAGACTTGGCGCCGCCTTCGGCCTTCGGCGTCGCGCGGTTGGCGGAGGGGCCCGCCGCGGGGCCCAGCTGATCTGCAGGTTGGACCTAAGCGGCGCCGCCCTCACATCCGACGCCGATCGGAATCTCGCGTGGGCCGCCGCTGTCAGCGGCACGGGGCAGCACGCGGGCCGCGGCTTCGGGCCCGCCCCCGATTCCGCGGGCCCCGCCCCCGCCGCCCCGCCGCAGGATTGGCGCCGTCCTCGTCGAGTTTTGCTCGCTGGGGGGGCGCGAGGGTATGCCCGCCACCGACTCGCCCGCGGCGCCGGCGGACATTGCCCGCGTGGTTTCTCGGTTTTTGGACCCCCCCGAGCGGCCCGCGCCGGCTCTTCCCCAGGCGGCAGGGCGGCTGCCCATCGTCAGAGCGAGGGGCTGTCTTGGAAAGAAAGCTTTCAGCTCGGCCTCCACCAGCAACGCTGCCGCTCCTTCCGCCTCCAGGACCCGGCGCGCTCGGCGGGTCCGCGTCCGGCGCGGAGGACGTCGAGGCCGTCGGGCTGTCGACGGCAGCTGCCGAGCCAGTGACGCCCTTGCTCATGCCGGTGCAGCTGCCTCGCCTACAGACGCACTTGCGCGCGGGTCTCTGCCCCTGGGACAGCCGCCGCTCGCGCCTCAACTGAAGCGTGCGCGCGCGCGAGGGCGTCGGCCTCGCCGCGTCTGGGGAGCGGCCCGCCCAGCCCAGTGCCTCTGGCAGCTGAAGCCGCGAGCTATCGTCGGGGGCCCCCGCCACAGCCATCGGCCCCGGCCGAGGCCGCGGCTTCCCCCTCGGAAGCCTTCTCCCCCCCAAAAAAAAACACAGGGGGGCCCGGCGGGGAGGCGGGCGTTTTTTGCGCGCGGTTGCCGCGGGGAGAGGTCGAGGCGAGTCGATCAATTCGACGACGTCGCGGCTGCTGAGCGCGCCGGGGCCGAGCGCAGCTGCGACCGTAGGAGTGTCACTCCAGCGATGCTATTACGGCCCCGCAGGGAGAGGCGCGTTCCGCGGCGGCGACTCTCGCTCCTCCTCGGGCCCCCCCCAGGCCCCGCCCGGGCCCTCGGGCCCTTCGTGCCCTAGCGGCTCTGGCGCCGGGTTGCTGCCCAGCGCCGGGGCCGCGCGCCGCCGAGGTCGCGCCCTTTGTCGCTGGCATTTCTGCCTTGCTGCGTCCGTTCCCAGGCGCGAACACCGATGTCACCCGGTGGGCCACTGCTTTGGCCCAGGTTGGGCAGGGTGCTCGTTATCTCTCTGCGCGCCGGTTCGGGGAGACCCTTCTCTTGGGGGGTCCTTCCCCCGCCATCCCCGGCCGCGCCGCGCCCTCTGGCCTCCGCTCTCGAGCCTCCCCTCTCGCTGGCGTCGGGTAGGTCTCGGAAGCGTTGGCGGCTGAAGCGCGCCGCGCGCGCGCTGGCGCAGCGCGCTGCTGCTGCGCGCAACTGGTCAACCTCGGGGAAGCCCAGCCTCGCGCCCTCCGAGACTTGCGCGCGCAACGAACCTTGCCAGGAGGGCGCGCGGAGTCACATCGAGCGCCACTGCGCGATCGCAGTTCGCCTTTCCCGCGGTGGCAAGAGCGACTTGGGGCGGACGTTCGCTGAGTTCGACTTCGCCGAGGTCTCGCCCCATGGCCTAGCCGCCCGCGTTGCAGCTATGGAGGCGTCACTTCCCTCCTCGCGCCTGCCCCCGCGCGCCAATGCCCGAGCGAGCAGCGCGTCGTTGGCCTTCCCGGCGGCCTGGCATCCCATCCACGCCGAGCCTTGTGACCTCGAGGTCGAGGCTCCCCGCGCCAGGTGGGATTGTTCGCCGAGTTTGATCCCGCCCCCTACCTTTCCGTCGCTGGGGTCCACGATGCGTTATTGAACCCCCAGGTCCTGCGCCTTCAGCGCGGAGAGTGGTCGGAGGGGTTTCGGTGCGCTCGGCCCCATGTGGATCGGGCGGAGTTGCGGGGGTTTCTTCGGAACTGGGACTCCTGTGGAGCTCTGTACTCGATTCCCTCCTCGGACCTTTCTCGGGGCGAGGCGTGCGGAGCATTCAGAGCCCCCAAGGACGACGACGCTATGATTGTTTGATCCTCAATCCCGCGGTTGTGAGCAGCCGCTGCCAAAGCATTTCTTCCTGCAATCAGCGCTTCGGACAGGGTTTTGTCGCGCCGCACTCGCCTCGCTCCAGGCGCGCGGCCGGTGGTCTTACGCGATGATTTGCGCCAGTTTCACTACGCCTCCAAGGCGCCACCCGCTCGGGCCAGGCGCAACGCGCCGCGAGCGCAGGTCCCCCGCGAGCCGCTGAGAGTCGCTCAAGGCACGGCGACCCGAGCAGGAAGGGCTCGACGCGTCCCCGTGCCAGGACGCGCTCGACATGGGCGACAACGTGGCAGTGGAGATTGGCCAGCGCCGCCCACGAGGGCGTGCGGCGCAGTGTCGGAGCTCTGCGCCCTGATGGGGCGAGCAGTGCTCCGCTCGCCGTCTCCGCGCGGCCCCCTCGGCGAAGTGCCGACCTCGCGGCCATCGCGCGGGGCCCCAGGAGCTGTCCCGGGAGAGCGTGGCCCCGCGGCCCGATGGCCCGTCGCGCAGGGATCAGGTGGCGCTCGCCGCCCGTGGCCGCGGGCACCCGAGCGCGGGCCGCATCGAGGAGGAGGAGGAGGAGGAGGAGGAGGAGGAGGAGGAGGAGGAGGCCAGGCAAGCGCACCCGCGCTGCGACCTGCAAGGTCGTCGTCGGCGCCGAGGTGGGGAGTCGGATTGGCACCGTCTGCGCCCCGCCCGTTCCGACAGCATGTCCGCGCAGGCTCACGCTCATCCAATTGCAGGGGTGAACCGAAACGGTGTTTTGGCGATTTCGTGGGCCGTTTTTGTTTCGATGTCGTTCTTCGTTAAAGGCGGATTGAAGACAAAGCGAGGGACAAGGAAAACTAAAAACACCGTTTAGGTTCAGCCTTGTCCAATTTTGCAGCCGTGGTCGTTCGACGCACGCCGTGCTGGCGTCGCTGGTGGGGCGTTGGGATCAGGTCTTCCTGTATCGCTGGCCTCTTCTGTCGGTCTTTAGTTGGGGAAGCCTCTTGGTGTCGTCCTGGCCCCTGTGGCTCGAAAAGAGTGGGCAATCAGATTCGGACCCCCTCTCGGAGGGTCAAACATGCCGTATCGGGGCCCTCTTGGGCCGCTCTTGGAGCGCTTCTGGGCGTACTTCGGCCTCTCTCTGGCCCCTCTTGGGCTCGTCTTGTGGCTCCCTGGGGCCGTCTTGGGGCCACCTTGCGGCCTCTAAGGCCCATCGGAAGCGAAAACGGCGAGACCGCAAAGCACGGTAGTTGTCCTAAGGTTTGGGAGCCATTTTGGCCTCTTGGGAAGGTCTTTGGAGGACTCGAAGGGCACTTGAAACCGTCTTGGGGCCGTCCTGAGGCCTCTTGGATGTGCGTCGAGGGCGACCTTGAGCCATCTTGAAGCATCTTGGGGCATCGTGGAGGCCATCCTGGGCTCTCTAAGGCCCTCTTGGAGCCATCTTCGGCCATCTTGTGCGCTCAATGGGTCGCGCCCCCCCCCCTCCCAGGCCCAGGGGAGGGGGCAGGGGGAGGGGTCCATCTACCCACCCGCACGCAAGCCGTCTAGCTCACCCCCACCTGCCCTCCCAACACAGAAGTAACACCCGAGCCTGAGCATGTTCAGCGGTCGTCTTTGGATGGACAGCTACTGGGAATCAAAACCGACTAAATGTGTGCGACGCTGGGCGCGAGGTACGCCACAGGCTCGCCACGCGCGCCAGGCACCCCTGGGGCCCAGGCGTGCCAGACACGCCTGGTGCGCCAGATGCGCCACGTGCTCCGAGTGCGCCAGGTGTGCCGCACACTCCAGCCGCGCCAGGTGCGCCACGTTCCACGTTCGGGGTACGTGCAGAGTGCGTCAGGTGCGCCTGCGCACGTGACAGCACATCGGGAAACATGTCGGCCCCCACCATCCCTGTCGATCACCAACGCCCACCATTATGTCTGGTGGGCCTGCGCACAGCAGGCCAGACACCACCACCCCCGCCGTCCCTGTCAAAAACTATTTGACAATAATTGTGGGGTGGCCGCACATGATCCAGATTTAGCCGCGAGGTGCATCTTGTATTGTATTTGTTGTTAGGGATGGTAGCCTTGCGCACAGCAGGCAATATGCTGACACCCCCACCGTCCCTGTCAAAATCAATACAACGTGTTCGCGGGCCTCACGGACACGACTCAAAACTTTGCCCCACAGTGTATGTTGCATTGTTTGTTGTCTGGAATAGGGGGGGCCGCATCGGGTTGGCCGCGCATGCTCCAAATTTGGAGGCACAGTGCGTTTTGCATTGTTTGTTGACAGGGATGGCGGGGGGTGCAGCATGGGGTCGGCATGGTTCCAGGTTGGCCGCCGGCCGGGTGGGGAGGGGGTGTATACGAATAGAGAACAGTGATCAAGACACCCCGTTGATAGCAAGCCGTCTAGCTCACACCCACCCACCCACCCAACACAAGTAACACCCGAGCCTGAGCATGTTCAGCGGTCGTCTTTGGATGGACAGCTACTGGGAATCAAAACCGACTAAATGTGTGCGACGCTGGGGCGAGGTACGCCACGCGTGCCAGGCTCGCCACGCGCGCCAGGCACCCCTGGGGCCCGAGCGTGCCAGGCGCGCATGGTGCCATGGTGCGCCAGATGCGCCACGTGCTCCGCGTGCGCCAGGTGAGCCGCATACCCCAGCCGCGCCAGGTGCGCCACGTTCGGGGCACGCGCAGAGTGCGTCAGGTGCGCTTGCGCACGTGACATCACACATCGGGAAACATGTCGGCACCCACCATCCGTGTCGAAAACCCATGCCCATCATTGTGTCTTGTGGGCCTGCGCACAGCAGGCCATACGCCACCACCCCCGCCGTCCCTGGCAGAGTGTGTCAGGCGAGCCTGCGCACGTGACAGCACCAATCGGGAGACATGTCGGCACCCACCATCCTTGTCGAAACCCAATGCCCATCATTGAGTCTGATGGGCCTGCGCACAGCAGGCCATACGCCACCACCCCCGCCGTCCCTGTCAAAAACTATTTGACAATAATTGTGGAGTGGCCGCACATGATCCAGATTTAGCCGCGAGGTGCATCTTGTATTGTATTTGTTGTTAGGGATGGTAGCCTTGCGCACAGCAGGCAATATGCTGACACCCCCACCGTCCCTGTCAAAATCAATACAACGTGTTCTCGCGGGCCTCACGGACACGACTCAAAACTTTGCCCCAAAGTGTATATATATACATATATATATATATATATGTGTGTGTGTGTGTGTCAGGGATGGGGGGGCGCATCGGGTTGGCCGCGCATGCTCCAAATGTGGAGGCCGAGTGCGTTTTGTATTGTTTTTTTTTGATCGTGGAGGGGGAGCATGGTTGCAGGTTGGCCGCCGGGCCGGGTGGGGGAGGGGCCAGCAGGGGAAGGATGGATTTTGGCAGAGATAAGGCACAATTATTTGAACCACCTACGTCCAGATGGCTGGTGGGATTAATCAATTGTGCGAGGGTGTTGAACCCTCCACCACGGCAAAGAGCGGCCGCCTTTTTGTCCCCAGCGCCCTGAGTCGAGCTCCATGGCAGTGTAACCCTCGCGATTGGTGGCGCTGGCACCAGGATACGGTACAGGAGGATGTAGTAGGAGGAAGAGGAGAGGGTGGAGGTGGAGGAGGATCAGCAGCAGCGTTGGGAATGGTTAGGGAGGGAAGGGACTCGACTCGGAGGAGGAGGAGGAGGAGGCAGCGTGGTCCAGCCACTGTGGGTCTAGGAGATCACTCGGGTCATCGTCAACTCGCTGGGCATCCTCGTCGGCTTCTCATGGGAGCACTCCTTCGACGGCAGTGTCGAGGATGTGGCTCAGTGGACATCATCGCCGGAATGGCAACCAGAATTTCAGCTATTCTTGGGGACTCATGGGGGGGCCCGCTTTCGCTCTCCTCTTCCAAGTGTTTCTTCCCATTGCAAGTCGATTAGTGTTGCAGTCACGAGCAATCCCTCCAGCGTGGTTGAGGTTGCCGACTAAATAAGTTTTGACCTTCGGCTAACTGCATGGGTCAAGTCTCAAAGCTTTGCGTTGGTCTAGCTCATCGTTCTGCGCGCAGCGCCGACCCATGCGATTTTCACAGCAGAGATGAACCGGCAGCCAGGGGGGGGCATAATCATTATCATGTACTGGTGCGGAGCATCAAATGAATGTGTGAACTAGTTGCAGTCGGAGGGTACATGACTTGAAACACCAATTAGGGTTGACCGATGGGGATACCCTCACGGAGACACACACACACAAAACACACGCACACACACGCACACACACAACACAACACAACACACCACAACACCACACAACACAACACCACACAACAAAACACACGACAGTACACCACAGCACAGCACAACACAACACAGCACCACACAACCCATCACAAGAAAACACAACACACACACACACACCAGCCTCCATTTCTGCGTGCTGGACGAGTGAACATTTTTGTCATGGGATAGCATTCGTTCTTTCCCCACGATGGCCTCGGAACGGGCAGGCTGTCAGTCTGCATTCTGATCTTGCCCGCTTGGCGTGACTACATTCTGGAGAAGGTCTTGCGTGGCATGATGTGCACACGCGATACTTTCCGTTTAAGTGAGCCGGCAGAGTAGTAGCATACATGTTGTTCAGAGCGGGAAGTAGCGTACACGTTAGAAGATGTGGTAGACGGCAAGATTTGCAGATGTGAAAGCATTCAAGCGGGATACATCAGGTTCTTCTTGCCTGTAGCGCTCTCAGAATGTCATGGCCGGGTTTTCGTGGGGAACCTGAAATGGGATTTGCCCAGAAGAAGGAGTCACAGGAAAACAAGGAAGAGGATAGATCGAAGGAAGTAACTGGCACTTATGGCCGTGGGCGCAACACCGCCCACATATATGCTTTTGGAGTTGACGTCTGCGTGAGATGACCATGCTTTCTTTGCCCAGTATCCAGCCGTACTTCCTGGGGGGGCGGACAGGGCTCCATACAACACATGGCCGCGGCGACTTTGGACGGCTTTTGCAAAACGATCGTGTGGCCGCTTCCTAGCAGCCTGGATGTTAGAATTCCGGCGTTGGGTCTCGGGGTTGAGATTCGGGTGTGAGGGTTCGGTTGATCGGTTAATGTGTGCGGTCAGGTGTTTGGGTTCGGGTGTTGGGGTTAGTGTTTCGGCTGAGGGTTAGGGTTGGAGTATTTGTGGCCAGAGGGATCGTGTTCGGGTGTGAGTGTGAAGGGGGCACGGGTTCGCTATCGTGTTTGGGCTTAGACGATGTAGGGTTGGGGTCTTCATTGGCCAGTGTGGGGCTTGGGGGGCCACTGTTGGGTTTCAGGGAAACGGCTCGGGCGGTCGTGCTCGGGTACTCTGGGGAGGGATTCGGGGAGGTCCAGCATCTGGCCCGAAAGAGGGGGAGGGTCTCAGCCCCCCCCCCGCTGGAGGGGGGGGGGAGTCTGGAAGACGGATCGGTGCGAGGGGGGGGAGTGGAGGTTGGATGTGATGTGTGAATTTTCCGAGCGCGTTCCACTACTCGCGAACTGCCGGTTCGCACACGTCCGAAACACACATGCTTGCTTCGCTTCATGGATCGTACATCCAACGCGGCGGATCGAGGCCACTTGCGAGTACTCCAGATTTCGTAATAAAAGGGAGGGGGTCTCATTTAGGGGGGGGTCTCTTCCAGGCTATCTTGGAGGGCCTGGGGGGTCTGGGGACGATGTTTTGGAGGGTTCTCCCACGGGGGAGGTCTGAAATGGCTTGTCTTGAGGGTCCAGACCCCCTCCCTTTTATTACGGAATCTGGAGTAATGGAATGCGCTTGTCGATTGAATTCGTACGAAATTCCTGAGGAGTCGTACGGACATGTTCAAAGATCACGGATCCCCCAAGAACGCTTACGGAACCCGAAGCAATCCACACAAGTGCGCAAGAACTATCAAATCTGGACCATGTCGCAACATGTAGACATTTTCCACAGCACGGAGCACTTGATTTTGTTGGTTGCGATTGGTGCCAGTTATCGGGCTCCGTCCCGAAACGGTTGGGATTCGTCCAAGTTGGTCGGCATCCGTCACAGATGTGGTCCCTTTACCCCCCGCCTGGGGCCAACCAGCGGAGCACCCTCTCAGGCCAGTTTGCACAGCGGCGCTCTGCTAATGCGTTCCACCATGGGGGTTCGGAATCTCTCAGATTGGCGTACTTCTCTGGCGCGCATTAGCCGAGCGCCGCTCTGCTAATAGGCGCCAGGCAAGCGCAGAGGTTTAGGGCGCATGTTTTTGGGGACACTTCGCAGAGAGGCGTTCTGCAAATGCACGTCGGTGAAATCCAGAAACCTAGGGCGCATGGGTTCGGAACCCGCGGCGCGCTGCTAGTGCGCGCCAGGGAACTGCAGCAATCTAGGGCGCACGGTTCCAGTCCAGTCAGCACCTCGCCGCCTTGATAGTGCACCTCAGGGAAGGCCAAAAACGTGCGGCGCGCGATTTTGGGCCAATGATCAGAGCGTCGCTCTGCTGATGCGCGCCAGGTACGTCTGGCGATTGGATGTATGAGTTTCGTAAATTGTTTGCGAATAGCAAACTGTGGAACTTGAAGGGACCCGCGCGCACTCCACTCCGTGCCTCGCGACACGGAAGCGGATTTGCCACGGTTGGGAAGGCAGTGGTAGTGGTTGCGGTACGGCATTACGGTGATGTTGAGCTCCTCTAGTGACTTTTTTGTTTTTGTTTTTTTTTCTTTCAATTTACACCAGGTTCAGGGGAGGAGGATCGGGGAGGAGGAGGAGGAGGAGGAGGAGGAGGAGGCCGAGGAGTCAGATCTGATGTTTGTTAATGACTCTGGCTCTCTTTGGGCTTCCCGTGAGGCTGCCTGCGCATTTGGAGGCATCTCTGGGGCCGTCTAGGGCATCTCGGACCTTCTTAAAAGCCTTGGGCAACCTCTTGGGGCATTCTGAGGGATCTGGGAGCCGATTTTGCGAGGACTTTCCGCGCGAAAGCGCTGCTTTGGAACATGTCGCCAGATTCACGGCTGAAGTAGACGGACGCATTTCAGTGGCGAGCCAAGAGGGGGGAAGGCCGAGGGGGTGGGCCGCATCAGAAGGCTCAGAAGGCACCCCAGCCTTCTGAGCAGCTTTCCAGGCCTTCTCCGAAGGCACGGGCGTCTTCTCAGAGGGCCAGAGGGCTTCCGAGAATCCCCGCCGCATTCTCAGAAGGCCGGCCTTTCGCTTTTCCCCCCCAGACACGCCACCGATCATTTGCTGAAGCGGAAGTGCCGCCAAGATGAGCGGTTGTGGAATTCATTTTTTCGTGCGCCACGGGGTCATCATGATGACCAGCTTTGATCAAATTATGTGTGGCGTGAATTTCGGCAGATTCTCTCAACATCGCCCACCCCGCGTCATTGCATGCACTGAGTGCGTCTATCAGCGTCACGGTCCGCGTGCTCATTACCAACATACTGTTACGAATGCATCATGGGTCGTATGATGTAGGCATGTTGACGTGCAAATGATCTAGAAGTATGACCTTTATTTTGCCGCAAGAGGTCATGCTCATTGACGTGATGTTAAAGCAGAAGCGTGGCCTTGGGCCGATCGAAGGTGATGAGCACGCAAAGGCTCATGAGGCGCATATGGGTTCAATTGGTTTCGTTGATGTCCCAGCCTTGCTCCACAGTTGGTTGCGGCGTCCCTGCATACACTCTGATCTTCGGGGGTGCTCCCAATGAAGGTGATCAGAAAGGGAGGGGGTCAGGAAATCAAGATAAGGCGGAAGGATGAGGAGGAGGAGAAGTAGGAGGAGGAGGAGGAGGAGTAGGGATGGAATGACGAGAGGAGAAGTAGGAGTAGGAGTAACAGGTAGAATATTGGAGTCGGCGTCTGGCTTGCCTATTCATCTTGGAGTAGTGGGGCCGCCAATCGCGGCCTTCTGGCTGCATCCGACGAAGAAACTATCGAATGTTCCAGTTAGCCTATCTTCTTGTCGGAGCCCGAAATACAGTTTCTTGGTGCCCTCTTGGGACGATCATGGGGCCATACCTGATCCAGGGTTGGCTCCACCCTTCCCCCAATTCAAATGTGATCCAGCCTTCCCCGCTGCATGGGTGCGCCCGTGAGCCTCGCCAAGGCCTTGCGAATGGGATCGCTCTCCCCCCTGTGGTCGTGGCCCTGTGGGCGTAGCGTGGTGGAGGGTGCCAGTGCACCCCCCCCCTCCCCGTGTGGGAGTGGGGTGGTTCGTCGTCGTCGTCGTCGTCCGTCCGTCGTCCGTCGTCGTCGTCCGTCCGTCGTCGTCGTGGTCGTCGTCGTCGTCGTCTTCGTCGTCGTCGTCGTCGTCGTCGTCTGTCGGCGTCTGCCGGCGTCTGTCGGCGTCGGTGGCGTCGGCGTCGGCGGCGGCGGCGTCGGCATCGGCGTCGACGTCGGCGTTGGCGCCTGCGTCGGCGTCGTCGGCGGCGGCGTCAGCGTCGGCGTCGGAGTCGGCGTCGGCGTCGGCGTCGGCGTCGTCGTTCCTCGTCGTCGTCCTCGTCATCGTCGTCGTTGTCGTCGCCGTCGTCGTTGGCGTCGTCGGCGTCGGCGTCGTCGTCGGCGTCGGCGTCGTCGTCGTCGCCCCCCCCCATCACATCCGGGGGGGGGGCCTGTGAAGCCTCGACCCAGGATCACGTGCACACTTGGAGCCCTTCTGGGCCACTCTGGGAGCGGTTTTGGAGCCATCTTGAGACCGTAGAAGCCCATCGGAAGCGAACCAGCGAGAAAACATAAGCCATTGACATATGTTTCATGCGCTTGTAGGATTATGACCGCTCGGGAGCATCCTGCGGAGGCTACGTGACCACCTCGAGCCGTCTTGTGGCTGTCTTGGAGGCCCATGGAATCATGTCGGAGGCCATAGTGTTCCAACGTGTCCTATCTTATCTAGGGCAATCTTGGACGCTCTGACACCTCGCGGGGGCGTCCCGTCCAGACCCATGGAAGGGGTAGGGGGAGAGGTCAAGACACCCTCCCCGCTCGCAAGCCGTCTCGCTCACTCCCACCCGCCCTCCGAACACATACGTGGCACCAGAGCCTCAGCATGTTCATCGGTCGTCTATGGATGGACAGCTACTGGAAACCAACACACACCCCGTGTGCGCGACGCTGGGGCGAGGTGCGCCACGCGAGCCAGGCGCGCCACGCGCGCCAGGTGCTCCAGGCACCCGTGGAGCCCAAGCGACCCAGGCACGCCTGAGGCGCCAGATGCGCCGCGTGTACCACGTGCGCGACGTGACTGAAGTGTGGACTACGCATACCACTGCCTCCTTGAGCTACGCATACCACTGCCTCTTTGAGCGACGAAGTCCCTTGCAAGTCGCCCTGTACCATTTGAGGTCATTGTCAAGGCGTGGCTCGCGCAACAAGAGTTTCCTGCAATCGTACGCTAGGAGGCATTTGCAAATCAATGAGCTTAAGACAATTTTCCGTAATGTTCGTTGATGTTCAGGACGTCTTGAACAGATCTACAAGTCAGATTTCCCGACGCGAGTGAATTATAGACGCCACATGGAGGTGACATGGGCCCAGATGAATTTCAATACAGGACTCGAGGAGCAGCTGTGTGCCAAAACCAAGGAATATGGATTCGACGAAACGTGTACTGTTGAAGCTACACGCGCGAAATACCAGCCTGAGGCCATTCTCCCGACAGAAGTTGTCACCAAAGAAATGTTCGGCAGTGAGTACGATGCAACGGGCGGCGTTGAGATGGACCTGCGGCGACGGCATTGAATGGGTTTGGGACCGCGATGTGTTGCAAAGGCACTTGAGATCAAGGCCGCCATGTAGCCATCAACGAAACGCTGTCCAAAATCAAAACGGATCTTCTCCAAACCAATTGCCTTCTCGGCGCGCGTTTGGCACGGCTGGTGGCTGGTGTTTGGCGATTTCGTTGTGGAACGCCCGCCCTTCTTCCCGCCTGTCTATTCGTTTCACTTCAGGGGCGATGAACTCGCTGCGCCGAGTTTCGGCGTCCAGTGACGAACTTGCCACTTGTTTCGTAGAAGCCGAGGCGTGGAACATAAATAACAGGTTTGTAAACCCAGAGGGTGGAATACGAACTCCCCCCCGGAGCACCCAAGACCGCCATAAGGTATCCAAGAGCCCCCTGGAGGCGCCGAAGAGGACCGAGGAGGGATCGGACAGGATCCCAAGAGGCCTGCAAGAGGCATCCCAAGAGACCAAAAGAGGGATCCAAGAGGACTGGCCCACCAGCCAGGCGCTTTCGCGGGATGGGCCAAAGGCCACTAGATCTGTCGACCTATGTGTATCACAGGGGTGTTTGGCGTGCTGGAAGTTTGACGTTTGACCGGTTTAAAGCCGTCCAAATGGTTCCCAGTGGCGTTATCCGTCTCCAAGACGCCCAAGATGGGCTCCAAGATGACCTCCAAGACAGCCAAGGTGGCTCACTCCAAGACGGTCCCAAGATGCCTCCAGGACGGCCACGATGGCCCTAAGATGCCATACAAACAGCCCACGAGGCCCCCAAGACGCCCCAAAAGGGTTCCAAGGGGAACCTCAGGAGGCCAAAGTCATTGGTTTGCCTTTTGGTGCTTGACTGATGTGGCTGTTCTCGCCCTTTCGGGCTTCCGACGTTCCAAGACGGCGGCCCCATAGGCCCCCAAGATCACTCCAAGACGGCCTCGACAGACCTCCAAGAGGCCCGCAAGACGCCCAACAGGCCCCAGGCGGTCCAAGAGGCCTGCAAGACGGCCCCAAGATGACCCCATAGACCTCCAGACGGCCCAAGAGCGCCCGAAGAGGGACCCACGACTGCCCAGCCAGAGAGGCTCCCAATGCGGCCTCCGAAGGCCATACAAAAACTTCTGAGAGGCCCCAGGAGGCCCTGACGAGGGTCCAGTAGGCCCCAAAGAGGCCCATCAGCGGCCCCGCCAGTGGCTCCCTGGAAGCAACCACAGAGCCCCAAGACGGCCTCAGCAGGCCTCCTTCCTTCTCCTTTTCCTAATCCTGGTCCTCCTCCTCCTCCTCCTCCTCCTCCTCCTCCTCCCTCGCCTCCTTTCTCTGTTCTCTTTCGAGTGTTCCCCAGGGGGGGTCACAACGGCTGGGGGAACACATAGTCCAACAGCTTGGCCAGATTTTGGCTGAACGTTAGGCCGCATGGGTGTTTCCAAAAGGCAGGGGGTGGCTGTGGTTCGCTGTAGACGTGTTCGATGAACTATCCAGCAAAGGGGCAAGACCCCTGCATTCTCGACGCTTCTGCGCGCTCCCGGGAATGCCCGCGTGACGTTTGTTGAGACCTCGGGCGCGTGGCTGGGCGCTTATTTTGCCGTTTTTTATACATGCTCCGCGTGCGGATCATGTATTAAGATAATGATGAATTGTTGCATTGATTTATTAGTAAACTAATCATGTCCTAAAATCCTATATGTTTAAAAATCCTATGTATGAAAAGTTGCCCTTTACATCTCGACCATGAACTGAGATAATATCTGGGGCCCTTGTTAGCACTCCCTTGGCGGCCTCTTGGGCCGTCCGAGTCGGAAGCCCGAGGGACCGGAGAGCATTTCGAAGCTGTCTGACGTCGGGTAAAGTGGCGCGGGGCGCTCCGAAGTCACACGGGAAGTCTTGGAAGCGCCAGGAGATCTGCGGCCTGGGGCTCTTGAGGAGCATGCGCAATATTAAACACAGAGAATTCGAAGGGGGTATTCCACTGAGTGCCAGCAGCACGGCGGCGGGTTCACGATACACGGCACGGTGGCAGAGCTCATCAGGAATAGTTGTACCCCCCCGCACCGTGACTGCGGGGCTTAGAGACCATGTTGACGTATTGATTGGTGTGGCCAGCAGACGGAGGAACGAGGGCGGACGAATATTGCAGGCGGAGCGAAAGTGGAACGTACATTCTGGCCAGGAGCGGGTGGTACTCGGTCTTGGTGGCAAGTGTTGCGGCTCGCAGCGGTCGAAGATCACATCGATATGATTTAATGGCTGCGCTCATTCCGCAGGCCCTGGAGCCCTCTTTAGGGACTTTAGGGCCTCTAGGGGCCTCTTGGGGACCTCTTGGGAGTCTCTTGGGGCTCCTTGGCGGCGTCTTCGGGGCCCCTGCAGCCTCTTGGGGGGCTCTTGGGGACCTCTTGGGTCAGGAGGGGGGGTAGTCGATTGCGCCCCTCCCCTCAGAGGCCACGATCCTCGTGAGCGGTGTCGAAAAATTGCCCGGTCTGGCATCTCTGATCTGAATGTCCCGGGGGTGTCCCAGGGGTGTCCCGGGGTACTTTTCGTCCGGGGACCCCCAGGGGCGGCCCCGCGTGCGCGAACTAGAATATTGATAACCAGTTACCGGAGATCTTAGCACGCCCTTGGCCCGTTGGGCCGGCGAATTTCCAGTGTGCCAAATATTCGAGAGTTCTATCGATTTGTTTTTGTTTAGTGCTTGCATGATTTTGCACGTGACATATCATAATCCATGAGTGCACTCTCAGAGCCAGCCACACTGTCTACGTCTCCGCTGTTGGCCCTGAGTCTCATCATCTTTTCAGATTATCCCTCTGTTTTCCCCGGCCCCCTCTCCTCTGGTGTGCTCTTTCTCATCGCTTGCTCCCCCATTATTTCCCTTCATATTGATGTAATGTTTGTCAGCTCGCCTCTCGCCGTTCATGTCTCTTTGGTCGTGACAGCCACTAGAGTCAACGCTGTAGCGTACAGATATTGTGATGTGATCCGGCCAATGCCGCCGATCCGGGGGAGGCTGGATGTTTGTGCGAGTTTTCATTGGAAGCAGTTTTGAAGCATATTGGGCGACGTATTGGAGCCTCGTGGGGCGTCTTGGGGGCCTCATGAAGGTTTCTTGGGGGATCTTGGGGGCCTCTTGGGACCTCGAGGGGGTATCTTGGGGCGGAAGGTAGGAATTATTGATTCGGGCTTCCCTTTTGGGGCCTCTCTTGGCGCTGTCGTAGGGCTTTCTTGGGCCGTCTTGGGCGCCTACTGAGCGGTTCGGGACTCTCTTGAGGGGTCTTGGGGCGGTTTTCGGGGGTCTCTGGGGCCGTCTTCAGAACTTTGGTGCGTCTTGGAAGTCGTGAAGGCCGAGACGTCGGACACGCTAAACATGCAGGTTTCCCAATGGAATGGTGTTTGCCTCTTGGCGCCCTCTTGGGGATGCCCTTGGAGGCCTCTCGGGACGTCTTGGGCGCTTTTGCGGTTGACTGGATGCTATCTTGGGCGTTTGAGTCCGATCGTTCTTTCTAAAGTGAGCTGGGCGATGCAGGTGGGTGGGAACGAGCGTGCGCCCGCGGCCGCTTGGCTCAAAGCGGCCGGCCGTCCAGATCTGACTACACCTCAGTGCGAGGTGTACCATTTGCCATCGATACCAAAACTGCTTGAGATGGCTCGCCTCCTACTACTAGGACTATCGTTACTACGGTACAACAGAGCTGGAGCTTGGCTTCGCCTAAGGCGAAGCTGCTGGTTGGGCCTCCCAACCCCTTTCAAACTCGTTCAGCCATTCCGTAGGGCCCAAGAGTTCCTGAGTTGTACATTTTTACGTGTCCGAGCAAAGCGGAGCACAGGCGCAGCAGGGGGTCCCCCTTCCCCCCCTTCCCCGGCAGAGCCACCCTGGCAACCGCCCCCAGCAGAGTCGATGCTCAGGCTCTAGGCTGTAGCTCAGGCTTTTTGAACCTGACACGCCGGATCGGTGGATTGTCAGAACGTGACTCGATATTGAAACCGCGACAAAGGATCGAAGGCCTCAGTGCACGCAGTGGCCGCGCCATGCCAGTTGCCAGTTTTCCTCCACCTCCCCACCACTTCTTCGATCTATGCTCCTTCTGTTCATTTCAGCCGGCACGATTGCATCCGCAGGCGAAGTGAAGCGGGCAGATGGCATCGTTCGTTTGTCTGCAGAGCCGAATTGCCTTGGCTACATCCTCCACGGCTGAACGCCTTGCTTCCGCCAGCACGCAACCACCAGCGTGTGACAGAGTTCTGGAGCCTGAGGCTGCCAACATCACGCGTGAAGGTCTGCACGCTCTGCTCGCAGCTCCCTCCTTTATCTTCCATCGTGCCCGCTTTTTTCTGTTCTCTCTCTCTTTCTCTCTTTCTCTCTCTCTCTTGATCGAGCGGCGAAATCTATACAAACCCACTGCTCCCATGCGTGGCCCCTCCTGGGCCCAGGAGCGCCCTCCCGGCCAAGCCAGGGGGGGCGTGGCGCATACACCGCTGCTTGATTCAGGATGGACATGGCCAGGGGTGCAGTAGATATGTACAGTGAGTCCGCATAAAAAGGATGGGCAGCCTTCCCAAGGGTACCCTTGCATCCTTGCCCCCTCGGTCCATCCTTCGCCACGTTCATTGGCCGCGCCCCGCTCGAAGAGCTTCGAATTGGGCGTCCAAGGCCCTTGCATCCTTATCGCGCATCCTTACTGCACGGGTTGACTGTACATTTCGTCAGCCTATCTTCGGCGGCGAGCGAAGGGGGGAGTGAGAAGGAGAGAAGGCCTTATCAGAAGGCGGCAGGGCTTCTCAGAAGCCCTCCGGCCTTTGAGAGGTTTACTGCGACTTCGGGGAAGGCTTAGAAAATTGTTCAGAAGGCCCGCCGATATACCTCTCCTCATTTCGCATCGGTGTGCGAACAACGCCTCTGCCGCATTTCAGTTTTTGCTCTCCAGCGTTTCGCACGCTTGCGTTGCCGCTGAAGAACCTGTGGCAACATTGTGGGGTCCTCCTCCCCCATCCTCCCCCTCCATTTTTTCCTTGTAGATAACTTCTCCCTGTCGAACCCCGAGGCTGGCTGGTCGAATGGGCGGGCTGGGCGTTTCCTCTGCGACCTTTTCACCATTGATAATTCTGAAGCCGAGAAGTTGCAAGAGCTTCACGGATGGAGGGCGGACCGTTTTTCACAGTGTGGTTATCACAATGGCGCCGCGCGCATTCGTTTCAACAGTTGCAACAAGCTTCACGGATGGAGGGCGTTGCTTTCAAGATGTGGCTCTCGCTTCAGCGCTGCGCATACTCGCCTTAAGAGTTTGCAGCAGCTTCACGGATGGAGGGCGTTTTTTTCTCGGCGTGCCATGCGCGCAGCGCGTTGCACGCATAGTCAAAGCACAAACCGTAACCGCATTCTGTGACAGTGTGTTCGGGCGAGCGCACAACAAGGCCCGGCCCAGAACCTCGGGCACGGGCCTGCTTGCGAGGGCCGGGGCCCTGCTCTGGAAGAAAGGCCGTGGGCACGGGCCCCTGCCGCGTACGCAAACGGAACGGCCACCCAAGCGTGGGCTTGCGGTGGTAGTCCGGCGGCGACGGCACGGGCCCCGACCGCGAACGCAACAGGCAGAACCGCCCAGGCACGGGCGCGTGGCGCTAGCTTTGCGGCGAGGGCACGGGCCCCGACCGCGAGCGCAACTCACAGCAGCCGTCCAGGCACGGGCCTGTGGGGTCTCAGCGGCGAGGGCACGGGTTCCGACCGCGCGCGCGAAAGGAACAGCCACCCAGGCACGGGCTTGCGGTGCTCGTTCGGCGGCGAGGGCACGGGCCCCGACCGCGAGCGAACAGGAAGACAGCGAAAGATACAGCCACCCAGTCGCGGGCCTGCGGGGTTGGCGCTACGCCCAGGCGAGGGCGCGGGCCCCGACCGCGGTCAGCGGCGGAGGCACGGGCCCCCGACCGAATGCAGAGGCTTGGGGCGCTGAGCCGCGTAAAGATTCGCCCCTTTAAACCGGCTCCACCTTCCGTCCCCGATGGTATCCACTTTATTGTTGTCGTTCTTATATATCCAAGCACGACAGCCCTCCCGCCCAACCTTCGCCTCCACGCACAGTTGCGGCGACACGCGCGCCCTGGCCTGGAGCCAGTGCCTACCCATCGTGCGGCCATCGCGTGGACGCGGACAGGCACCGGCAGGTGGTAGTGGGGGCTTCACAGCTCTGACCAGGAGCAGAAAAAAAACAAGCGGCCAATGTGTATGTTTTGGTTTGATTTTGAGATTCGATGATCGGCGGCTGGGGACGGCCCCCCTGCTCCCCCAGACTAGGTGCGACCTTCGCGTTGCGTTCAACTTGCGACGCGTTCTACGATCCATTGCCGCCAGGCCGACGTCAGGCCACCGCCATGTTGCGTCGCCCTGTCCGTGGGTAAGGTAAGCGTGATGTGCGCATGAGTTGTCCCATCCCCGCAACTGGAGAGCTCAGTCCTCCCCAAAGGCGGGGTGGAGTAGTGGCGAAGGGCGATGGGTTCCCCCCCCGCCTCCTTGCCCTCTCGGGGCCTCCTGCCGTTCCCCTGCCTTGGCCCCCACCACTCTGTCCCACTTGCTGCGCGCGCAGGGGGGCGTTGCCCCCACCTTGCGCGCGAGCCCGCGAGCCGCCCGCCTAGAGGGGGCCTTCGCGCAGTCCCAATCCGCGGCCACATATACTATATCGCTGCCAGGCCCCGACGCCCCGCCCCCGAGGGCGCGGCGACCCGCTGGCGAGGCAGCTCGTTTCCAGTACTGGGGTGCCCAGTTCCATTGTACTTCCTAGAACTTCACGCGCTACTCTATGTCACAGTACAGAATCCGGCCGCGCCGACGAGGGTTTTTCGGGGGAGCCCAGAAATTCCATTGCGCTATGTCGTCCTTGAGAAAAACCTGCGGACGAACGATGACAGCATGAAATACGATTCTGCATGTTGCACTGGCGAAACAACGTTGCTGTTGCCAGCGGCGTTATGCGGGCTACGAGTTGCTTGTTTATCGGAGAATGACTTCGCTGGGTCGTCCGCGGGGAACGTCCAGTCATTGTCACTGGGTGCGCGTGCGGACCGCGGGCATCCAAAGCCGAGCGATGACCGAATGCGGGCTGGTGGCGCGGTCTCGCGGGCACGGAGGTTTGAGGGCGAGGGAGGGTGGAGGGCGGAGGCGGAGGGTGGATGGCGAGGGAGGGCGGGGGAATGGCGGAGAAGACGACGGGGGAGGGGAGGGGGAGGGAGGGCGGGGATAGAGGAAGGGAGGGGGGCGAGGGAACGCGGGGGGGCGAGGAGGGGGAACGGAGGAAGGCCAAAAGGAGGAGGAAGGTAACAGGAAAAGGGAGGGGGACAGGAGGACGGAGGCAAGGACGATGGAGGAGAAGGATGGAGAGACGAAGGGCCGCGGGGGGGGGAAGGAGGGGGGGATGGGGGGGACGGGGGAGGGGCGAGAAGGGGGACGGAGTGCACGGAGGGGGTGGGGAGGGCGGAGAAGGAGGCAGGCGGCGGGAGGCCTCCAATGAGGCCCCACGAGAGCTCCGAGGGGCGTCCCGGGAACGCCCGGAGAAGCCAAACGCGTTGATTACTATTGTGTTTGTTTTTTTGTGGGGGTAGCCTTCTCGCGTTTTCGAGTTTCCAACGCTCCAAGACGGCCGAGAAAGGCGCCCAAGACCGCCGTAACACCGCCCAAGAGCCCCCACGACGACCCCAAGACGGGCCCAAAAAGGCCCCAAGACGGCCCAAGAGCGCCCCGAGGCAGCCCAAGCCAAGAGAGCCCCGAGACGGCCCAAAACTCCGCCCAAGGGGGCGGAACGCAAATCAACAATCCCGGCTTTCTGCTCCAACAGGCTCCCAGGAGGCCCCAAGAGCCCCGAAGAGGCCCAAAAATGGCCCCAAGAGGCCCCTAAACAACCCCCCAGCGGCCTCCAAACTGCCTCCCAACAAACCATGGCCTGCATCTGGGAGTTCATTTGTCCAGCGAAGCTAGCGTCAGCGCGCGCGCGTGCCAAGAGAGGGACAAAAGAGAGGATCCCCCAAAGCTTGACGAGCGCTTTGCCCCGAGGTGGCCCCGAGGTGTTCCCAGAGGTTCTCGAGGCGCCCCCCTGATGCCTGCGGAGACTCCTGGGAGGCTCCCAGGAGGCACCAAGAGTTCCCCAAGAGGCCCCGAAAGACCTCTATGACGCCGCCAAAAAGGCCCCGAGGGCAATCCTAACAGACCATGGCCTGTATCCAGCAAACTTTTCAAACGCACCACCTGCTTAATTTTTCACAACAGACCATAATCCAGGCCCCCGTCACCACCGACGAAATATCCCAAGAAGTCTGCGAGGGCCCCAAATCATCGAACACCTCAAGCAATTGAATGATGTTGTGGTTTCCGCATTTCATCTTCTATACGCTTCCGAGACTTGTGCAGGGATTCCGGAAGGTCGTTCGGTGCACAAGGGACTTCAACAATTGAGATTGCATGCGTTAGCCTGTCGAGCCTAGCTAGAACTTGAGCG
Organism: Prorocentrum cordatum; assembly: GCA_963575745.1. NCBI lineage: Eukaryota > Dinophyceae > Prorocentrales > Prorocentraceae > Prorocentrum > Prorocentrum cordatum. The sequence continues at coordinate 151,064 of CAUYUJ010014269.1, read as the reverse complement.
CGCGCGACGTGCGCGCGATGCTTGTAGTGTGTGTATACATACATACCTACCTACCGACCTCCCTACATACACACATACATACATACATACATACATACGTACATACATACATACATACACACATACATACATACATACATGCATGCATGCATGCATGCATGCATGCATACATACATACATACATACACACATACATACATACATACATACATACATACATACATACATACATACATACATACATATATGCATGCATACACACATACATACAAACATACATACATACATGCATGCATGCATGCATACATACATACATACATACACATGCACACATACAGACATACATACATACATACATACATACATGCATGCATACATACATACATACATACATGCATACACATACATACATACATACATACATGCATGCATGCATGCATGCATACACACATACATACATGTATGCATGCATGCATGTATGCATGCATACATACATGCACATGCACATACACATACACATACACTTACACATACACACGTATAGGTACCTATAACCAAGCACATACGAGTTGTGTTCTGTGCGCGAGCCCCTTACGTTCTTTGCAATTTGCGAGTTGGGGTTCACGTGCTTAACTGAATCGGAAGCGGTCACGTTAAGGCCCAGTCCCCCACGCGAGCCCCTGGCGTTCCTTGCGCAGTGCGAGTTGGGGCTCGCGCGCGGCACCGAGTCGGAAAGTGGTCACGTCATGGCCCAGTCCCCCACGCGAGCCCCTGGCGTTCCTTGCGCTGTGCGAATGGAGGCCCACACGCGGAATCGAGTCGGAAAGTGGTCACGTTAAGGCCCAATTCCTAGCCCGAGCCCCTGGCGTTCCTAACGCGTTGTTCGCAGGCTGCACTTCTCCGTTCGATTTTGGAGCGGCGGGGAAGGAGGGGGCGGGGTTTCTTTGGTAGTTTGGCAAAGGGGGCGGGGGTCGAATCGCAAAAGCGAATCGTGGCGGAACGCCGCTATAAAAAGGGCTCGGCCGCTCCTTCGGACTTCATGGACCTCCTTAGCAAAAAGGGGCTTTGCTCCTTCTCGATCGTTCCTTAGGCTAGTGCCCTTTCATTGTACCCAGCGACAGACGGAAAGCCCCGCCACCGCGTCAGTCCGGGGCTGAAATTCATGCATGGTGGTTCTACCGATATGTTCGAACAGGTTCGGTTGAGCTAGTTGTGGCCGTCTGGAAAACAGCGCTACTATGCTGTAGCGTGGTCTGATAGCAACATGACATGTTGATTGTGTTGCCTGTTGCCGGTTTCTCCGAGGCCTCCCTGGCGACCTCCTGGAGATCTTGGGGTCGTCTCGGGCGCGATGGTTCCGCTGAGCTCGGCAGCGGACGATTGGCTACCGCTGTAGCACTCGGAGCACGCGCACCTACAGCCGTCGCCTTTCGTGCCCAGCATGCCTGCCGACGGCGGCTGCACGGGAACTCAATGGTCCGTCTCTCGAGGCCAGGCAACCGCATAGCCCGCCTAGCCTCAGGCAGGCCCTAGGCGTGCTGTGCATTGGTGGCTCGCTCGTTCGCTCAGCCCGCTCGCTCGCTTTCGAGGCCGAGCAGTCGGCCTGAAGGTCTCGCACAGTCCGCTCCGCCATACTCGGCCTGCCACTCTGCAGGACCAGGGCGATTGAGTGACCGCTGGTAGGTGACCAGAGTTCCACCCCGCCATGAGACCCCGCCAGTTGGCATTTGCAACAGGTTGCGCCGTGTGTTGCGCTAGGGATTCCGCAGTTAGCCAGGCATGACTTGTCAGAATTGTTACCAAATGCCCACGGCCAACCTACAATCCATTACCTCGTTGGGTGTGTCGTAGGTTGTTCCATTGGTCCTGGCAAATGCATACCTCGTTCTGTTTACCATGTATTTCGACGTAGGTTGCGCCATACGTGTGCCAGGCACACCGCGATCCACCAAATCGTCCATTCCGTCAGCCGTGTGCCATAGGTTGCGTCGGTCGATGCGCCATAGATCGCGCCAGGCGCCCTGAGTTCAAGTAAAGCGCCCTTTGCACGAGCGGATGTGTCTCACTTTGTCTATGTTGTATTGCGCTGCAGGTTGCCCCATACACACCGCATTACAGTAAGAGATTCCTTTGCCTCACTGCTTTTAGCCCGCTCTGTCTACCATGTACTGCGTTACAGGTTGCGCCAGGACCCCGCGAGCGACCAAGTCGTCTGTTGCCTCAGGTTGTGCCAGTTCGTGTGCAATATATTGCGCAATAGGTTGCACCAGGCACCCTACGATCCACCAGATCGTTCACTCCATCATTGGGCGCACCCATCTCCTGTCTACAATGTACTATGCCCTAGGTTGCTTCAAAAGCTCCGCGATCAACCAATCGTCCGTTGCCTCGGCCTGTGTGCCACAGTCGGTCGACAGATTTGCGTTTGGTTGCGCCACAGGTTGTGCCAGACACCCCGCGATCCACCACGTAGCTCGTTGCCTCATCAGGTGTGCCCACTTTAGTAAACATTTGCAGCATTCGCCGTTTGGGGAAAACGGGAATGCCACCACACATGCTGCGCCGAGCTCTCTTAGACATGCAACAGCAGGGCCGCCCGAGCAGGGGCGCAGACTGGTGGCAGAGCACCTACGGCGGAAGATCATGCCCGAACACGAGCCCTCGGCGCCCCGGATTGCGTTGATTTGTGGTCCACCTATACGCCGTGGACAGTACGATCAACGTATGTCAGATGAGCACCGCCCACAGATTAGGCACTGCTGCGACAGTAGTGAACCCACTCATACATCCAGTGCGAGACACCACGAAACGAGGCCTGCCGATGGGCTGTTCAGAGGCTATCACGCAGTCGCGGCGTAGAATCCGATGCGAACATTTTATCGAACGTGTTGGATGCCAGCCTCGATCACATTGACAGTGTTTGTGGGAGGGGACGCGGAGTAAGTGCTCTTTTCATTTCGCGCATTCCCTCCAGCCAATCCAGGAGCCAGTACCGAGCCCCAATTTTGGACCTCTCAGTGTCCTCTCGGGGGCATCTCAGTGGCGTGTTAGTGTATTCCTAGTCTTCCCCTCCCCCTTCTGGCCTGTCTTGTTCTCTGCTGGTCTGGTCTAGTCTGATCGGGTGTGTTTTTGCGATCTGGAGTGGGCTACTGCTGTCTGGCCTGGTGCGGAAGGCACGTGAGCAAAGACGACGACGAGAAACCAGAGCAGGGGGAGGAGCTGGAGAAGAGGTACGTACGGGGCAGGTCGACAGGTTGTGTTTGGGCCCCAGCTTCATCGCGGCCTTCGGCGGCGGCGGATCCTGTATCACCGCCGGGCATGGCGTGGCCCACGGGGAGCGATCCTGGAGCAACTGTGCTCTGGAGCTGCGCGCATGCTCGGACCCTGGCGCCCCCGCTCTCCCCCCGCAGAGTGCCGCGTGCTCGACAGCGTCTTCCTTCAAGAGTCCTACAGTCGGGTGAATGTGTTGCTGGTGATATGTTTGACGGGCGGTGGAAGAAAATCGTGGCTGGGACGCGCGCCGTGTCGCCATAGTCTGCTGGAGCGGATGTCTCGGTGATAATTCAGCGAGGACATAGCCGAGCTCAGGAGCACCTCGGGGCCAGGTCAAGCTTAACCAGCGCACGCAGCGACATACCTCACGCCCCGAACATCGCTTACATTGGGTGCTGGAACCCACGCCGTGGGCTGCTGGAAACATTGCACCTCGCAGCAATCGGGTGCTGGAACCCACCATTCTTGGCTGCAGAATCTGCTGCAACGGCTCCCACTCGTCAAACTGTGTGTGCCGGAGGCCGCGCCGTGGGCTGCTGGAACCACCGCCCCTCGCAGAAAATTTGGTGTTGGAGCATCCTTCCTGACGGCATAGTCTGCTGGATCCATTTCCCTAGTCAAAATTGTGCGTTGAAGCCACATCTTTTCGGGCGTCATAGGTATAAGTACGGTGGGGTGGGGGTGGGGGGCCCAGGGGTGGGGGTCTTAGCAGTGTAGTCACGCCTCGCCCTCAAACGGAGGCAGTCCTCGTGCGCGTGAGTGAGCGTGCGCGTGTTCGCGTTCGTGCGCGTGTGCTCGTTCGTGCGCGCGCGCGCGAGCAATCTCGGGCGCGAGCCCGAGCGCGAGCCCGACCGCGACCCCTAGTCCGAACGCCAGCTTGAGACCGAGCCCGGGCCCGAGCCCCACCCTGAGCGCGTGCGCGCGATCGCGCGCGTGTGTGTGTGTGTGTGTGTGTGTGTCTGTGTGTGTCTGTGTGTGTGTGTGCGTGCGCACGCGCTTCCGATATGTGCTCGACAATTTCATTACCAGCAATATTCACCTGACTCTAGGTACATCCATTTTCCCTTGTGCCACCTCGCAAGTAGGCTCGACAATACGTGAAAAGCTGCTGCATGATATGAGCGCCCCTCAGTGACATGCGGCCTGAGCTCAAGGGATTCTGACGCGGTTCCTTGGCCGCATCTGAATATTCCCGGCTTTGCATGGTCCAGTTCGTTTTGATGAGCCCGGAGTGCGTATCTCAACCTAGACATGGAAAGAGGGGGCAGGAGGGAAAGGGAATATATGGAGAAGGAGGAGGATGCGGAGGAGGAGGATAATGGGGGAGGAGGAGGGAAGGACAGGGGGAGTCTAAGAGTGAAGGAGTAGGAGGAGGCTGAAGTGAGCACCTCGCTTGGACCTCTACTGTTGTAGATTGTATTTGCTGGGGTCAGGGACCCCCGTGTGCAGGAGTCAGCATGTTAGGGCAGAGAAGGAGCAAGCACTGCAGGTCCTTTGGCTTCGAGGGTTGAGAGGAAAAGCCTCGATATTGCTACATGGTAGCGGAGCTCGGTTCCTGTGCCCACGGGAGCTGAGCTCGCTCGCCGCGCCCAGACCTCCTGCCCGTGCTGGCGGAGATGGCGGCGATCGATGTCGTCGACGTTCGGACCGACATGAGGCTTCAGAGGTTCGACGGTACGGACGAGAGATGGGCAGACTGGAGCCTCAGGTTCGAGGCCTACACCGCGCTGCTTGGCATGGAGGACCTCATGACGGAGGCGGCCAACAGGCGCGACCCACTGGCAACGGACCAGCTGGGGGACCAGGCGAGAGCGGTCAGCCAGAGGCTCTGGCACCTGCTGATCACGTGGTGCGACGGCAAGTCGCTGGGTGTGGTCAAGCTCTCGAGGAAGAATGGCCTGGAGGCGTGGCGGCAGCTCAAGATCGAGTATGAGAGCAAGTCGGGCAACAGGTGGACGGCCATGCTGCGCTTCATCCTGAACCCTCAGGACAAGTGGGCGAAGGATCGGGAGTCGGGCATCGACTTCTTTCAGTCTCTCACGGCGTGGGAGGCCATCGTCGCAGAGTACGTGGACCAGAGCGGCGAGGCGGTCTCGGACAACGTTCGAGTCAGCGTGCTGCTAGAGCACGCGCCAGAGCCGTACCGTGAGGTCCTTCGGCAGGCGCCTGAGGAGGTGAAGCTCACGTTCGCAGCGGCTCGGAGTCACATCAGGGGCTACTACAATCAAGGGCGGACGTTCACCCACGTCCCAGACACTGGCGGGGTCGTGCCGATGCAGGTGGATGCAGTTCGAGTTGGACCGCATGGCGGCAAGTCGCACGGGAAGTCGGGCAAGACAGGCAAGATGGACAAGTCAGGGAAGGCTGGCAAGAATGTGAAGGGCTGCAAGGACTCGAAGACGAAGTCCAAGAACCGCGACGGCAAGCAGGGCCATGGCAAGGGCCAGTCCGACTACTTCGACGGCGAGTGTGGCTACTGCGGCAAGTGGGGCCACAAGCGGGCCGACTGCAGGAAGAAGAGGGCAGATGAGGCCAAGAAGGAGACTGGCAACACGCGCGCGGTTCAGGGAGATGGATCGGCCTCGAGCTCGGGACAGCAGCAGTCCGAGGGCGGGGTCCGCGCCGCGTCGGGCTACTACGACGGCGTTCCCGACGGCTGGGTGTTTGCGGTCTCAGCGGCGACGAGCGGCCAGGTGGCGAAGGTTGGAGGCTCCATCCTGATCGACAGCGGCAGCGACGACCACCTGTGCAGGCACAAGTTCGTCCCAGAGGCCCCAGTCAACAGTGCGACGGATGCCCCCAGGCTTTTCGACGTGCAGCAGCGACCGCTGCCCACAGCGGGCCTACGGGGTGTTGAGATGACGATGCAGGAGGGCATCAAGGCGACGGCAGACTTCCTCGTTGCCGATGTGAATGACGACCTGCTGAGCATGGGCAAGCTGCTCAGGCAGGGTTTCAGGTTCAACCTCAGTATGGAGGACGGGCTCTACATGACGAAGGGTCACCGCAGCGTGCAGCTCGAGTTGGAGCGGAACAGCCTTAGGCTCCCGATCGTGTCCGCGAGCCCTGCGCCAGCGGCCCACCACTGCTGCGGCGCGGCGGACCAGCAGCAGGCAGCGACGGCACCAGTGCTCACGGCGGAGAGCTCGGTCGGCGCGATGAGGACCAGGCTGAGGGAGCTGTTCATGCCGATCTACGGCGCGAAGTTGGAGCTGTGGGAGCGGCTCATTGCGGCAGAGGCGGCTGCCAGGCGCTCGGAGGCGGAGAGGCTGCACAAGGTGGCGGTGAAGGAGCAGCTCGGGATTCAGCACGATCCAGTCGAGCCGAAGCAGCTTCCAGTTCCGAAGGCCCCGAGCGCGGAGGAGGAGAGACAGCATCGCCTCACGCATCTCCCTGCTGCTCCGTGGTGCGAGGAGTGTGTCAGGGCCAAAGCTCCTGATGCACCTCACTCGCTGGTCAGGCTCGAGGACTCAGAGCAGAAGCGCCCACTCATCAGCTACGACTTCGGCTTCTGCAAGACAGCCGACGAGGAAGGGGACCTGACCAAGGTAGAGGACACCTACGCGACGATGCTGGTGGCGTTCAGCTCTGACACTGGAGTGGTGAAGGTTATTCCGTGTGCGTCAAAGGCAGCTTCGCCATACGCCATTGCAGGCATCAAGTCCTTCGTGCAGAGGCTCGAGACGGGCAAGTGCAGGCTCAGGACGGACACGGGGCAGGCGACGAAGGCCATCATGGACGGCGTGGTCAGCGAGCTCGCGGGCAAGGTCACGGCAGAGCTGACCCCCAAGCACAGCAGCCAGTCGAACCCAGCGGAGGCAGCGGTGAAGATAGTCGAGGGCCAGACGAGGGTTCTTAGGCTGGACCTCGAGAAGCGCTACGACACGAAGGTGGCGGCGGCCATGCCAATCTGGGCGTGGATGATGCGTCGCGCTGGGTGGCTTCACGAGAGGTTCTCGAGGCGAGCTGGAGGTCAGAGCCCGCGCGAGATCGCGACAGGCACGCCGCACAAGGGCGACATCTGCAACTTCGGCGAGGCGGTGCTGTATCGGGTTGCGCGTCCTGCGCATCGAGGTCTCACTGGAGGTCGGCGCCTGCATCGAGGCGAGGCTCAGTGGGGCAAAGGGATCTGGGTCGGCAGGTCGGACGAGTCGCAGGGGCACCTGGTGATGACGCCTCGGGGGCTTGACCGCGCACGGACGGTGCGACGGCTCCCTGAGGGAAGGCAGGCTGACAAGGAGCTCCTCATGACAGTGACGGGGCTGCCTTGGGCTGCGAGGACGGCCCCCGAGAGGTCGAAACGCAGGCGGGCGCCTCAGCAGATCGCGACGGAGCTACCGAGGGCAGAAGGACCTCTTCAGCCTGACGCTCCCCAGCCGCAGCAGGCAGGACAGCCAGAGGGCGGAGCAGCGCCTGCTCAGCCTCAGGCACCGCAACAACCACCTCCGCCGGCAGCGGCAGCGGCTCAGCAGCCGCAGCCCCCAGCACCAGAGCCGCCGGCGCCCAGGGATGTGGCGATGGGGGCGGCGCCCTCGCAGGCAGCGAGACGTGGGGTCTCGCCAGCAGCAGAGGTCTCCGAAGGCAAGCGAGCACGAGTTGCAGCGGTTCACGCGCTGGAGGTTGGCAACGTGGATGACTCGCCTGACGCGTTCTGGGAGGAGGTCTCGGATGGGTGGAGGACCCGACGGATGGCATGTTTGACGTGGACATGCAGGATGAGCTGGACAAGAAGCTCACCATGGAGCACCTGCAGAGCCTCCTGGACCATGGAGTCGGCGAGGACATCGCCAAGTCGGAGGCGAATGGGATGAAGCACATCACCACGCGCTGGGAGAAGCAATGGAGATGGAAGCCAGCGTTGCAGGAGTGGCAGCGCAAGGTGCGGTTCGTCTGCCGCGAGTTCCGCTGGCAGGAATGGCGTGACGACCTGTTCACACCTGGATCGGCTCCGATCTCCAACAGGTTGGTCGACTTTGTGGCTCTCAAGCGCGGGTTCGAAGTGATGACGCTCGACGCGACGGATGCCTTCTACCAGGCCCCGGAGTACGAGGACGTGGTGGTTGACCCCCCGCAGGAGTACTTGGACATGCTCAGGGCGGAAGGCAAGGACACGGAGATCTACTGGAAGTTGAAGAAGCAACTACCTGGGAGACGGACGGCAGCGCCAGGCTGGGTGGAGCACATGGCGGGCATCCTCACAGACGAGATGCAGATGACCAGATGCCAGGTTGCGCCGCTTTTCTTCTACAACCCTGAGACGGAGGTGGTGGTTGAGCTGCACATGGACGACTTGCACGTGGCTGGATCCAGGGAGGCGCTGGAGGGCTTCCGCGACGAGCTGAAGCAGCATGTGACCTTCAGCGGCGGGGAGATCCACGAGTACGGCATCACCTACGAGCACCTGAAGAGGCTGAGGACGAGGTACGAGCACGGCACAGAGCTGCAGGCCAACCCGAAGTACCTCGACTACGTGGTGGAGACCCTCAATCTCGGCGGCTCCAACACGGCTCCCACTCCTGGAGTGCCAGCACACAAGGCGCTCATGGGGAGCACTCCTACTCTCTCTCTCAGCAGCAGGCTGGCGTCTACCGCTCGTGCGTGGGGGCGCTGATGTACTACGTTCAGGACAGGGCGGACTGCCAGTACGAGGTCAGCTTGCTGGGCAGGATGCTATCAGGCCCCACCGTCGGCGCCTTCACTGCGCTCAAGAGGCTCGTGAGATACCTGCTTGGGACGAGGAATGCGGTGAACTGGCTACCGAGACCGACGGAGGGCACGAACGTGGAGCTAGTGGGCTTTGGTGACAGCGACTGGGCAGGCGACTTGCAGACGAGGAGGTCCCAGTCGAGCGGCAAGATCGAGATCGATGGTGTTCCCATGCACTCGTTCAGCAGGCGCCAGAGCATCGTGGCCACCAGCTCGGGAGTTGCTGAGTACTATGCGGCAACGGCGGTCGCCGAGGACTTGCTCTACTTCAAGTCACTTCTTGAGTTCATGGGCTTCACAGTGGCAGCCACCCTGCTGACGGATTCGTCAGCTGCGCGAGGCATTGCCCGACGTGAAGGAGTTGGTAAGGTGCGGAGTCTTGAGGCACGAGTTCTTTGGCTCCAGCAGGCGATCAAGAGGAAGCTGATGGACCTCGGGACTGTCGGCACCGACGACAACAAAGCGGACCTGGGCACGAAGATCATTGGACACGATCGCTTCGTCAAGCTCAGGACGCTCAACGGCATCTACACGGACATGGGCCAGGTCGCGGAGAGTGACCATCAGTCGGAGGAGGTGGACTTCGATGTGGGGGCGGCAGCACGGGTCAGGAGCTCGAGAACTTCTACGAGCTCACTCGGTGCTAGCCGCTCGGCGGCCCTGGCTATGATCACGGCGGCGGCGACGCTCCTGCAGGGCTGCGAGGGCCAGGTCGCCGACCAGAGCAGCTACTACTACGACACGGAGGTCTGCTCCAGGGATGGCATGGCCACGAGCGACTGGACAGGTTTCCTGATGATGGTGGCTGTCTGGACACTGATCGTGGCGGCCATCAGCGGCTACGCGGGGTTCCGCTACGCCAGCATGCGGGACCCGGACTGGGTCCTGGTCTCGCCCGAGCCCAATGAGATGACAGAGGAGACCACCCACACAGACAAGATGGAGGATCCGCTTCCAGGCGTGCCAGCCTCACTGGTTATGATGCGACCGAGTCAGCCTACCAGGAACGTGAGCACGCAGTCCCAGATGACCTACAAGTGGAAGTGGGCGGTCCCTCGATTCCAACCAGTCCAGGACCACGCGCACGGTGCCTTCCTTGAAGTGCGTGTGGACAAGGCCAAGGGACTTCTTTTGAACTGACAGTGAATGAGGCTCAGTCGATAGGACCTTGAGCGGCTGCGCCTTGCCTTGAGCCGTTCTGTTTTCTCTTCTTTTCTCCTCCTGCCATCATGCTTAATATCAGAGTTTCGAGCTATTTCTTTCCCTTGGAAGTTGAGTTGAACTTGCTGACCAGCCAGCGAAGTTTGAGTTCTTTGCTGGGCAGAGTTTCAGTTGTTCGTTTCTTTAGCCTGAGGGACGCCTCAGCAGGTCTTTTGGGGGACGCCCCACCGTGACAAGTTTTCGGGAGTCAGTTGAAAGCTCGACTCAGTGGGTAGCCAAGCTTCCAAGGGGGCGTGTTGTAGATTGTATTTGCTGGGGTCAGGGACCCCCGTGTGCAGGAGTCAGCATGTTAGGGCAGAGAAGGAGCAAACACTGCAGGTCCTTTGGCTTCGAGGGTTGAGAGGAAAAGCCTCGATATTGCTACATCTACGCTCTCGCCTTCTCTCCCTTCTCAGTTTATGCCTCTGCCTCTGCATGTTGTATACACGTATGGAATACATATGTTATGCCATATGCATATGACATGTATGTATGCCTCTGCTCTCTGTCTCTCGCTCTTTCTATGTCTCCCCCGCTCTCGTCTCTCTCTCTCTCTCGCCTCTCTCGTCTCTCTCGCTCTCTCGTCTCTATCCTTCTCTCTCTTTTTCCCTCCCTGTTTCTTCCTTTCCGCTCAAGCTGCGCGACCACTCAGTCGAAGGCTCTGACACTGTGCCCTTGCATCTTTGCCTGTTCCGTCCCGTGCTTCGGTCCGTTGCCCCTGTAACTGCTTGCATCGTCATTGCTGTAGTTGGCTGCAGAGGCGTGTAAGGTTTCAGTGGTAATGGGGAGGGGATGAGGAGGATGAGAAAGAGGACGATGAGGAGTAGGAGGACCAGGTGGAGGACGAGGAGAACAAAAATGAGGAGCGCGAGAAGATGGACGTGAAGAGGTATGGTCTGTCAGGCGTGAGTGTGCATCCTCTTACTTGTTTGTAACCGCGTTCCCTCACTCTCCCTCTCTCTCGTGCACTCTCTCTCTCTCTCTCTCTCCTGCTCTCTCTGTCTCTCTCTCTCTCTCTCTTTCTCGTACTCTCTCTCTCTATATATATATCCCTCTCTCTCTATCTCTCCCCCCCTCTTCCCACATCCTCAAACCACTGCACGTAACAGACCGTGTGTGTTTGCTCTCACCCTGCATCCTTCTCTCTCCCTCGGTTCCTTTCTCCCTCTCTCTCCTTCTCCTCCTCTATCCCTATCCCTGTCTCTCTCTCCCTCTCTATTGTTATGTTTTTCCCCTTGCATTTCACACTGCAACATGCTGTGTTACTGCGCACGGTCGAGTGCTTGCTCTTAGCTGCTAGCCAGCGCTGGGACAGCCTGAGTATGCAGCTCTCCCGGAGGCGAACCAACGATTCAGTTTGCTCAAGCTGGCAAGGTGCTCCCTCCAGAGCATGTCACAGGCGGCCGGAGTCAGTCGGAGGTGAGACGCAGGCGCCACCAAAGCCGGCCCGTTCCCCTCCGCCTCCTTCTTGCCCATCCTCTTGGCCCCCTCCTTCCTCTCCCCCCCTCCCCCTCCCCAAACTCCGTGGCTGCACTGCCGTGGGCCCAGGGCACTCCTGTTTTGAAAGCTCGGGGCGCTCGGTCTTCCGACCTCTCCCCACCACCAGGGTCAGCAGGGGCGCGGAGGGGGAGGATGAGCACTTGGCCGAAGTAAGGAACACGCAAGCAGACGACAAGGCACGCAGTAGCCGGCATCAGGCGCATTGCACGCATGTGCGCGCACCAGATGCTGGTGTGAGGTTCTTTCGGTGCATGATTTCGTGACGCTTGGCGTACCCCCCCACCGAGAGCTCAAACCGTCGAAGCGAAAGTTCGGATCAGCATCCGCAGGCCCCGGCGTGAACCATACATGTTTGGTGGCGCTGTCGAATGAAGGGGGAAGGAGGCAGATGAGAAGGATGATGATGATGATGATGCTGATGCTGATGCTGATGCTGATGATGGTGCTGGTGGTGGTGGTGATGATGATGGTGGTTGTGATGATGATGATGACGATGATGGTGGTGATGATGATGGTGATGATGATGATGGTGGTGGTGGTGATGGTGATGGTGACGGTGATGACGATGGTGGTTGCGATGGCGATGGCGCCGGCGATGATGATGATGGTGATGATGATGACGATGATGACGATAATGATGATGATGATGATGATGATGATGATGATGATGATGATGATGATGATGATGATGATGATGATGATGATGATGATGATGGTGGTGACGATCATTGTTGATTATCATGACGATTACGATGTTAATGATGATGACGATGATGATGATGATGGTGTTGATGGTGGTGATGCGGACGATGATGACGATGATGGTGATGGTGATGGTGCTGGTGTTGCTGATGTTGCTGATGATGATCGTGATGATGATGGTGATGATAATGATGATGATGATGATCGTGATGGTGATGGTGATGGTGGTGGTGATGGTGATGGTGATGGTGATGATGATGATGATGATGCTGATGATGATGATGATGATGATGATGATGATGATGATGATGATGATGATGATGATGATGATGATGATGATGATGATGATGATGATGATGATGATGATGATGATGATGATGATGATGATGATGATGATGATGATGATGATGATGATGACGATGCTGATGATGATGCTGATGATGATGATCATGAGGAGGAGGAGGAGGAGGAGGAGGAGGAGGAGGAGAAGGAGGAGGAGTTGGTTGGGTGGCGAGAAAAGGTAATGGGTATGAAGGCGGGCAGAGGGACTACTAGTTTGGCGCACCACGTTCCCACTCAACTTCTGGTGAAGCCTAAGTAGGCGGATCAGATGGAGAGGGAGGATGAGAAGGAGGGGCAGGACGAAGATGAGAAGGAGGAGGAGGAGGAAGCGGTGGGGGGAGGAGAAGAAGGAGGAGGGGAGGATGAGGAGGAGAAGAAGGAGAAGGAGTACCAGGGAGAAAGAATTCGACGGCGACGACGACGATTCAACCATAAAGGCATTGCGGATGCAGATCTTAGGCTTTGGGATGCTCTTCGATGCACTTTGGAGCCCTCTTGCAGCCCTGTTGGATGTTGGAGGTCTCTTGGGGCTCTCTTGGGACCCTCTCGGGGGCCCCTTGGGCCCTCTGGAGGCCAACTTGGAGGCCATCGATCGAGCACAAGAGGAATCGGCGCCGATTCGGGCCGCCCCCCCCTGGGCCCGAGCACCCGCACCTTGGTGCCCCCCTCGCAGGTCGCTCCGGGGGCTGCGTCACAGCCCTCGTGGGCTTCTCTGGGGACTTTCTTAGCGCCATACAGCCGGGGCCCTGAAGAAGGAACCTTTTCGTTGGGGAGGGGCTCGGTGTTCCTTGATTGTTCTACAGTTTGCCTTCTGTTTTCCTGAGGTTTTCCATGGGAAATCGAAATTCAACTTCTGGAGAAAAGGGGCCTCGTTCCTTATTTAGGGTTCCTTAGGTCAACGCCCCTGCTGTAATTCATGGGTTGTCGCTACTTCCCGGAAAGATGTTGGCCTTCTGGGGGCCTCCTTGGTAAGCTTCGTGGCCACTTGGATCAGGTCGGGCATGACCCCGTACAGGCGTGTTGTGGGCGAAACATTGAAAATATCCCCCCCCCAAAAAAAAGAGATACCCCACTATTTTTTAAAGTACCCCACCAGTAGACAAAACTACAGAAAAAGTACACCAACAAGTACCCCACCAATACCAAACACGTACCCCACTAATACTCAAACATATCCTCTTGTAGAGGGACATGCTCGACTTACAACTTGGAGCCACTTTCGAAGGGTCTTGGGGACTCTTGGAGGCATAGTGGATGCTATCTATCTTGATCAACATTGGGCTACCTTACGCCATCATGGAGACAATCATGCGCTATCTGGGACTGTCTGGGTGCCATCTTGGGCTATCTTGAGCGCTCGGACTGCTCGTGAACCCCTTGTTCAGACCCAGGGGGAGGGAGGGAGGGGGAGGGGTAAGCCACATCCCGAAGGGGAAGAAAGGGGTTGAAGGCTGGTGGGATTGCGTTTTCGTGTCGTTTGATATGCAGAGATTGGCAGGGATAGTCATGTTGCCAAGAGAATGAATGCTATCAATGTTGATCACATTGCGCAAGAAAGTAGAGACCACTTGTGGCGAGCGCAGCGTTCGAAGAGATGCTACGAACTATTGCGAAGGCCTTGGGGCAGGTGCCGCCGACCCTGAATGGAGACGACGACGACGACGACGACGACGACGACGACGACGACGACGACGGCGACGGCGACGGCGACGGCGACGGCGACGGCGACGGCGACGGCGACGGCGACGGCGACGGCGACGGCGACGGCGACGGCGACGGCGAGAGCGACGGCGACGGCGACGACGACGACGCTGACGTGGGCCAGATTCCTTAGGGATGCTTTTTGGGGTTGCTTCGGAAGGCTCTCGGGGGCCTCTGGGGAGGAATTGTCGGGCTTCTTGGTGGCCTCTAGGGGGCCTCTTGGGAGCCTGATGGGGCCTCTTCGGGCTTCCTGGGGACCTCTTGTGGGCCTCTTGGGCATCTCTTGGGGCCTCCTGGGAGCCTCTCGGGGCCGAGGGCTCGAAATGTCCGTTCGGGTCCTCCGTCTGGGCACGCTCTTGGAGCCGGCTTGGGGGGCCTCTTGGGCCGTCTTGGAGGCGTTGTGGGCTGTCTTGGTGTCTTCTTGGGCTGTTTTGGGGCTCTTTTGGAGGTCGTCTTGAGGCGATCTTGGGGGCCTCTTGCTTCGTCTTGGGGCGGCGGGAGGTGGAACAGGCGAGACCGTCCAAAGGTATAACCCACGGGAAATGTATGAATTTGGGCCCCTTGGGCCTTCTCGGGAGTGCTCTTGGAGGCTTCTTGGGGCGTCCTGGAGTCCTCCTGGGCAGTCTGGAGGGCGTGAATGCGTTTTGGTCCGATCGTTTAGCGATTGGGGGCCCTGTTGGAACGTTCCGGGTGCCTCTTGGGGCACTCCTTGACTTGTCTTAGCATTTTCTGAGGCCTCGGGACCCCCAGGGGGGGATGCGTATCTGGACCCCCCCCAGGATCCCCGCCCCCAACCCCCCCCCGACCCCTCCGACCACCCCCAGGACCCCCCCCCCGACGGGGGAGGGATCAAAGCGAAGGAGATTCCCTTCGACTCGATTACGACATTGCTAGATTTTCTCTCGCTGACAAGCTTGAGGACGAGGGCGCCGGGAAAGGGGACGACGGAGACGACGACTGACGGAGACGACGACTCGAACAGACGAGCCCCTCACACACGCCGACAGGGTCGGCGGATTTGCTTGGCTATTGTGCTTCACTGTTAGTCCCGGCTGTGGCCAAAGTCAGCTACGAAATTGATCGGTCGCACACCGCTGCGTGGCGACTGCAGGGTCGACTACTGGTAGCGCTGCAGGCACGCAATGCTGCGGTGCCTCAGGTCTAGCGGTAGCGCTTTAGCCCGGGAGTTTGCACTGTTCGACGCATTGCTCGCAATAAAGCCGGCGCGCCGGGATCAGCTAGTGCATCCAGGGTAGGATGCACGACAGGGGCCTCGGCTTGGCGGCCGGATGCCAGCAGATTGATAAAGTTATGCCGTGTGTTTTGGGCATTGGTACGGTTGACCGCGCAGGTTTGGCGGCTTTCACAACACGGGGGGGGCGCGAGGGGGGCGGCATTCTACGAAGGCGGGGGGGCCTTCTAAGACGGGTGGAGCTCTCTCAGAAGCCGTCCCACCATCCTGAAGGGCACCCCTCGTGCTAATACCCCGTTGTGCGCTGCGCCAAAGGGTGTTGAGCCCCTACTTGTTGGACTTGAAAGGCAGCATGGAAATAGAACAGCCGTTCCTGGTGAAGACTGTACACGTGCTGCCAGAAACGGCAAGGTCGACACGCGAGCCAGCGCAGTCAGGATCTGTCGGATAGCGGCGCTGATGTCTGCAATGGTAGTGTAGCACTCTGGGATCCAGAGTCGGTCTTGACATCTACGGTCGCTTGCCGCATATTTTCCAGCGGAGTTTTCGTTGAATCATGTGGCCTTCGCCCCAGCTTTTTACCGTGCGTGGGGGTCTTGGGGTAGTCTTGGGCGGGAAGGGTCTCGGGCACCTTAACTGGGATGGCAGGGCTCCTCACCGTCCGATCCGATCCTGTCCGATCTTCAAACTTCGATTCCGGACTCGATCCGATCCGACACGATCCGATTCCCTCTCTGGCCGGCAGTGGCCGAGCCCGATCCGCGATAGCAGACGGTTTGGTCACGATCCGATTCCGCGCCGATTCAAGCGCGATCCGACCCAATTTCGCGTTCTCGGGCCAGCTTGGCAGCCTGGTGCGGCGCATTCTAAGGCCCAAAGCTGTGGCAGACATGTGCTTGGCATTGGCTTTGGGGCCCACGAGCTCAGGCGCCTCACCTCAGCACCGCCTCCTCCTGCTCCACCCCTCCTCCTCCCTGTCGCATCAACAGGCGTGTCGTTATGGCGGGCCGGGCATTTCAATTGAGACCTACTCGCAACTCAGTCTCGAATATGGAACTTTCCCAAAGTTGCACGGCCAGTGGTTTTTCAAATTAGAACTCCCGTCCTGACGCCGTGCACATTCGTTTGTGTAAGCTGCTATGTTGCATGATTATTGCCGAGGAAGGACTTACGGCCGGTGCCGGCGACCCTGGACGACGATCCCCATGATGTGGAGGAGGAGGAGGAGGAGGAGGAGGAGGAGGAGGAGGAGGAGGAACGAGCGAGCAGAAGCCGAGTGGCAGTCGGAGAGGCCACGGGCGAGGGAGCTCGACGGCTTCACTTTACCCCCCTCTCAGAGCACCGCCCGAGGGACCCGAATGAGGAGGAGGAGGAGGAGGAGGAGGAGGAGGAGGAGGAGAAGGAGGAGGAGGAGGAGGGGCAGGAGGAGGAGAAGGAGGAGGAGGGGGGGAAGAGGGAGGATGAGGAGGAGGCATGCGGGAAGGCCACGGTCAGACTCTTTACGAGGGTACACAAGGCACTCAAAAGGTCTCCGAGAACCCCCGCGAAGTCGGGGAGGTGTCCGGGGAGCCTCTTGGGAGCCTCCTCGGGCTTCCTTGCGGTTCCCTGGGGGCGCCTGAGGGCCCCGTGGTGGCCTTTGGAGGGCCTCTTGGGCTTCGGACTCCCCGGGGGGGTGTTGTGTTGTGACCTGGAACTCTCCCATCGGAAATCTCCCGATGACCTCCCCGCCCCACCCCCCTGGAACTCCTTCCGCCACCCCCTCCCCTCGGCGGGGAAGGGATCAACGGGAACGGGCTACCTTTCGACTCAACTACGACGTTGCTTAATTTCGCTTAGGCTGTTTCGCTTTTGCTGGCGCGCTCAAGGAAGGAGGGCCCGGTGAAAAGGGGGGGAGCGGCGACGGTAACGACAACGACGCCGACGCCGACGACGATGCCGACGACGACGCCGACGCCGACGCCGACGCCGACGCCGACGACGACGAAGGGAAGGGGTTCGCCCCCCGATGGGGGAGGGATCAAAGGGAAGGGACTTACATTCGACTCGATTACGACATTGCTAGATGAGGAGGAGGATGTAGGGAGGAGGGACGACGGAGACGACGACTGACGGAGACGACGACTCGCACAGACGAGCCCCTCACACACGCCGACAGGGTCGGTGGATTTGGCGAACCTTTCGTTCGCAGAGATGTTTACCAATTTCATTTTATGATGTTCCAACCTACTTTAGCCTTGATCGCCAGAAAGATTTTCGAGCACCAGAACTGTGCCGAAACTCTAGGGTTTTTACGTGTCGGGCCCTGGGAGACACTCGTCCGACACTGTTTCGACATGTTTCGACACTTTTCCGGGTGCTCGAGATTATTAATTTCTGGGATACGGTCCTTAAGTGCGATTGGGAAACAACTGTTCTAAACTCGCCATGATAAATCTCATGGTTAACTTTGATAAAAAAACTCCGCCATGCGAAAGCGGCATCTTCTGGAGGCGTGGCCCCGCGCGTGCGGGTGGCCCGTGCGCCTGGGTTCCCACGGACCCCGAGCCCAGGCCGAATCAAGGGTCCAGGTTGAAGTCGGGCCTGTCCCTCTACAGGAGGAATGTTCAAAGATATTCAAAACGATAGTCTGGGGACATGTTTTATTATGTTTGAGCATGTTTGGAGCATTTGTTGACTATTGTTTATTCTTCGTACAAAATCCCCCTATAGGGGGACAGGCCCGACCTAAGTCCAGGCCTCCCTCGTTTCTGGGTACAGGCCCAAGGACTCTGCGCTTGCTCAGGGCGCAGGATCCCCCGGGTCCATAACCAAGAGAAGGCACCCGAGTCAAGGGCGGAAAACCGCGGGGCCCTATGACGACGGGGTGGGGCTTTCATCGGTCGTGGGACTCACAGTTGAACGCCGAGATCTCCTGGCGCGTTGAAACAAGGGCCCACGAGTTCCATGGCCATGGGGCCACTGGCCTAGGATTCGTGCACCAGTCTAGTATTGTTTGTTACGGTGGCCAGCTTGAGCTCGGGGCGCATGTGGCGTGTGATAACATGCCATTACCCGGGCGGTGCTGCGTTCAATGTTATCACGTTGTCGTCGGTTCTGTTCTGTTCTACGGATATATGTTAACATATCCCTGTGGACAGCGTTGCATCAGCTCGCATGTTGCGTTTGATAGGGCGCGGTTGATTGGTCGCTGCTGTATCATATTCTCTTTCAAGATCTTCAATTCGCTCACATTCAATTCCATACCACTTTGTCACGATATGTTATGTTCGGGACGGGCTGGCGTTACGAATTGACGCGCGTCACCAGCGATAAGCAGTTAAGTCTGTCGTCGCTCCGCCTCTTTGCTCGAGTGGCAAACCGGACCTCGGCTGGCACATCACCCTTGATACGGCACTGTTATTCGGTCGCTGGTGTTTTGTTGGTTTGTGATCTGCAGCAATGTCCGATCCTGCTGTACTTGTAATATGTTTTTACGCTATGGTAGTTTATGGTAGGCCATGCTATGTTTTATTGCTGCGTCGTGTTGCGCTTAAGTGCAGTGTCCTATGCAACATTATCAAGGCGCGTCATATAATAATGTATTGTTTACCCTGTCGTAATATTATCGTTCGCTCTCGAACCAATATCCCAGATCCGATTTGAAACATAATACGATGTGTGCGATACTCCGATATTGCAATTCGAATTGCAAGCTTACCCGCTGCTCAATTACTCGGGCACTGTACTCTTATTGTGATATCGCGCTCCATTTACGTTTGGCGTTACATTATGGTTCACAATTCCATGAGCAAAATGTATTGTGTTTGGTCAGGTGTGTGATATAGTTTGCTTTGTTATGTTCTGGTCAGAGGGCAGATGCATGACATCTCATTGTTCTGAGAGATATTGCGTAATACGGCTTTCTATCTATAAATATCCTGTTCTGTACCAGCCAGCGTGTCTGTCGCCACACGAGCGCCCATGCGAGTCGGGGCCCGACCATGCGCCGTTTTTTTGCTCATGATCCCCACTGGTCAGGCTGGACACCACCTGTCCGGCCCCGCCGCCCCAGCCAACAGCCAGGAGGAGGGGGGGGTGAAACGCCGAGCGCGGACAAGGAGGCCTGATGATTAGGGGAACACCCCGGAGGGAAAGACAGGGGGAGGAGGAGGGGATAGGAACAGGAAGGCGGAGGAGGCGGGTGCGCGGCCGTGGGACCTCGCGGCATCGGGAAGATCATCTCACAATTCAAAACAAATGAGCAAACAACAACAAAACAACGAGGAACATGAGAAATTTCACCGAAGTTTCGATCGGGGTCCTGCTCAACCCAGAGTCTGTGTGAGCAGGCGGAAGAGGATGAGGAGGAGGGTGGCTGACTCAGAGGACCTCACAGTCGGCGAGGCCAAGCGCTGCCTCGAGGGCTGTAGTTGGCAAATCGCTGCGACCATTTAGTATCAGATTTACCACACCTCGTTGCTGTTCAATCCAAGACTCCCCTCCATCAATTTATATTGGCAGTGGCCCGTTGTATAGCTCCCGGCAGACCGCGGGAACGTTCTTTAGCAAGGACAAGTATAAGGACACGTTGTCGACCCCATTTTCCGTAAACGTCGGCTCCCAAGCATTGCAAGAAATCTAAGCCCGTGGACGCCGCGTCGTGGTAGGTCGTGTCGTTGCCGTGTTCCGCACGTTGTAAGATGTTTCCATCTCGGTTGCTCGCCCCCGGTCGAGGCTTCCCATTTCCATTGATAGGGCCAGGGGGCACCGCCGTGATATCACAAAATATTGGGAGATCGTTGGCCGCACAGAATTCGCAATTTCATACATCATACCCCCGCACGCCCGCCGTCCTCCGTCCAACAAGACACTTCTTTCATGCGTCCCTTCCTCTATGCCATACATTTCCTTGCGAAGCTCCGGTGTTCACTCCAAACGCTTGGGATTATACCAAGGCGCTCTCGGAATGACATCGGTAACGGCGCCTTCCACGCCCGTTGGCTGACCTTCCCGTATGCTCTGTTCGACGCTCTCGCCCCGACAAGTCTGCCCCTTGCATGCCGCGGAACAAGCAGGTACTGAGCGACACGACAACCGATAAATGTGCATTTCCCGCCTTGTGTCTTCTCGCGGACCTTCCCAGCCCAAAGTTTGTCCAGGCTTACACCCACAAGATTGAGCGTCAGCTGCGCATGGTGAGCAGTGGGTCACTTTTCGGGACGGCGGTCTTCACGTGTACAATCCAGAGGTCGCTTGGCAGTGGAACGGAAACTCGGCGGTTGCACCTTTGGTTTTGTCCATGCGAGCGTCTTGGGTTTCCTCGGTTGGTTGGCGGCTCATTGGCGAGCTTTTTGCTCAGCGCATGCCGGGGCACCCGCATGTGACTGGTGACCAGAGCTCGCTTGGAGCCATCGCTCGATTCTCCGTGGTTGTGTTGCGCAGACCGGTGGGGCCGCTACTACAGGCCAGCCCCCCAGTCTGGTTTCCTATTCTCTTGCAGCACAATCATTTTCGTTTGAGACTATTAATTTTTCTGCTCGGGCTGGACTGTGATCACTTCGGTGGAGCGGTTGACAGTGGTAGCAAGATTGAGTTTCCTCCATCTTCGATATCGGTGCCGCGATCGCCACGGATGACAATGTCATGCACTTGGCGGTTTGGAACGGCAAGGAATAGGGTCACTCATAGAACTTTGCGGAGCTCGGCTGCGTTATGTCCGAGCATGGTGGTTGTGAGGCCCTTCCTGTCGCGCTCAAGGCATCATAATGATTTTGGCAATGATTCCCAGGCACGCATGCATCCGTGAGCGCACGCGTGTGTCGCCGATTTTTTAGCATCCCAACGAGAAGCGTCATGACGAGTGTAATTCCCAACCATCTTGCGGAGTTGGGTCCTCGTTTAGACGAGAGTGCCCCGCGTTCTTTCCTTCCTCTCCCCCTCCCTCCACCCATCACCATCATAAGGAGCTCCGGTTAAGGCCTAAGACTCCAGCAGAAACGTGCCCATGCGTCCTCGCCACCCAGTTTGCCAGAACCTTCACACGGATCGTGGTCATTTGGGGAGCTCCACTTGAGGCCCCACTGGCGATGTTCCCATGCGTCCCCGCCACCCATTCTGGTGCACTTTTCGCACATATTGTGGCCCCGTGCGGAGCTCCACGTAAGGCTCGTAGCGACGTCCCCATGCGCCCCCGCCACTACTTTCGGCGCACCTTTAACACGGCCCGTTGCCCTCTAGGGAATCCCACCGATGGTTCCACTGGCGAGCTTCCCATGCGTCCCGCCGCCCGTTTTGGCATACCCCTCACGCGGTTCGTGGCCCCATAGGGCTCCACCTAAGGCGCTTCCTATGCGTCCACGCCACCCAGTTTGGCTCATCCTTGACGCGGTTCGCAGCCCCATAAGGAGTTCCATTTGAGCTTCCAGTGGCGACGTTCCCACGCGTTCCCGCCACACGCTTGCAGCACGCCCCCCATGCGGTTCACGGTTCCATACCGAGCTCCATTTGAGGTTCCAGTGGCGACATTTGCATGCATCCCCGCTTTTCAGTTTCGGTACGTCACCACACGGTTTGTGGCCCCATGGGGGTTCCAGTCAAGTCCAAATTCGCAATGTTCCTACGCGCCCCCGCCACCCACTTTGGCACGCCATTGACGCGGTTCTTGGCCCTATAGAGAGCTCTCCAAAGGCTCCAGTGGCGCCGTCCCCATGCGTCCCCGCCACCCATTTTGGCACACCCTTGACGGGCGACCGCCGTTTCAGAAAAAAAACACAGCAGTTTCAGAAAAAATGCCGTTTCACAAAACGCAGCAACCGTTTCAGAAAAAACGTTCGCCGTTTCAGAAAAAGCGGGGACCGTTTCAGAAAAAAAAAAATCGTTTCAGAAACAATGGTACCCGTTTCAGAAAAGGACGTGCAATTTCTGGGACAGTGCCAGTGCTTATCAAATTCAAATTCATACGCCCTTGTGAATACCCGACGGACACTCACCGGACACGGCCGTGAGCAGACGTATGAAGAAATACGATGAAATATTTAAAAGAGCCACAGCTTTCGCAGAGAAACTCAAAATAATCGGCTCGAGCGCTATTATTGCTTCCCCGTGCGCCTTCCTACCACCTCCTGCTTCCTCCGACTTCCTCCTACGTTCCGCCTTTTTTTGCATGTTGTATTTCCTATCTCCACCCACATCCGCAGCATTTGGAGCTTTACGCGGATTGGTTACCGATATATTTCTTTCCATCTACATCCACAATTGCACGTATCCGTACGTGAATCTTCGCGATCACCCCGATGCGCATTTCTGTGGGCACATGGGTATTTATATGTCGATTTACAAATGGGCCGTGCGCTTAGCAGACACACCCCTGGAGATATTTGTCGTTATCGTTGATATATCTTCCCTCATATTGGTTCTTCCATTTCGGTTGCGCACATGCGCATTGGCAACAGATATCTTTTTGTCGTTGATGCCCCGGCTGGTTCCCCCTCGATTGCGTGCCCGTTTGAGGCTGGGGGCTACATGGAACGTCCGTCTTCTGCTAGAAGAGAAAGGCCACGTTCTTGAGGATGACCCCGGAAGTCACCGAACAAGATGCCATGTTTTTTTGTTTTTTTCCCCAAAAAATACGCGCGAGCCCTCCTCCTCTGCGACCAGTTGTTAGTGTGGCCAGTTGGGTGTTAATGTGGTCACTTGGGTGTTAGTTGTGGCTGTGGTATTGTGGTAGCTGTGTTATGGTATTGTGGTAGCGGTGTTGTGGTGTTGTGGCACTGGTATTGTGGTAAGGGTGCTGTAGTATTCGTGTTAGGTATACCATTCATAATCTTACGGAGTACTAGCCGCAGGGAGTGCTAGCTTCAGGACTACCAGACCTAGAAATTATTACCTCAGGGCGTATTCGTCCAAGGGAGTTCTCGTCCTAAGGAGTACTCGCTCTACAGAATACTGGCCCTAGGGAATGCTAGTCCTAGGGAGTGCTAGTCCGAGGGGGTGCCGGGAAACACTGGCGCTAGGGAGTGCTAGCCCTAGGAAGTATTGGCGCTAAGGCGTGGTAGCCTTCGAGCACATAATCAGGAGTCGGAATCGGAGTCGGAATCGGAGTTGGCAGTGGAGGAGGATCGAACGGGAATCGGAGTCGGAACCGGAGGAGGCCGGAACGGGAGTCGGAATCGGAGTCGGAAGTGGAGGAAGACCGAACGGGAATCGGAGTCGGAGCCGGACGAAAATCTAGAGCCGAAACCGAAGTCGGAACCAGAGGAGGCCGGAACGGGAGTCGGAATCGGAGTCGGAAGCGGAGGAAAACCGAATCGGAATCGGAGCCGGACGAAAATCCAAAACCGGAATCGGAGGAGGCGAATTCCTTCCGTGCCTCTCCCGAATCCAACCCTCCCAATCTCGCTTCACTCCCCTGTTGTCCTCCTGCCTCCTCCAGCCTCCTCTGCGCTCCTCCCGAAGCAAAGCATGGCCATGCGGCAACGACCATTTCAGAAAAAACGGCGGGGGCCCGGGTGCAAAAGTCCAGGGCCCGCGGTCCAAGGTCGGGCCCACGCCCAGGGGCCCGGGCAAGAAATCAGGGGTGAGGCATTTTTCTAAAAACCGCGCGCATTTTTTCTGAAACCTCCAACGCTTTTTCGGAAACAGCGCGCCCTTTTTCTGAAACTGCTCAGCCTTTTTCTGAAACGGCACGCCCTTTTTCTGAAACCGGTTTTTTTCTGAAACTGCTGTGAACTTTTTCTGAAAAAGTTGCCACCGCACCCTTGACAAGGCTGTAATTCGATAGGGTCCCACCCTTCCCGCCGCACACCCATTCCGGCATACATTTCACACGGTTCGTGGCCCCATAGAGAGCTCCGCCGAAGGTTCCAATGGCAATGCTTCCATGCATCCCCGCCGCACGTTTGTGGAATCTTCCCACGCGGTTTGTGGTCCCATAGGGGATTCTATTTATGACTCCAACGGCTTTTTTCCCATGCGTCAGCGGTGACGTCCTCATGCGCTCCCTCCAATCATATTCGGTACGTCCCACGCACGGTTTGCGGCCGCATGCGGAGGGTCATTTCAGGTGGATCCCGCGCGCCTCCTTCACCGTGTTTGCTACACCACTGACGCGGTTTGGCCCCATAGAGAGATCCATTTAAAGCTCCAGCTCCAGCGGACGTATGCTCGCACCAATCTCTTTCCAAGTACGCCGTTCAATCTAATAAGTGTTATCACACAATGTTCTGTTGCTACCAAACATTGTCGACGACCCACCCATACGGTATGAATTAATGCTCGGGAATTTACGTATGAAGGTTTGGCGGTTTAGTGGTGATGCATCGCATTTCGTGAATCAGCGTTATTTCACATCTTTTTGTACGCGTGTTAATGTAATTTACACATTGTGCAACATGTACCGAACATCTGCTAAGTCGCCGCTAGAATGCACGCAATGCGCACGTCGTCTCAATAAGCCACATGGCTTGCGCCAAGCAGGGGCCAACGCTGCATTTTAAATAATATTGGACGGAGCGGTATGCTGAATAACTCCAGCAGTTTTCAAGCGTATGGCTCACGGTCCGTCCGACAATGCTTTCAATGATATAGGATTACCGAAACGTTTAGGTGTGCATTCGACGATATCCAAGCCACCGGTAATTTGCCATAGGCTCGGCGAGCGCGGGCTTCCACGATTGACGGACAAGAGAACAATTTGCCTCCATGCGCGTCATGCGAGCAAAGACGCGCCATATAATTTATAATTTACGGGGGGGGGGGGACATATACCATATCGTGACGAAAATACTGATTTCGGACGGCTTGTCATTTTTACGATTATTTTTGTGATGACACACGGGATATTATTATTTTTTGATGTGTGCGCAGTGTTCCTGAATTCGTGTAATGGTAGACCGCGTTTCCGAACAAACAATCGAGGTGGCCGGGTATTAATTCACAAATAGAACGCAAACACAACACCACATATCATCACATTAAGTCGATTTGATTTTTTTGTTTTTTTAATTGCCAAACCCACGCATCAGCACGCCGACAACGGAGGACAATGCAAAGCTGCCGGAATGAAATTGCCCTATCCGGAATGAAACCGCCTTGTCCGCCTAGAACGCAGGGCCAAACGCTCAGCATTACGATTCGGCACGCTACCCCCGCCCTCCGTAAGTACTTATGTACCGTGCATGGAGGCGGGCGCGCTCGTTATCGGCAAGTCGGGAAAACCCGTGCGGGACGGGTCCATCGCAAGTCCCAGTCGTCGCCGCACCGCGCACCTCCATTTGTCGTCGTGGTATATCGTAATGGGGTCGTAGGGCAGACTGTCAACCATACTCTGGCATATGGACCCATACACGATTGCAGCCGTGATTTTCCACGCGATATTGCATTCGCTCTGAAATGGTCTGCGGGCAATGTGCGTCGGAAGCGTTCTTGCGTTGATTTTTTTAAAGCGTCGGACGCATGGAATTGCCATCCATGTGCCCATTCCCCTAGACTTAGGGGTGTGTCCATGGGGTCCGGGGGTTCAGGAGGTCGGAGGCCGGTTGCAATATCATGCCATGTAGGTCGATTTGCCCAGCCTCCATCTTCACAAGCTTTCCCAGCGAGTTCTGCGTGAAAGAGGCACGCCGGCCCTCGGGGCACCTCGTTTGCAAGAGTCGCTTGGGTTGTCGAAAGGTGGAATACCATATTCTGCCCTAGGCATGGAATCGCCGTGACAATTCAGGGAGGGAATCCGCCCAATTTGCCCAGAACGCAACCGGAGCAGTCCTTGTCGAATCCCGCAACCCCAGCCCAACGCAACCGGAGCAGTCCTTGTCGAATCCCGCAACCCCTACCCGCCAAGCCGTAGTGGGAGGACCGCTTGAAAAACCACGTTGTCGTACGTAACCCAGTGCACATCGAAACATCATGTTGCGGGAGCCGTGATGCCGAATAGATTGCAAAACGCATTTAAGATGCTGACGTCGTGCGATGCTGTTGCAATTCGCGCATGATGCGGCGGCAGTGTCCTGAACAAGTGGTTCACTCGTGGTACAGCACAGGAACAGAGCAAAAACCACGTTGCTTGTAGGGAGGGGACTTGTGGGATATAGTGTAGTAGCTTCTCCCTCTCACAAGCCAAACGTGCCCCACATGCTTCCACGAAAGCCTCTGTTCCAAACGGTGTCCCAAGAATCTTGAGGCCTCGTTCATTATCTGGTTTATCGCATTTCCATGCGTCAGCCGCAGTGGTAAAGAGTTCCGCAAGGCATGGCGCAGGAGTAGGACCCCAGATCGCCAGTTTCCCAAGATTCACGTCGATGGAGCACGAGGTGGTCAATTTACGTTGTGCCAAGTCGAGCACGTAACGTACTTCATCTGGGTCACACACGACGTAGACGTCATCGAGGTATGCAATGATTTCTGCGCCCGGCGGTAGGCCGTTTCGGATCTGGCGGAATGCAACATTGATACCTAGGCTGAATAAGGCCGGCATGAGCGCATCTCCTTGCTCCCCGCCATCTCCTTGCACGATTATGTGTGGTTTTCCTTGTGCATCCACCCATCGGAATTTTGACGTAATCCCATACCACGTCCGCGCAAACGGTATTATGCCATGTAGGGTGGGATTCGCAAAGAGGCTCTCGAATATCCGTGTTCTGCATACGTGATCGAAAACACCAACTCCATCAATACTCACAATTACCTTTGCGGGGTTCGCGTCTGTAAGGTATTGCGGAAAGTGTATTGCAGAGTCAGTTCCACTCCTGTCGCTGAGTCCAAAATTAAAGGCCGGACCACGTCACGAAATCCCACCAGCCCTTTGGGCGTCGGTGGTTTAGGGCGTTTCCTCTTCCACCCCTCCCTCTTCCCCTTCGGGGAGGGGTTTACCTCTCCCCCTACCCCCTCCCCACTGACCTGGACAGGAGGGGCGGGTAGCGGTCAGAGCGTCCAAAACAACATCGGCGAGGAAGCCAAAATCATTGATTTTAGCATGGTTTTGGCCCCATTTTGGCCTCCTGGGGGGGGCACCGCTAATTAAAGCTCAGCTCTTCTTTGATAGAACTCCTCCAAGATGCCTCAAAGAAACGCCCAGGAGGCCCCAAGAGGTCCCAAGATGGCCCCAAGATGTCCCCAAGAGGCCCCCAAGAGGCCCCCGGAAGGCCCCCAAGAAGACCCTCAAAGGCCCCAAGAGGCCTCCCCTCCCGAGGCACCCAAAACCCCGAAGAGCCCCCCGGGATCGCCAAACGACCCCCAAGACGTCCCAAGAGGCCCCCAAGAATCGCCCAAGAGATACTCCAAGAGGCTCCTAGAGGCATCCAAGAGACCTCTGGCCCTTGTGCTTGCCCTCCTCCTCTTCCTCCTCCTCCTGTTCATCCTTCCTGCTCCTACTCCTTCTCTTCCTCCTCCTCCTCCTCCTCCTCCGCCTCCTCCTCATCCTATTAATCCTCCGTCTTCCCACTCCCTCATCCATCCATCCATCCACCTCCTTCTTCTCCTCCTCACTCCTTTGTACGGTTCGGCCGTCCTCCTCTTTGCTGCCGCACTTCCCTGATCACCTCAACTCGCCTGGACATCGTTTCGGGATGGGCTGGTGGGGATAAGCGAAGCGTCTAGAATTCTTGTTGGTGTTGTCTGGCAAGTGTCTTTGCCACCAGTCTGCGGAATGTATCTCCAGCGGCAATGCCCCGTATTTTGTTGTTGGGCTTTTTGAGAGCGGTCAGAGTTGAGACATGGAGAAGGTCGCGAATGTCATCAAGGATACGAGCTTGGGCAAGTCGTTCCGCCACGTCGCACACAGCATCAAAAGCAGCAGTGTCTTCCATGCAGATTTTGAAATACTCGTACCTCCCACCCCACAGTCCCGCACTCTGTCCCCGTCGACATCGGCGCAGCACATCCGCGAAGACTTGTCTGTCCAATCGTATGTCGGTACGGGGTCGGAATTGTGTAAACTCTGGAGGGAACGGTTCGGAGGGACGAGGCGGGCGGAGCTTGGCGTCACAAAGTTCGTCGAGGGTCTCTTGGGTCCCTGGAGCGAGCCCTGGGGAGCTCAGGAGGCGGGCTGCATGGCTGAGTTCACCCATTTTCACCAAATCCATAGCTCGATCAACCTTTGTCTTCTCAGAAGTCTTCTGTCGACCCGATGCCTTTGTGTTCTTGCCAGCCTTGGTGTTCTTGCAAGCAGACTCGTATAATTTTTTTCACTCCCCGTTGTCGAACCAAGCCACTCGCTGTTTTAGCTCCCGCTCGCCTGCTCCCCCCCCGCGGGCAGTGTGATGGAGTAAGAGGCGGGGTAAGAGTATTAGTAGTTTCCATGCTTACTGGCATTTCTCCACTCGCTGAGGGTTGATGTCCCAAAGCACTGTAGATATCTCCACTTCGTGTAGTACCTGCGTCAAAATGCGCAACCAAGGTCCCGGGATGCATGCAGGGATCTGTTTACATGTCGGTATGTGTTGTTCCATGTATTCGCGCATGTTGATCGTCCGTAGATGTACCCACCCATCCGGCACTCCCGCAATATGCCTCGAGCCATTGGGCCGTGGGACGCTGTATGGAGTTCGAGTTTGATGTCCTGGTTGGGTCCCCGACGGCGGTTGTGGTGGTTGGCGGACCGGCGATCTGGACGAAACCTGTTGATGCAGCGCATGCGCAAGGTAGTGGCGAAGATGTGGTGCATCGTGCAAGCACACAGCGGATGCCAGCATGCTGGCTTCCAGCAACATGACGTCAACATCATTATTCGCCGCATTGTTCATAATGTAATTTTGGGTGTGTTCGTTGATGTAATGCCCCTCCGGCACATCGTCACTACCGAACCCTTGTTCGATTAACCATCTTCGAAGACCAGGCGCATCCAGCATCCCAAGTTGTCTGAAAGCCCCCCGGAATGCATGAAAGCCTCTCCGGAGAGATTCTGCATTGATTCTTTCCCCCACAGCCTCAAACGTGCCCCCGTATCGCTCGAGTACTTGAAGTAGCCATTGTAGTAATGGTTCGTCGTCGTTGTCCCCCGCGGCTGCCCACAAGAGCGGCACGAGTAGCCTAGACCATTTATGTCGCCGCATAAGTAGTAG
Source organism: Prorocentrum cordatum (assembly GCA_963575745.1). Lineage (NCBI taxonomy): Eukaryota > Dinophyceae > Prorocentrales > Prorocentraceae > Prorocentrum > Prorocentrum cordatum. Next base: position 121,415 of record CAUYUJ010014269.1, on the reverse strand, counting down.
TGCTTCGTCCCTCGGGGTGCCGAGAGGAATCCGGTCCAAGATATTCAAAATGGACAGCACTGACCGTCGAGCGTCGCGAGTCGGCACAAATACCCGAAAGTCCTCACCATTCGTCTGGGCAAACCATTCTTCTGGCAGTGGTCTGGGGTCGGCGTCGGGGTCGATATGCGGTGTCTCTTGAGGTGGGATCAGTGGTTGATCAGAATGGGGCGGGTGAGGGGGGAATCCTTGGGGAGGGGCGGGGTCGGCAGCATTTTCGTCATCCAGATCGCTCATAGCACCACTGTCGCAAGTCAGCATACCAATGCCAGAGGTCGTAGGCGGAAGAATTGGTCCAACCAGACCCGGAGGAAGTGCTGAAGGACCAAACGGACCAGGGGGATCAGTCCTTGGTGTGGGAGGGCCTTCAGGGGTAGCCGTGCCGGGCACGATACCCAACTCACGGAGAGCAGACAGGGCTTGATCGCGGGAGACTCTTGGGGCTTCATGGTTGTTGCGGTCACCATTGATGGGAGTAGGATTGCCGAGGGGGGTAGCTCCCGAAGTGGAAAGGAGTGGTGGTGTCAGATGGGTCGGAGCGACATTCGGGTGTTGAATTGATGGTGAGGGACAGTTGGGGGGACTAGGGATCAGGGGAACGGGCGGGCCGTGAGGTGGACCAAGCATCGTGGGGGTAGGCGCGGGTGGAAAATGGATTTCAGTGTGATCCGAAGGGCGTGGGAGATCGACTGGATTGGGGAAGCTATTAAGATTGGTGTAATTGCGGACGATTTTTTTCGGTGGTAACCTTCGTTTACGAGCATACCCGCGGAATGCATGCACGGATGCGGAAAGGGGCCTTTGTAAATTTATTGCTCATTTGGTGGGGAAACTTATGTATTGCATATGCAAGAATAGCGCATGCCGTTTTACACGGCTACGCCGACCGTGCAACAAATGTCGTTGGAAGCGGCGCCTGCGTTGGTCGATTTAGAAGTTGTGTGAAGGTGTGAAGCCCCCTTCCTCCTCCTCTTCTTCCTCGTCTTCCTCCACCTCCTCCTCCTTTCTTCCTCCTCCTCTTCCTCTTCCTCGTCCTTTTTTTTGTTTCCTCCTCCTTTTCCTCCTTGTCCTTTTTCTATTGGGTTGCATAGCTGCCGGCAATCTCGCTTAAGGCGGTTCTCAGGCTTGGATTGTCTTGGATTATCGTGGCGATGTGTACTTGCAGATACCCTGTGGAATAAAAAAAATAATGAGAAGGGTGGAAGAGGATATTCCTTGAACCAGTTTGCGCCCTAATACCTCCAATGCCATCGCGGATGGATGAGACGCTTCATCACAGACGTGTGTGGCCCTACCAACGTCGCCCACATCTACGACGCTTTGCGAACTACGTTCCGGGACGTATGGCGCATCGACATGAACATCGGTAACTTGGCAGCGTACAGTCGGGGCGTTGACCTAAGGAACCTTAGATAAGGAACGAGGCTTCGATAAGGAACCCTAAATAAGGAACCTTTTTTCAATAAGTTAGCCTTCGATTTCCTGTCGAAAACATAAGGAAATATTGAGGCAATATGTGAAACACTTAAGGAACACCGAGCCCCTCCCCAACGAAAAAGGTTCCTTCTTCAGGGCCCCGACTGTAGAGCAAGGTTCCCGGCCCTTGTCTTCCAGGCCTCGCACAGTGGTCTCCCACGGCGTGGGCGCACGGCAGACCAGACCTGGAGCGAGGACTGCGAGTCCTCGGCGCGCCATTTGGCACGGAGGTATTCGTAGACAATTGTGGAATACGCAGGTTGCGGAGAAGGCGAAGTTACTCGAAGTTACTCAACACATCACCTCAGGTCCCATCTGTGCAAGTGGCATGGCTCCTACTGTATTTCTGCGGCGTGCCACGGCTCAATCACCTGTCGCGGACAACGCCAACCCGATGACGCAGCGCAAACGCATGATGCCAACGTAATGCTCACCTTTAATCAGTTTTTCAATACCCCAGGGCCACAATATTCAATCAGCGTTAATAATTACTCTGGCGACGTACCCAACCCCTGCGCAATGCGGGGCATGAATAGCTTGGGAGACGTTATACGGAAGTGATGACGTGACATGGGCGCGTACACTTCTGCGAGCGGCATTCGTGAGGCTCGCAACCCTCCAAGGATTGCGATGTCTCGCTCAGATCTGCCTGGTGCCTCGCTCCGTTGAACCGGTCACCAGCCTTCGAAAATGGCGACAGCTTCGCAAATCGCAGCCCTCCAAGGACGGCGAGGCCCCGCTCAGATCTGCGCGGTGCCTCACCCCGCTGGACCCACCAACAGCCCTCGAAAGTGGCGACAGCTTCGCAAATCGCAGCCCCCCAGGCAGGGCGAGGTCCCGCTCAGATCTGCGCGGTGCCTCACTCCGCAGGACCCACCAGCAGCCCTCGAAAGTGGCGACAACTTCGCAGATCGCAGCCCCTCAGGGACGGCAAGGTCCCGTTCAGATCTGCGCGGTGCCTCACTCCGCTGGACTCACCAGCAGCCCTCGAAAGTGGCGACGGTTTCGCAGATCGCAGCCCCCCAGGCACGGCGAGGTCTTGCTCAGATCCGCGCGGTGCCTCACTCCGCAGGACCCGCCAACAGCGTTCGAAAGTGATGACAGTTCCGCAGATTGCTATGCTGGCCCCCCAAGCAGCCCTCGAAAGTGGCGACAGTTTCGCAGATCGCAGACTTATCCTAGCTCACTGGCCCCCCCCTGTGAAAACCATATCCAAACTCCCTGGGTTCGCGCAAAGACCTAGTCCGAATTCCCAGGGCTCCACGAAATATTCTTATCCAAACTCCTACGCCCCCTCCGAAAACCCTATCCTAACTTACTGGCCCCCCATGCGAAAACCATCTCTACACCTCCTCGGGCTCCGCGCGAAAACCTGATCCGCGAGTAGCTCACGCGAATGTTCGTGCTGGATCTTGCTGGGTGCGGGCGGAGCTCGTTGCATTTGGCGTCGTGTTGGTCCGTGAGAGTGGCCACGCACCACTAGCCACAGGATGAACGCTTGCAGGCTCTGTCTAATTCCCGGGACCCCCATGCGAGAATCGTATCCCAATTTACTGGCCCCCCGACGAAAAATATACTCAAATTCCGAAGGGTCCGCGAAAAAAACGAATCCGAATTCTAGGGCTCCGCGCGAAAATCTGATCCCAACTCACTGGCGCCCTACGAAAATCATATCCAATCTCCAGGGGCTCCGCGCGAAATCCTTATCCAAATTCCTTAGGCTCCGCGCGAAAGCCTTATCCTAACTACCGGGGCCCCCTACGAAAACCTTCGCCTAACTCATCTTCCCCCCTGCGGAAACCAGATCCACACTCCGCGGGCTCCGCGCGAAGCCCTAATCCGAATTCCGAACGAGAAAAGTATATCTTAATTCCCCGGGCTCCCGTAAGAAAAACGCCTCCTCACTCACTGGCCTGTCTACGAAAACCTTATCCAAGCACTAGGGGGTTGACGCGAAAGCCTACTCAGAATTCCTTTGGCCCAACGCGAAAACCTTATGCTGACGCCCTGGGCCCGATACGGATACCTTATCCTAACTCATTGCCCCCCATGCAAATTCTACGCCCAAGCCCCAGGGGCTCCGCGCGAAAACCTACTCTGAATTCTTTGGGCCCTGCGCGAAAGCCTTATCCTCACGCCCAAGGCTCGCTTCGAAAACCTTATCCAAACTCCTTGGGCTCCGCGCGAAAACTTAGTCTGAATTCCCAGGGCTCTGCGCGAAAACTTAGTCTGAATTCCCAGGGCTCTGCGCGAAAACCTTACCCTAACGCCCAAGACCCGCTGCGAAAATCTTATCCTAACTCATCGGCCCCACTACAAGAACCGTATCCACACTCCATGGTTTCCGAGCGAAAACCGGATTCGAGTTCCTTGGGCTCCATACGACAACCTTGCCCTAAGCCCTGGCCCCCCTACGAAAACCTTATCCTAACTCACTTGCCCCTTCCGCAAACCTTATCCCAACTCCAGGGGTTCCGCGCGAAAACCTACTCCGAACTCCGTGGGCTCCGCTCGAAAACCTTATCCTAACCCCTGGGTCCCCTTCCGAAAACCTTATCCTAACTCCCTGGCCCCCCACGAAAAACTTATCCAAACTCTACGGGCTCTGCGCGAAGCGCGAACAACTTCGCACCTCGCGCTGACGTCGCCCAGACCGCGAAGCCAACGAAGCAATCCCTCAGTGGCCTAGCCCCAAGGATGCGAGGCGCGTCTATCTTCGCTCTTGAAACCGTCGTAGGCTCAAACCGCGAAGCGCGAATAAATTCGCGCCTCGCTCTGACGTCGTCCAGACCGCGAAACGCGAAGCGCGAATAACCTCGCACCCTCGAGAGAGCCCTTCATAACGGTTAATCGTGTCCTTGCGGAGGCATGGGATAAAAGAAAAGAAATACCGCGGGAAGCCGTACCGTGGTTAGCGCTGGGGTCGGAATCGTCGCAAGCATCGGTGGTACCGTAGATGATTCAAAAAATATCGGTCTCGTAATTGTAGCTTGTGGAAAGGGTTCCGGAACCAGAAATACAGGCCTGCCATTGTTGTCCCTTTGTTGATCGTCTGCCCGTAAAATTCCTAAATTACGCAAAGATGCCAGGGCTTGATCTCTGGATATTGGTGGTCTTGGATTGCTGGCTTCCCTTTATGCGGACCCCGCTTTGAGGAGATAATCGGTAGGGCATGCCGCTTGACTTCACGGCAACGGTGCACGTATATGTCCTAACCAACATACGTACTTGCAATACCTTACCCGTTCTTCAGTTAATCGGAATTTTACGTCGTATTGATTGTTCTTGCCACCGTAATAGATGCGTATATATATAACGATCATACCCAACCCGCTGCCGTTGCACTCCTTAATATTGATGCCAACGTCATCGGACTTAGTGTCGATGTTGGTCTCAATGTTGATGTCAACGCAGGCCTCGATATTGGAGCCGGCACTGTCGTCGGTCTCGGTGTTGGTGTCAGCGCAAGCGTCGATATTGGAATTGGCGCTGTCATTGATGCTGGTCACGGTGCTGGTGTCAACGCAAACGTCAATGCTGGAATCGATGCTGATCTCGGTGCTGATGTCAACGCTGGCATTGATGCTGAACTCGACGCTGTCGACGATACTGGTCTCGGTGCTGGTGTCAGCGCAAGCGTCAATGCTGGAATCGATGCTGGAGTCGATGCTGGTCTCGGAGTTGGTGTCAACGCGAACGCCGATGCTGGAGTCGACGCTAGCTTCGATGCTGGTCTCGGTGCTGGTGTCAGCGCAAACGTCGATGCTGGAATCGATGCCGGTCTCGGTGCTGGTGTTGCCGCAGGCGTCGATGCTGGTTTCGACGTTATCGTCGATGCTGGTCTCGGCGCAGGTATCAGCGCTGGCATCGATGCTGGAGTCGACGCAACCGTCGATGCCGGTCTCGGTGCTGGTGTCAACGCCTGCGTCGATGTTGGAGTCGACGCAATCGTCGATGCTGGTCTCGGTGCTAGTGTCAGCGCAGGCGTCAATGCTGGAGTCGATGCTGGAGTCGGTGTTGGTCTCTGTGCTGGTGTCAGCGCAGGCGTCGATGCTGGAGTCGATTCTGTCGTCGATGCTGGTCTCGGCACTGGTGTCAGCACTGGCATCGATGCTGGAGTCGATGCTGGTCTCGGTGCTGGTGTCAGCTCTGGAGACGACGCTGTCGTCGATGATGCTGGTCTCGGTGTTGGTGTCGCTACAGGCGTCGATGCTGGAATCAACCATGACGCCGATCGCACCGTGGTCGGTAGGTCCAGCAGCTTCTTGGTCAGGGCCTGTTATCAATCCTGTGAGGGCGGTTTTGGGCGGTCCTGGTCCCGAATTTGAAGTTGATGCCAATGGTCTCGATGCCGATGTAAGAGCCGAGCACTGGACGGATATGGATAACCTCATGCCCGTGAGAATAAACACTAGGGGATAATAAAGTTCGGGGTTCAGGGAGAGATAATAAAAGTAGCCCAGCAGACCTCAGCATAATCTCGAAGTAAGAGATGATCAAGAGGAGACCAAGCCGAGCACGTTTTGAGACATCCTTGGCGTTTAGTTTTCATAGAAATATCCTCAACAATGGCTTATCTCTCATGAAAATTGTTTTTTGTAAGTGCTCGTGTAGGGTAGCTCATGTGCCTCAATTTCCATGGATAATCAACCCCAGAGATAAAAAAGTTCAGGCGAGCGTGGGGACAGAGAGAAATATAAAAGAAGAAGAATACAGTAGAATAATAATAAGAAAGAAGAAGAGGAGAATAAGAAGAGGACGAAGAAAGGACAAATCCAAAGTTCCAAATCTATCAATTTTAATTTACAAGCGCTTTATGAAAATTGTTTTTTTTAAGTGCTCGTGTAGGGTAGCTCATGTGCTTCATTTTCCATGGATAATCAACCCCAGGGATAAAAAAGTTCAGGCGAGCGTGAGGACAGATAGAAATATAAAAGAAGAAGAGGAAAGTAGAAGAATAATAAGAACATTGCTCGTTTCGTTTGAGTCTGCCTCCCAAAATATTGGTTTCGCTTGACACATCCTGAAAAAGTGTGATCGCTTCGCTTGATGTTGCTATATCAACATCGCTTGATGTTGCTATCTCAACATAGCGTTTCGAGGTGATAATGAAGTTCGGCCTCAGCGCTCGCCGCCCAATTTGAATTTTGTATAGGGCGACGATAATCAACTCTAAACACTGAAGGGGGGGGTCCCTTTATTATCATCGGCATGCGGTTATACAAATTGGGCTTGTTGGGATGGGTCTATCGATCCCAAGATGCCTAAATTCCGCAAGCTTGCTGCCGCCGGTTCTCGCGAAAACGGTGGTCCTGGATTTTTTGCTTCTCCAACACGGGTGCCGCAAACAGGGGACAATCTATAATTCGTAATGGAGACCACTGACATAAGTCGGTTCGCTTTTGGTTCGCTGGCCTCCCCAATCGGTGTACCCTTTAATGGCGACGATCGGCACACAAGCATGTAGAAACTAGCTCCGTGTAATATGTGTACACCATACCTCGCCGCATCTGCGTGCATAAGCGTGCAAATACACGGAGGCTTGCGTAATACGCGTAGATACCATGTGTGGCAGGCTGTGTGGTATGTGTATACAGCAATTGTGGAGATATGTAAAATCAGCCGCTTGAACAAGTCTCTGGTATCATCGCACACGCGCGTTCCTCCCTCAAGGCGTTGTGCATGCGGCACGGGTGCGCTGCTGGAATAGTCGTGACACCACTCATGTGCACTGCAATAGCCACTCTTTCCCTGCATCCCCCCGCCGTCCTTAGCACCTATTCTACCCAACATCACCTGGCCCACGGCTGTAATGGCATATATGCTCAACCGCTGCCCCTTCACCTCATCAATGGTGCCTGGCTGCCTAGGAACCCAAGGCCGGGAGGTCGATGGGTATGAGGAGACACTCCCACGATTCTGTATAGCATCTCCGTTTCGGGTTTGCGCCAGCTGGGCGAACTCTTGTAATGCTGGCCTCCCGTGGGCCCAAATGTGATCTAAGAGGTCGTGCCGTTCCTTGTCCGCAGGGGTCATAGTTGGCCTGGGCGTCCTGCTGCAAGTCATGTAGGCCTGGGCGCATGCGAGCGCTGGCATCTGGGCCTGTGGAGCCCCCTTACGGGGCCACAAAGCGTGTGAAGGGTGTGCCAAAATAGGTGCGGTGGGCGCATGCGAGCGCTGGCATGTGGGCCTTCGGTGGAGCCCCCTATTGGGCCACAAAACGTGTGGTGTGTGTGTGTGTGTGTGCCAAAATGGGTACGGTGGGCGCATGCGAGCGCTGGCATCTGGGCCTGCGGTGGAGCTCCCTATGTGACCATGAAACGTGTGAGGGGTGTGCCAAAACGGGTGCGGTGGGCGCATGCGAGCGCTGGCACCTGGGCCTTCGGTGGAGCTCCCTATGGGGCCACAAAACGTGTGAGGGGGGCCACAAAAAGTGTGAAGGGTGTGCCAAAACGGGTGCGGTGGGCGCATGCAAGCACTGGCACGTGGGCCTTCGGTGGAGCTCCCTATGGGGCCACAAAACGTGTGAGGGGTGTGCCAAAACGGGTGCGGTGGGCGCATGCGGGCACTGGCATCTGGGCCTTCGATGGAGCTCCCTGCTCCCTATGGGACCACGAAACGTGTGATGGGTGTGCCAAAGTGGGGGAGGAGAGGCGGAGGGGGAGGATGGGAGGAGTGGGAGAAGGAGGAGGAGTGAGGACGCGGGGCGCTGTCTCTTCAAAACGAGGACCCGACACCACAGGATGGTTGTGACAAATCGTGCAGCGGGCTCGCTGTGCAATTTGAAAAAATAGGCGCCCGCCTCTTCAGAGCCTCGCAGACTGCCGACAACTCAACCGCCCCCTCACTCTTATCCGCAACTGCGAGGTGCCACGTACATGCACATATCAATCTCATATGGTATACATAGATATCTGTACATTGATGAGAGAGGGAGAGAGAGGGAAAGAGAGAGAGAGAGAGAGAGAGAAAAAACCCAACCAAAGAAACCGTTCAGCATGAAGAAACGTGCCAACTCGCCTCCCACACATGCAAATTATGCCTCCCGGTATACAGGAGCGCACGGGCCCCAGACACTTGCGACGCCCAGAGAGAGAACACGCGCGCAATATTCTTTTGGACCGCCCAGGCCAGAGCTCGAACAGAGTACGAGATTACACGAACGCATATGGTCATGCATCTCGCCTGGTACGGGTGATGACCACCAATATGATGCGGTCGGACGCACGGGGGCTGCGGCGCCGTCACCGCGCGCTAAGCATCACTAAGCATCATCCCCCCACCCAGCATCACCCCACCGCAGAGTAAAGGCGACGTCCCACTCGCAATGATTGTCTCCCGCCTGGGGAGGCGCACCTGCGAAGTGCAAGTATCGTGCGTACAAGTGGAGCCTGGACTGCATTACTGGGCCATCGTCTTTTCCAGGTAAGACGAAGCCAAGACGAGCATAACGTCGGATGAGGGTAAGTCGGGAATCTCTGAGATCTGGGGGCTCTGGAGGACGTCTCAGGCGCCGCGGCCTTCTCAGAGCGTTCCGGAACGCTTTGAGAGTGTTCGGGAACGCTCTGGAACGGATTTACCCTCGCCGTCGCCCCCTCCGCCCAGGCCCGTGCGCTGCGCCCTGACACCCGCTCCCCGTCCTCCTCCTCCTGGCCGAAGGCAGTCCAGGCACACCCTGGACGGGTGCCCGCGCGTGCCCCCGGGGGAGGGCCGTGGTCCGCAGCAGGCGGGAGCCACCACTTTGGCCCGTGCGCAGGACTCGTAGGACGCAGCGGGGAGGGGGAGCAAGAGTAAGATCGGAAACCGGAACGTGTACATTACCAGTGGCGGGCTGTTTTTCAATCCCAAGACTTCTTTCAGGGTCGGGGACGACGTCGGGGTGGTGTGGTGTGTACTTTTTCCCCGTTTTCCTGTGAAAGCAACAACAAATGTATACACCAGGATGCCGTATACAGCATTATCCGTTTTCTTGTGCGAGTCCCAGTGCGGGTCTGAAAAAAAGCATCGGTGTATAAAATTCGGTTCCTTGTAAAAGTCAGGTTATCCAGGCCGAGCGAGTCAGGAGGCCCCGCCTACTCCCCACCTTCCCCCCCGCAATCTGGGGGTCAAGTCGGGCACAGCTTGGTACTGGGATCGGAGCGCGCTCCCGCCTCGCAAACGGGAGGAGCCCGCGCGCGGTCTCGCTTCCCGCGACTTGGCGAAGAGAAACTTGCGCGGGCCGCGCAGGGGCAGGACTGGGACAAGGAGGAGGAGGAGGAGGAGGAGGAGGAGGAGGAGGAGGAGGAGGAGGAGGAGGAGGAGGAGGAGGAGGAGGAGGAGGAGGAGGAGGAACTCCGCTGGGCGCGGCGAAAACGGGCCATGCGCCGCGCTGGCGCAGCATGGCCTCTTCCACTCACGGCCTGCAGGGCGCTCGGGCGAGAGCGGCACTCCGCCCGCTCTGGCCCGGCCCCGCTGCCGCTGCCGATCTCGTTCGCTGCGGCGGCGCCAGTTCCGAGCCAAGCACGCACGGAGTTTGGGCGAAGGCGGCAAGTCGCCCACTCGGGCGGTCCCCCCCCCGAAAATTGGCGAGCGACGCAGATGCGCCGCGGTCGGGGCGGGCACGCCACCTTCATGCGAAATCCGCGCGGCGCCGAGGCGCAAACTCCATTTTCGCGTGCTCGCGCGTCGATGGACATGAGTGCGAAAAGCGTGTCACGCGCCCGAACTGGGACTTAATTTTGTAGAAGAAAAAAGCGTCGTTGCGGCGGGAACGACATTATTTTTGTCCGCGCAAGCTGCGCGCAAACTGCGCGCCGTGTCCCTCTCCAGCAACACATTTTGCAACATGGGCGCCGTTATGTTCATGTTGAGACGGAAACGTTGACAAGAAAAAGTGGCACCGCTCGGACTAGACGGGTATCGAATGTCTGGGTGGAAAGTGGGAGTATATTGCAATACGGAATGCGGATTATGCTTGCCAGCTCGAGTGAGTCAGCGGGCCCCTGTGCATTCCCACGTTCCCCCCCGCAGCCAACAGAGCAATGGTGGCACAACTTGACATTGGGATGTGGGAAAAAACGCGTTCTGTGTGCGCTTGGACGGGGGGTGTTTCGGAACCGCACCCCCACCCTGGTTCAACGGGGGAGTTCGAACCCACCCACCCCTTCGGGCGGCCGGGCCTGCGCCGGCACTGGCGGCGGCAGGCCCCGTTCCCCCTCCCGGGCCGGTTTGGGCTCTGGCGGCGGCTGTCGGCGCCGGCGGGGAAAGTCGTCGAGGACGACGATTCAAAGGAAACGGGCGGCAGAGTGAAAACCGATTGCCAGATGGAGTGAGGATCAAGTTGGCCAAGTAGCCAATTAACCACTTCGAAGGGGTGAGCGGGGGCCGCCAATAACATAGACATCGATTGGGACTGGAACGCGTTCCCGCCTATCGAGCGGGCGGCGCTCGCGCGCGGTCGCACTTCCGACTTGGCGAAGGGAAGAGAAACGCTTGCCATGCACGGGCCGGGGCGGAGGCGGGCGCCAGGGAAAAACGCGGACCATGCGCGGCGCCGCGGCAAGATTGCAATTCAGCCTTTTTGTCGGGCGGCCAAATGTCCGGATAGCACGTTGACGACGACGAATGAACTGCGCTGAAAAAAAGGACCGCCATGTGATGGTGATGATGATGATGATTCTTATTTTTCATATTCTTATTATAATATCTCTCTCTCTCTCTCTCTCTCTTGTTTGCGTCTCTCTCTCTCTCTCTCTCTCTCTCTCTCTCTCTCTCTCTCTCTCTCTCTCTCTCTCTCTCTCTCTCTCTCTCTCTCTCTCTCTCTCTCTCTCTCTCTCTCTCTCTCTCTCTCTCTCTCTCTCTCTCTCTCTCTCTCTCTCTCTCTCTCTCTCTCTCTCTCTCTCTCTCTCTCTCTCTCTCTCACGCGCGCGCGCCCGACGGGGGCGCGGGCGCGCGTGCGCGAGAAGGCGCGTGGACGCGCGCGCTCGCACTCGCCCATTCACTCGCAAACGCAGGCGCGCGGGCACGCGCGCGCGCGAATGCGCGGACGCACGAACGCACAACGCGCACAAACGCACAAACGCAAAAACAAATTATCCCGGCAAAGCAACCTGACAGCGATGTGTAGAAGCATAGCTGGAAACATTGCCTGTGGTATTCATGTAAGAGTGCTGTTGTAAAATTCTGGTGTTCTCGCAGTCGCATTCGGATTCGCAGTGGCAGTCGCAGTGGCAACATCAGCGGCAGTCGAAGTGGCGCTGCCAGTAGTTGCAGTAGCGATAGCTACACTAGCAGGTCCTGGTCGATCCTGTTCTGCGCCTCCTCAGCGAACCCTTCCATGGGGTTTGGAAGGCCCTCCGCCTCCGCGATGCGAGTCTTTGTTGTGGCTTCGCTCTCCGCTTGCTTGAAGGCCTGGAGCTCGGCGTCCTGCTCCGGGGAGAACTGGTTGGCCTTCCGTGCTTTCCGGACTTTCTCTGCCAGCTGCCGCTCTGCGAGGCTACGCCCGGCATGCTCCTTCGGGTGGCGGCCGAGGTCTCGCGCTTGCTGCGTGAGCTCCTCGGTCTTGTCTCGCTTTTGCTGTATGATCTCTTCGGTCTTCTGCTTCCGCTTGAGCTCCTCGGTCTCCGTCTGCTGATCAGCACAGCCCAGGGCCCGCTGTTCATGCAAAATGTCTTTGGGGATGCGGTCGCGATGGTCCGAGAAACGTTTGGCCAACTTGTTTGCGGCCCACTCTTGTTCGGACGTTCCTTTATTTCGCTTCGGTATCCGGCCGAACTGCTTCGCGTGCTCGACAAGCGTTTGCAGAGGACCGCTCAATGCAGCACGCTGAGGAGCAGCGCTGTTCCCTGCCGCAGGCTGAGGAGCACCGCTGTTCAATGCAGCAGGGTCAGGAGCACCGCCGCCGGACCGAGAACTATCAGCATGTCCTGGCATTAAGGTGTGCAGTAGGCGCTGCGCAGTTCCTTTGAAAGGGAATCTTCGAAAGCAGGGCTGTAGCCAAGAAGGCTACGGGGACGATGATGATGATGAAGATGATGAGTCTTGGAAGTCTGGGAAGTGGAAGAGCGCGAAGTGGCGTACAGTTGGCTCCAGGCATTCAAAATGTGACCCGGGAATGGAGTTCTGGGAAGTCGAAGAGCACGAAGTGGCCTACAAGTGGCTCCGGGCATTCAAAATGTGGCCCTGGAGTGGTGTTCTGGGAAGTCCAAGAACACGAAGTGGCTTGCACTTGGCTCCGGGCATCCAAAATGTGGCCCGGGAATGGAGTTCTGGGAAGTCGAAGAGCACGAAGTGGCCTACAGTTGGCTCCGGGCATTCAACATGTGGCCCGGGAATGGAGTTCTGGGAAGTCGAAGAGCACGAAGTGGCCTACAGTTGGCTCTGGGCATTCAAAATGTGGCCCGGGAATGGAGTTCTGGGAGGTCGAAGAGCACGAAGTGTGTGACTGTTTGCTTGAGCGAGCCCGGCCCTCGCCTGTCCGGCTCCCGCCCAGACCCCCGTGGGGAGTCATCGGATGCTCTCTTTTGACCCCATTACAAACCTATCAGTCTTCGCTGTTAGGAAATAAACACACCCACATACACGAACGCGCAAGCACACGCCTACAAACGCACGAACACACAAACGCACAAACGCACAAACACACGAAACGCACAACGCACAAAAACACGCAAACGCACAAACGCACAAACACGCAAACGCACGAACGCACAAGCACAGACGCACGAACGCACATGCACACAAACACACAAACGCATAAACACACAACAACACACAACAAACATACAAACAAACGCACAAACGCACAACGCACGCATGCACGCACACGCACAAACGCACAAACACAGAAACGCACAAACACACAAACGCGCAAACACACAGACGCAAAAACGCACAAACACACAACCACACAACCACGCAAACACACAAGCGCGCGAATGCACGCGTGCACAGACGCACAAACGCGCAGACACACGAACACGCACAACGCACGCGCACAAACACGCGGACACACAAAACAGATAAACAAACGCGCACTTGCGCACGACCACGCAAACACACGAACGCGCAGGCATCGAACGCACAAGCACACGCACAAAAAGAACAAACCACGCAAACACACAAGCGCACAAACGCGCAAACGCACAAACGCACGAGCGCACAAACGCACGAACGCACAGACGCGCAAACGCACGCATGCACGAACGCACAAACGCGCAACAGCGAAAACGCACAAACGCGCGAGCGCGCAAACGCGCATGCGCACGAACGTACAAACACACAAACGCACAAACGCACAGACACGCGCGCATGCGCACGAACGCACACATGCACAAACAAACTCACAAACGCACGCGCACATACAAACGCACATTGACAGGAACACGCAAACGCACAGACGCAAAAGCACAGACACACAAAACACAGACACGCACAAACAAACACCACAGACAGAAACACATGCAAAAATGAACAATCACACAGACGCACAGCCGCGACCACGCACGCGCACGAACGCGCGAACACGCGAACGCGCAGCCGCGCAAACGCACGCGCGCGCAATTACGCAAACGCGCGCGCAAACGCACGCACAAACACACATGCGCGCAAACAATCAAGCGAACAGACACGCACGAACGCACAACGCACACAAACGCATAAACACACATACACTTGAACACACGAACGCACAAACGCACTCACACATAAACGCAAAAACGCGCAAGAGCACGAACGCGCGGGCACGCGACCGCACGAGCGCGCAACCACGCAGACACACAAACGCACAAACGCACAAACACAAACGCACAAACATACAAACACACAAACACGCAAACATACAGACACGCAACCATGCTAACGCGCAAACACGCCAACGCACGAACACACAAACGCGCAACCCACGCAAACGAACAGACACGTGACACAAACACGCGCGCGCACAAACGCGCGCGCAAACACGCGCGCGCACTTTTTGCGTCGGCGGCTAGGCAGAGTCACTGCGCTGGCGAAGAAGCGTTAGTGTTGCGCACAAAATTCGAGTTGGGCCGCGGTGCCCGGGGGAGGGGGGAGGGGGCCCGGCGCGGGCGGGAAGGAGACATAATGCAAGGCCCGCCCAGAGCGGGGCCAAGCGGCGGCGGGGCAGCGCTGGGGAGGGGGTCAGCGGCGGCGAAGCGCCCGGGGGATAGGGCGGCCCTCGTGGCGGCGAGGCAGACGCCGGGGGGGGCGGCGCCCAGCGCGGGGTGAGGGCGAAGGCAGCGAGCTGAGAGAATCCGAAGGTGCCGCGGTCGCGCGAGACCTGCGAGGGGCCCGGGGACAGAGCAAGGGGGCGGCCGCCGCCCAGGCGGGCTAAATGAAGGCGACGGGCAGCGCGCCCGAGGAGCTGGGGGCGGCGGGAAACGCCGAGGTGCATGGCCGCAGACGCCAGGCCAGCAAGGGCCGCCCGGCCAGGACTGTAGAAGCTGGGCGAGCCCGACATGGGAGACGAGCGAACAAAGCGCCGAGGTCACGCGCGACCTATAGGAGGCGCCAGTGCCGGGGCAACCGCCTCAAGTGAGAAGCGGGGCAGCGAGAGGGCGCGCGGCGGGCAAGCCTCAAGGGGGGGTGTCGGGGGGGCGGGAGGCGCCGAGGTCACCGGTGACCTGCTGGGCGCCCAGAGCGGGGCTGATGGCGACCGGCAGAGCGGGGGCGGAACGGCCCGTGACTCGAACCTGCAGAAGGCCGGCGGGCCAAGCGCGGCGTGCGAGCGCGCGGAACAGGAACGGCGGCAGGGGCAAGGGCCGCCGCCCGGTGCAGCAGGGCGGGGCAAGGAAGGCCCAGGGGCAGAGGCCGGCGAGCGCGGGCCCAGCACGGGGGGGCTGACGCGGCGAGAGGAAGGGGGGGGCGGAGGGCGCCGAGGCCGCGGGCGGCCTGCGCAGCACCCGCAAAGCCCCAAATGGGCCTGGGAGGGCAGGCCAGAAAACCAAGCAAAGTATGCGCGCGCAAGCGCACGCGCGCACGCGCGAGCCCACGCGCCCACGCGCGCGCAAGCGCGCGCAGGCGCGCGCGCACAGACACGCAGACACACACAGACACATCCAAGCGCAGACGCACGTGCACGGACACTCAGACGCGCAGACGCTCCGACACACAGACGCACAGACACACAGACACACGGACACAAAAACACAGACACACAAACACACACCCAGACCCAGACACAATCGCACACAGACGCCCAGACACCCAGGCACACGGAGACAGCCACGCAGACACACAGACACACAGACGCACAGACACACAGGAAAACATACACACCGACACACAGACACAAACACACAAACACACAACACACACTCACACACCAGAGCCCCGACACACAGACGTACAGACACACAGACGCACAGACAAACGGACACACTGACACAAAGACCCACGCACCGACACGCACACACACACAGACGCACCGACGCACCCCGATACACCGACACACACAGACACACAGACACACATACAAACATACACGCAGACACACAGACACACCGACACATATACCCGCACAGGCACTGACTCGCAGACACACGGACACAGACACACAGACACACAGACGCAAAACACATACACACATACATACTCACACGCCGGCGCGCCGACACACAGACACACAGACGTACAGACGCACAGACGCGCAGACAAACAGACACACTGACACAAAGACGCACGCACCGACGCACATACACACAGACGCACCGACACACCCTGATACACCGACACACAGACATACAGACAAAATTACCCTGTGACGTACCCAACCCATTTGTATCATGGGGAACGAGGAGTTGGCCGAAACTTGCACGGACAATCGAATTGCAGGATCCGTTGTTATGTAAGCTACTTGGGACACGCGCCAATGGAACGATGCGCAGGATAACCATACAAGAACGAGGGGCGACAACTACAGGCTCGAAGAGGACATGGGGAGTCGGGAACGAAGAGCAGGAGAAAAACGTGCGGGAAGCCCACTGTGCTGGGCCCCACAGCAGCCCTCGAAAGTGGCGACAGTTTCACAGATCGCAGCCCCCCGGGGATGGCGAGGTCCCATTTGAATCCCCGCCGTGGGTACCCACTGTGCTGGGCCCCCAGCAGCCCTCGAAAGTGGCGACAGTTTCACATATCGCAGCCCCCCAGGGATGGCGAGGTCCCATTTGAATCCGCCGTGGGTACCCACTGTGCTGGGCCCCCCAGCAGCCCTCGAAAGTGGCGACAGTTTCGCAGATCGCAGCCCCCCAAGGATGGCGAGGTCTAATTTGAATCCGCCGCGGGTGCACACTGTGTTGGGCCCCCCAGCAGGCCTCGAAAGTGGCGAGCGTCTCGCAGATCGCAGCCCCCCAGGGATGGCGAGGTCTAATTTGAATCCGCCGTGGGTACCCACTGTGCTGGGCCCCCCAGCAGCCCTCGAAAGTGGTGACAGTTTCGCAGATCCCAGCCCCCCAGGGATGGCGAGGTCCCATTTGAATCCGCCGCGGGTGCACACTGTGCTGGGCCCCCCAGCAGCCCTCGAAAGTGGCGACAGTTTCACAGATCGCAGCCCCCCAGGGATGGCGAGGTCTAATTTGAATCCGCCGCGGGTGCACACTGTGCTGGGCCCCCCAGCAGCCCTCGAAAGTGGCGACAGTTTCGCAGATCGCAGCCCCCCAGGGATGGCGAGGTCTAATTTGAATCCGCCGCGGGTGCCCACTGTGCTGGGCCCCCCAGCAGCCCTCGAAAGTGGCGACAGTTTCACAGATCGCAGCTCCCAGCAGCCCTCGAAACGCAGCGACGAGCCAGGTAAAAGGCAGGGGGGAAGAGTGGGACGGGAGGGGGTGGGAATGTTCGCGCGAGCAGTGCTCTATTCAAAACGAGAACCCAACGCAGGAGGGTTGGGAAATACACACAGACACACAGACACACCGACACATATACCCGCACAGACACCGACTCACAGACTCGCAGACACAGACACACAGACACACAGACGCACAAGACGCGCAGACGCACAGACACACAGGCGCACAGACACACAGACACACAGACACACACACACAAACACACAGGCACACAAACGCGCAGACATGCAGACGACTTGTCACGCAGACGCGCAGAGGGGCCACAGAGAGGACGGTGCCAAAACCTGCCCTGCCTGGCGCGCCCTTGGCGCTGGGAGGCCGGTGAACCTCCACCTGATCGCCCGCGTTGAAGCGTTCCTCTCCGGTCTCTGTGGCGCGTGTCCGGAAGGCGCGGTTACCGCGGGCGATCGAATTTGCCTCGGTCAGGCGCTGCAGGGCGATATCTCGGATGGGCCACTGCAGTCGGCTGGGTTGCGCCGCGCCGCCAGCGGCGGGGCTGGCTGCGGCAACGTAGTCGCCCTCGCCCTCCTCGTCTGCTTCGAGCGGCGGCGGCGTGGGGGGCTGCCTGCCGAAGACGACGTTGCATGGCGTTGTGTCGCTTACGTGCGTGAGGCTGTTGCCGGCGTAGATGGCATGGGCCAGCGTGGAGTCGAAATGGGTGGTTGCGATTTCGAGCTCCGGCTGCTCCTCGGCGGCGCGTTGTGCGCGTCGTAGCATTGCATCTCGTCGCTCTACGAAGCGAGCGTGCTAACGCGAGGCGCGGGTGTTCACCTGGGCCCCTCTCTTCCTGTGTCCACTACGAAGTATCTGGAGGTCATCCCGCCTTCGCCGTCCACGAAGATCTCAATTTATCCCAATTGCTGGATCCAGGGCCTGTCTAATGCTGCCAGCAACGTGAAGTCGCATTTGCCTGCGATCTCCAGGCCGTTGTGCAACCGCGAGGCGCGGCAGATCGATCGCAGTAGCATGCGATCCCTGTGGTGGGGAATCTCGCATTCAACGCGCTGGTTGAGTCGCGTCGAAAAGGCGCAATGCGTCTGGGGATGGTCCGGCGTGCCAGTGGAGGCCCGACGTTCCAAAGAGTTGCTGGCTAGTGTGGGACTGAGGTCGAGGAGGGGCTGCGGCAGTGTTGCTGCGCGAAGGTGCTCGAGCCGTCTCCTCCTTCGTGGCCTGCCACAGGAGGTGTAGCTTGCGAAGCTCTCGCCCGCGTGTCTCGTGCGAGTCGCCGCGTGGTGCTTGTGGGGACGTGTTGATGTCAAACCAAATCCAGTCTCCAGGCGATTGGTTGCCTACACCACCGTCCGCAATGTTGCTGCCCGTCTCGGTGCTGTGCTGGCTCCAAGACTGGCTCGTACTCGTGAACCGGCAACGCACTTGCCCGATCCACTGCTCTGAACCCCGGCGCTGGCGGATGAACTTGCTCCTGGTGCACTCGACGGTGCTGGTCGCAGTGCTGCTTCGTCTGCTGCTCCGAGGTCGGCTCCTCCAGGCTGTTGAACCTGTGTCGTCTGGTGGTTGGGCGTGGTCCTCCAGGTCGTGCTGGTGCTCGTGGATGTTGGCCGGTGCATGGATGCAGTCGTCGTAGCGATCCTCTGCGACCTGCTGGCGTGCTTTGGGCACGTGGCCCACTTTTACCTCTGCTTCCTGGCGTGCGCGCTCTGCCGCGGGGTTGACGCCGACAACGAAATTGTCGGATGTATGTGGTTGCTCGTGCGAACTCAAAAATGCCCCGCCGCGCGTGGTGCTTCATTGCTTGTGGTCCTGGGCTTGTTGCTTAGTATTCCAGTCTGTGGCGTGCTCCTCGGCGTCGTGTTCGCCAGTCGTCGTAGGACAGGACGTAGTGTGCGAGTCTGGCGCTGAGGCTGGCGCTGCGCCTCGCCGAGGGCGCGCCCCCCCAAGCGCGCTGCTCGTCGTTGGGATGCATCAGCGGCAGGGCGCAAGACGCAACGCGTCGCGGCGCATCAAGCCCAGATAGGGAATTATGCCTGTTCGTAGACGCCCAGTCGTTGCGGTGCTCCTCTAACGCGGTGTCACAGCGGCAACCTTGGTTTGGAATAGGTGCTCCCGCGAGCGCCGTGAAGGATCTGCCGCTTTGCTTGGCCTCTGGAGTGACAGGCTTGCGGCGAGCTCGATGCTTGCTGTGGTATAACACGCTCGCGTCAGTGAGCTGTTATATGGCTGCGCGTTGCCTCCGCGGTCCGCGCAGTCCAAAGATCAAGAGCCTGGCGTCGGAGTCCCGGGCCCCGGCGCACCAAGTGGGAAGGGGGCCACCAATGAACTGGGCTTCATCCCGGTTCGTGTCGCACGCGTTCCAGAACGACATCTTCGTTTGGACATGTGGTGTCAGACAAAGATGCGACGGCGCTCGCGTAGGACGTGATGCGCATAATCATGGGAGTACTCCTGTAGTGCGCACTCCTGAAGGGCAGGTCGGCTGGGCCAGCCTTGCGGGCTGACCCATCCTCCCCTAGGTCCTGATGTGGCGGCTGCGTGGGGTCTTTGTGTGACATAGTTGCCCTCGGACCCTGTTGGTGCTGCGCGCTGCCCGATTCCCGCGGGGTGGGGTCGTGGCTGAGGCGCGCCGCGCCAGCGTGACCGAGGCCCCTAGAGCCGCGGGGGGAAGGAGAAAGGCTGGTGGCGACCACGATCTCGGAGTCAGTAATGATGCGCTCCAGGATGGGTTGGGCGATCCTCTGACCCTGCTCGGCTACGAACGTCCACGGGCTGGCGTTGTGCATCCTCCCCTTGATCTCGCCGCTGTAATCTGGGCCCGCCACTCCGCCCGCGACCTCGATGCCCTTGGGGGCCAGTCTTGAGCGCGGGGCATTCCGCAAGTACATGATCGGCGGTGCGAGGGCGGCCACGCCCGAAGACACCAGTTCGCGACCGGCGGTCGCGGCGCTAACGCCTGGCGCAGGCGAATGGATCGGAGCCTGCCGCGCGAGGCGCGGTTCGCGCTGGTGCATGTGCGATGGGGCTGAGATGCTTTTTTGGAAAGAAAAAAAAATCTGAAGGTCGCGGGCGTCTGTGGCGCTGTCGTCCAGGTGGTTGTTGCCCCCAGCGAGTTGTGTAAGTTGCTTGGGTGGTCGTTCCCCGGGCAGCGGCCTGACGTGGTCGAAGTTGGGCACTGGTGCGCGTAGGTGGCCGCTTGGAGCCGACACTAGGTCGAAGAGCATGATGCCTGGGCTTCGGTCGATTTCGTCGCCTCCAGGACAAGGAAACGTGAGGCGCTTGTGCGATGCGCCTGTCTCCACCCGTTGTTGGACCGCGTGGAACGCAGGCCAGGAAGAGCAGGGAGATCGAGGCCATCGCCCTCCACTGCAGGAGCGCGCATGCTGTGATGAGTGGTCGCGCACTCGCGGGTGGTAGCCGCAATGGGGACTGTACCTCCAGTGGGCAACCTGCAAGCCGTTGCCCACTCCTGCTACGTAGAATGGAGAAGTCAGCCTCTCCGCTGCGGGCTGGAGCATCGCCTGCGTGGATTTGTCGACCAGGTTCCTTGCGAAGCGTTGCCCCCTCAGAGATTGGTCCGAGCGCCGGTGTCCACGATGGTGCAGAACCAGCCGCCTGGGAGGTCGGCGCTCTACATATTGCATGGTGAGTCGGTCGGTGGACTCGGGCCTGAACCTGGCGAGGATGGCCGCCGCGGGGGCGTCTGTTGGCGCGGCGGAGCTTGCAAGGCCGAGGGGGCGTCGCGCAGAGCTGCCGCGTCGGCAGCGGGCGCAAGACTGGATGCGCTGCCAGGGGGGCCGCGTGAGATCCTGCCGCGGTGTCCCGGATGTCGGCGCGGGCCGAGGACCCCAGGTGGCGCCCCGCTGTGTCGGCGTCTCCTCTGGCGCGCTGTCGTCCGGCATTGGCAAGGCCGGCGCCGCGAGAACCGGGCCCGCGGCGCCCGGATTTACCGCGCGGGCCGGCAGCGCGAATGCGGGGGCCGCTGTAGCGCGATCTGCGCGCGTGAAGCGGAACTCGGCGATGGCGCCAGCCGGGCCTCGGCGTTCCTTGTGCCCGGTGCAAGATGCGGCGGCGCTGTAGGCGTGCAATTCGATCACCATGTACGAAGGCCTCGACGCAGATGGGACATGCCCGACCGTCGCCGTCGACGACCCTGACGCGGGTTGCAGCTGGTGCGGCAACCGGCGCAGGAGGTGGATTAATTGGGCTCTGTGCGGCTCTTTGTCGCTGCTAGCCCTGTTGTCGAAATGTCGTGCTCGTGCGCGGTCGAATGTGGAGCCTACTCCGCGTTCGGGTTGCGCGCCGATGGACAGCCAGGTGTCGCGGCTGGCGAACCGCGCGGCCGCCCTCCCCGATGGCTGGCCCGCGCCAGCGGGGGCGCGCTGGTTGAAGAGGGCCAGATCGTTGGGGGGCTCCGGCGTCGGTGGTGGCACGGCTACCGCTGTGGATTGCGGCGTCGCGTGGGGATCGATCCACGCGGCGAGCTGATGCCGAATGCTGAGGTTGACGGCATGTAGGATCAGCTCGGCAACTGCGCTGCGGCAGGCAGGGTAGCTGGCGCCGCGGCTCGGGCGTTGACGCCGCCTGCCCAGTCGCGCCCTTGCTGTGGCCCCAGCGGGGAAGCGCAGGCCACTCTGGCCCAGCGCTGGTGTCAGTGCTGGTGGTGCTGCTGATGCTGCTGGAGCTGCGGGTGCAGTTGCTGCGTTCCCCATTCCTGCCGCGCGGACTGGCAGCGTAGTTGCCCTATCCGTCGGTTGAGCAGAGCCCTGGCGTGCGCGGCCCATGAGGTCATCCATTTCCCGGCGTAGTCGCCGAAGTTCAATTCGGCCTCACGAGGGTTGGGCGACGCCGACGAGGGCGATGACGCACCCGCCCAGCTTGACCAATGGCTCTGGCCAACTGCCTGCCAGGAGCCGTCGGGCGCAGCGCTGTGGGCTGCTGCTGTCGATGCTGGTGCTGGCGCTGGCCGCGTAGCTGCCAGAAATGGAATCGGCTGGCCGACGCCCCAGGGGCCCGCGTTCTGCATGGGGTCTCCAGGGGGCCGCGGGCTTTGGCAGCGCGTCTCCCTGGTCATCGCGTCGAGGAAGAGGGCGGGCCCATGGTGGCGCCAGGCGCCGACGGGAACAGTCGCGCACGAAGTGGTCCTTTCTGTCGCACTCGTGGCGCTGGAGACGCGTTCTGTCAGGGTCCGGTGGGTTGCCTTGTCGACCAAATTCCAAACCGGCGGTCCGATGTTTGTCCTTCCCTTGCCCCTGCCCTGCCCGAAGCTGGCGAAGGTTTCGCGGGGGTCGTTGTCGGGCAAACTGGCCAGGGAGGCGCGGTGGCCTAATCCGTGGCCCGTGCCGTCGCGTTCGACGGCCGTCCGCGCGCGACGGGTGGGCTTGTCGCCGCGGCAGCGGCGCCATCGAAACTCGGCGCGCGCGAGCCCAGCAGAGATGCGCGCCGCGCCTGTTCCACGGGAGCTTCGCGCAGTTCGGGGTCGTTGGCAACGATGTCTTCGCCGAGCGAGCTGGCGGTGTCGGAGTCGGTGCCCGAAATGGAACCTGCCGCTGGACTCGCCGCCTGCGGTGCTGCTATGTGTCGGCGCGGGTGGCTGCCGGTGCTGGCGGTGGGCTCGGTGCTGCTCCCGGGGCTGGAGGGCCCGTGCCATCCCAGCTCGATCCGGCCCCGGCGCCGCGAGCGCTCTGATCTTGATCGCGCGCGGGCGCGCGGGGCGAGCGCGGGGCCGAGGCGAGATTGCCCGGCGAAGCATCGATCGCTTGTCCAAATCGGCATGCCTGGCCCATCGCGCATACCAGCTGAGGCGCGTCCGCAGGGCGGGCCACGTCGCAGCGCTGCAGGATCGCGGTGGGCTTGATGTCCGAGGCGCCAGCCGCGCGCAGCAAGATGTAGCTCTCAGGCCCTCGTTGCCGATCATGAATTGACCGAGTTGCGGCGCCCTGTTTCGGGAAATGTCGATGCGCCCATGCGGCAATCGGTTGAAATTCATCAAGGCCAATGCCGCCTGAGCGCGCTCCTCTCCGAGCGGGCCCCGCCGCTCGGCCAAGCTGTGCGTGGGGTGGGGTCATGGGTGGTGCTGGGTTGCCGTTGATATGGTCACTTTGGATGATAGCTGGCGGCCTCCCGTCCACGCACTCGCGGGCTATGGCTGTCGAGCGAGACGAGACGAGAGCCGCTCGGCGAATCTCGTTGAGATCCGAATTTGCCGCCGACCACGTCACTGCCTCCCGCGCCGAACGTTGGTAGGGCACGCGAGCCTGCTGCTCGGACCACCTGGTGAGGAGGTGTCGCATGTTGCCGCTGCCGCCGCCGGCCGCGTCCACGCGGGCGATGTAGCTAGTGGCAGCGGCCGTTCCCGGTCCGATGGCCTGCGCGGGGCCCCCTCCAGCTGTCGAGGCAACCCTGGTACCCGCCAGCGGCGATGTTCTGGCATTGATCCTCGGGGCCGTCGTGGGCATCTGTCCTTGGTTTCTCCTCCTCATCAATGAATTGGATGTTTTTTCTTTTGTCGTGCGATTGGAGTACTGGTTGCGCTCGGAACGCTCCGTTACGTAGTGGCGAAACAACTCGTCGTCAGTCGTATTGTCATTATACTGGGCAATGGCAAGTGTACGATAATCAAGGAACGCGCATCGGGATCCAGGTATGCCAGGAAGCAAGGAGTGCGCAAATAACGTTTAGGGTCATGTCCCTGAGAGACCGTAGCGAATAGTCACAAGCTTGTGTAACGCCCCCCCCCCAGAAAGATGGCAACGCAATTGCCCGATTCTCCTTCGCGCGCCCGCTCCTGCCTGCGCGCGCCTCCCTCGGCTTCCACAACATAATTGCGGACAACTCGGGGCGCTCTGCCGACGCGGGCGATGTGATCGTCGGACCGAACGACTGCTTGACTTGACTTGGTCGGCGAAAGCGATGCGTCCTTTGCGTGTTCCCCCACGGGCTTCCGCAGCACGGCTGCCAACAGCTCGAGGCCAACTGGTGAACGCTGTGTAGGCGCAAAAACCAAGAACTTCTCGAACGCAGTTCGAATGCCCGGGGTGCTCGTTCCCCAAGATCAAACCTGGCGGCGGGGCGGCATCGGCGCCGCCAACCGCGGGGATCAGGCAATAGAGCACGAACGCGGCGAAGATGATCCATCGCGAGGTCGGCGCAGCTGGAGGAATAAGGCGGGGTCCATGTAGATGTTGTGTTTGATGTGTTTGTGTCTCGCGGCAAATGTCGTGGGGCCCTAGCCATCGAGGCATGGCGGCAAGAGGATGCCATGCATGCCATGGCGAGGCATGGGAGCCGAAGCTGCGCTACCAGCTACACATGAAGATGTGACATGTAAAAACAATATTTTTAGTGCAAAAGATAACACAACATGTGAGTAACACGGGTATAACACGGGCACGGTCGTACAACCTACCATGCCCCCGATAGAAAACGGCGGCGGAAGGGAAAAGACCAATAAAGGGCAGGGGCAGTGCGATTAGAGACCGTTCGAGTGGGGAGAGGACGAGTAAACGAGGACGCTGAAGAAACGGACGGGTATGACAAGAAGGATGATGTGCCAACCTGCCCTCCGTCGTATGGCGCGTCAACACTTCGGCCCGCCTGGGCAATGCCAAGGACTGGCCAGAAAGAGGACGGCCAGACGAAGAACTCCACACACTCAATCTGCTCAACCCGCGCCCCTTTCGTATTCCCCCCCCTCTCCGTCTGCTCGGCTCTTAGTTTTCCGCCTTCAGGCTGACCAGTGTGAGCTCAAAGGGGCGCTATGGCGCCTCAATGAGCGGGCAATGGCAAAAGGGGCCACGTACCCCTCGTGCCACGAACCTACCGCATGGGATGCACGATGAGGAAGTCATTGTCCTCCACGCAGCGCGACGTCATCAAGAGCGCCATGAATCGACGACAGGACGGCAGAACACGGTCACGACAAATCGAGGCGGACAGGAGTTTCTTGCACACGGGAGAGAGGACTAGATGCGGCCAGAAAATGTGGAGGCCCCCGAAGGAGGAATTACGTGGCCGACTCTGTAACCCCTAGATCTGGGCACGTTGGTGTCTCACTTTTACTTACGCCGCTTTCCGCCGATCTT
>CAUYUJ010014269.1:83522-86022 GCA_963575745.1 Prorocentrum cordatum | reverse complement strand
GCCAACCAAGAAACTACAAATAACACATAATCGAAATAAGAAAACCTGCAATCCGAAAGAAACCCTGGTCATGAAACTACAACGCTGCTCAAAAAAAAACCAAGCCATTCTCAAAAACAACATACCGTACAACGTTGTGCAAACAAACAACCAAAATGCAACCACATGCATGTATGAAACAAAACTCTGGTCGTGAAGCCGCAACGTGGTGCAAAGCAACAACATAAAAAAAAAAAACAACATCTGATCATGCATGTATAACTTGGTGCAAAAAACTCAAAAAATCAGATCATGAATATACAACGTGGTGCAAAAAACAAAACAACAAAATATGTTCATGCATATACAACGCTGCGCAAACGAAACTCACAAAAACAAAATCCCGATCATGAAAAAGTAACGTGGTGCAGCATCCACAATGAAAACGCATGTTTTCTAATTCATGTTAACCAATGTTAGCGCAAATTCAACATTTAGCATACTCTAGTAAAGGTTTATGTTAAAACAAAGTAAACCAAGGTAAAGTTTAACTCGAGCGAGGTTTTTCGCTTAACATGAACTTAACTTGAATTGACAAAGCAAGATAAACTTATATCACAAGCCATAAACGTTTACAAGCACGGTAAGTCATGCTAAACAAATCAAAACTTTGTGTGATGTTATACGTGCTTATGTTGATGTTGCAAGTGATTGGGTCTACGTTATATTTGGTAGTCGCTGTTATTAAGATGTTATAAGAGTGGATGTGCGGCTTATACATGTTTGTGTAGAGGTTATGATTATGTATATCTAGCTAACTCAAGTTTAAACCAAAATTCATCTAAGTATGTGAACCATGTCAGGAAGCTTGCCGCGTCAAGATTGCTGATATGGTTTACATACGGGAGTGGGCCGGCCCACTCCCCTGTGTAAACCATACCAGCAATCTTGACGCGGCAAAATTTCTGATATGGTTTACATAGGGGAGTGGGCCGGCCCACTCCCCTATGTAAACCATACTAGAAATCTTGCCGCGGCAAAATATTTGGTATGGTTTACATAGGGGAGTGGGCCAGCCCACTCCCCTATGTAAACCATACCAGAAAGCTTGCCGCGGCAAGATTTCTGGCATGGTTTACATAGGGGAGTGGGCTGGCCCACTCCCCTATGTAAACCATGAGCGCGCACGCCCGTTGTACGATTCTCGCACAATGTAAACTGGGAGTGCGCGCTCATGGTTTACATAGGGGAGTGGGCCGGCCCACTCCCCTATGTAAACCATGAGCGCGCACGCCCACTTTACATCAACCACCATGCTTCCTCGAAGTTGATGTAAGGTGGGGGTGCGCGCTCATGGTTTACATAGGGAGTGGGCCGGCCCACTCCCCTATGTAAACCATGAGCGCGCACTCCCAGTTTACATTGTGCGAGAATCGTACAACGGGCGTGCGCGCTCATGGTTTACATAGGGGAGTGGGCCGGACCCTATGTAAACCATACCAGAAATCTTGGCGGCAAGCTTTCTGGTATGTTTTACATAGGGGAGTGGGCCGGCCCACTCCCCTATGTAAACCATATCAGAAATCTTGCCGCGGCTAGCTTTCTGGTATGGTTCGCGTACTTAGATGAACTTTGGTTTAAACTGGAGTTAGCTAGATATACATAGTTATAACCTCTACACAATCATGTATAAGCCGCACATCACCTCTTATAACATCTTAATAACAGCGACAAACAGTTACACTTGCAACATCGACCTAAACACGTATAGCATCACATACAGCTTATAACATTTGTTTAACACGAATTACCTTGCTTGTACACGTTTATGGCTTGTGATATAAGTTTGTCTTGCTTGGCTAATTCAAGTTAAGCTCACGTTATGCGAAACACCTCGCCCAAGTTAAACTTTACCTTGGTTTAAGTTGATTTAACATAGACACTCACTACAGTATGCTAAATGTTGAATTTGCGTTAACACTGGTTAATATGAATTAGAAACATGCGTTTTCATTGTAGATGTTGCGCCACGTTATGCTTTCATGATCGGGACTTTGTTTTTGTGAGTTTGTTGCGCCGCGTTGTATATGCATGAACATATTGTTGTTTTGTTTGTTTTTTGCACCACGTTGTATATTCATGATATAATATTGTTTTTGAGTTTTTTGCACCAAGTTATAAATGTATGATCAGATGTTACTTTTATGTTGTTGTTTTGCACCACGTTGCGGTTTCATGATCAACGTTTTGTTTCATACATGCATGTGGTTGCATTTTTGTGGTTTGCTTGCACAACGGTGTACGGTATGTTGTTTTGAGAATGGCTTGTTCTTTTGAGCAACGTTGTAATTTGATGACCAGATTTCCTTCTGATTGCACGTTTTCTTATTTAGATTATGCGTTATTTGTAGTTTCTTGGTTGGCGTTTCCTAAAATGACGAGGGGGTGAGTGGGGGTGCTGATGAGAAGGAGGAGAGGGCGGAAAGATGATGAGGTGGAGGAGGGGGAGAAACGGGGAAGG
>CAUYUJ010014269.1:61022-78522 GCA_963575745.1 Prorocentrum cordatum | reverse complement strand
ATCGTCATCGTCACCAGCATTACCATCATCATCACCATCACCATCGTCACCATAACCATCACCATCACCATCATCATCATCATTATCATCATCATCTTGACCATCATCATCGTCATCGTCACCATCATCACCATCATCATCACCATCATCATCGTCACCATCATCATCATCACCATCATCACCACCATCGGCATCGGCATCGTCGTCGTCAACTAGCAGCATCATCATCAGCAGCATCATCATCATCATCATCCTCATCATCTTCACCATCCTCACTATCATCATCATTATCAGTATCATCAGCACCACCACCCTCATCCTCATCCTGATCATGCTCATCACCATCATCCTCATCCTCATCCTCGTCCTCGTTCTCGTTCTCGTCCTCGTCCACATCCTCACCATCATCATCATCATCATCACCACCATCATCATCATCATCATCATCATCATCATCATCATTATCAGTATCATCATCATCGCCTTCATCCTCATCCCGATCGTGCTCATCATCATCATCATCTTCATCCTCGTCCTCGCCCTCGTCCTCGTCCTCACCACCATCATCATCACCACCATCATCATCATCATCATCATCATCATCATCATCATCATCATCATAACCACCATCATCACCATCCTTCTCCTCCTCATCCCCATCCTTATCCCAATCCCCGTCCTCGTCCTCATCAGCCTTCATCCTCACTATCACCCCCCCCCCCCACCACCATCACCATCATCATCCTCCTCATCATCACCATCAGCACCATCATCCGC
Source organism: Prorocentrum cordatum (assembly GCA_963575745.1). Lineage (NCBI taxonomy): Eukaryota > Dinophyceae > Prorocentrales > Prorocentraceae > Prorocentrum > Prorocentrum cordatum. The sequence goes on along the minus strand of CAUYUJ010014269.1, from coordinate 77,745 downwards.
ATCATCATCACCATCATCATCATTATCAGCATCATCATCATCATCATCATCATCATCATCACCATTACCATCATCATTATCGCCATCGTCATCACCATCGTCATCGTAATCATCATCATCACCATCATCACCCTCATCATCATCATAATCATCATCATCACCATCATCATCAACATCATCTTCATCATCATCATTGTCACTGCAGCATCCTCCTCATCATCCCCATCCTCATCCGCATCCCCGTCCTCATCCTCATCAACTTCGTCCTCATCTTCATCCTCACTCTCGCCAACACCAACCCCACCACCCCCACCACCACCACCCCCATCACCATCATCACCATCACCATCACCATCACCATCACCATCACCATCACCATCGCCATCACCATCATCATCATCATCATCATCATCATCATCATCATCATCGGTATCGTCATCGTCATCGCCATCGTCATCGCCATCGTACACATCAGCATCAACATCAACATCATCATTCTCATCATCGTCATCATCATCATCATCATCGTCATCATCATCGTCGTCGTCGTTGCCGTCACCGTCGTCGTCGTCATCGTCATCGTCATCATCACCATCACCACCATCATCATCATCATCATCATCACCACCACCCTCCTCATCATCATCGCCCCTGACGGGCTCACAGACTTCGACCACGCACCAACACCCCCAAACAACCGAAATGTCAGACGTGACGGCGTCAGACACCTTGCCCCCAGAACCCACCAGCATGATCCTATGCAAAGCGCGCCACGTGGTACGGCCCTCTGGCGACGGGCGATCCAAACTGTTACATGTAACGACCTCCGTGCTCCCTTGCGAATTGACCAGCGACGCAACTGAACTGGCACGGTGGCGGGGCTTGCCGCAGCAACTGTATATATATATATATACAGATACGCGCACATGGACACATAACTCACATTTAACCAGTTGCACACATGTCTACACTACGTGCACAACCAGTATGTCTGGATGCATGTATGGATGTGGATGTGTTTTTTTGCATATATGCATATATGCATGCGTTAGCCATCATGTACCTCAAACTGTGTGCGTGTGTGTTTAGCAACGTACAGATATATGTGTGAATATATATATATATATATATATATATACACACCTATGTATTGTGCCATGTGTGTGGGCCAATCTATGTGATGCAATGGTGGTTGTGCAATCTATGCTGTGCACTATACTATAGGTTGGGTAAATAAGGGGGCGGTCTATGACACATGCCATGTGTTGTGCAATCGATGTGGAGTAATATACGTGGTGCAACACATGTCGGGCAATCTCGGCTTGCAATATATTGCAATTCGCGCTGTGCAATAGATGTGGTGCGATTTCTGTGGCGCAATCTCTGTGAACCAAGGTACAGCAAAGCAACTCACATCAATTCAACACACAACAACGCAAAACAATGCGACGCAATGAAATATAATGCAAACCAGCGGACAGCAAAGCGGTGTAGCGGCGGTGGACGGAAGCGACGGGCGGCGACGGCAATAACAAACGCGGCGACTGACAACCAGGCCCAGACGACTGGCGGCGACGGACGGTGGCGACGGGCGGCCAGGCAACAACAAACCTGGCGACCGACAGCCAGGCCGAAACGACGGGCGGCGACGAGGCGGCAATAGGCGCGACGGCGACAACATAGCTGCCAGCCTGACAACCATGCCCAGGCGACGGGCGGCGACGACTCGGCGACGGCGACAACATAGCTGCCAAACCAACAACCAGGCCCAGACGACGGGCGGCGACGAGGCGGCCACATGGCGGCTGGCCGCCTGACCAACCCCCCCCAGGTCCTTCTTCCAGAAATGAGAGCTTCCAAGTTTAAGCGCTGTTTGGTGAACGTGTAACTTGATACACACACTTATATATACACACGTATATACGCACAGTGCACGGAAAAAAAAAAACGAGATGTCGGCAGGCTTACATGAACAAAAAGAGTCCACGACGAACCCAAGGAGGAACCAGGCCAAAGAAGAAACAACGACGGGACCATATCTTATCCTGCAGCGGACAAGGCAACGACACCCTGTCAGCACGTTCGTAGAACACGGCAACCGTGGCCTCGAGACCCATCTACATTGACGTGGGAGCCGGCTGATAATATTACGCAGAGCAAGGCATCGGTGACATCTAAGTTCAGACGGCCAAACTCCCAACAGCTCTGGAAGCGTGTCGGGCATCACAGGGACGGCCAAGAGCGTTTGCGGAGAAGGAAAATTCAGACCGCCCTCCGTCTGTAAGATGGGCAACCAAGCACGCGCGCAATTGATCCAAGGACCTTCGGCACGGTGCGCGGAAGGGCGGAATGCTGGCAGGCTGACAGGAAAGAAGAACAGTCCACGGGAACCCAAGGAGGAGCGACACCCAAGGGGAGCTTCACGACGGGACCATACTTTCTCGTTGCGGACAAGGCAAGGACAGCCTGCCAACCTCTTTCGTAGAACGCGGCAGCCGTGGTCTCGAGACCCATCTACATTGACGTGGGGGCCAGCTGAGAATATTACACGGAGTCAGGCATCGGTGACATCAGAATTCAGACGGCCAAACTCCCATATCCAATATACTTGGTTCGGTGAGCGCGAGAAGCAAGGCGGGGAACAGGGTGGGCACGAGCCTTGGAAGTTCAGCAGTTTACTGAACAGCGAACACCGTCTTGTATTTCTGCAGCTGGCCTGGGGTCAGCTTGCCAATCTGTCGCATCAGGCGGCCCTGTTTCATGTGGCGCAAGACGCTTGTCCGAGCCTTCCAGCGGCGTCCGTGGAGGGGCCTTCGCGCCGAGCTGAATGTGGCGCGAGGTGGAGCGGGCCAAGACCGCACTTCTGGAGAGCGATCTTGCGGCGGCGCTTGACTGCGGCAGGGCGAGGTCGAACAGAGGCGTGAGCCTTCCCCTCCGAGCCGCCTTCCGCTCGGCGGGCAGGCAGGCGACCTGGGCACGGCCGGCGCACTGGAAGGCTGCACCTCCGCAAACCTTTGAAAACCACGGTGTCGTCCTGCTCCCAGGCCTTGGCTACGGGCCGCCGCGAAGCCCCGCCGGTGCCGCCCTCCGTGGACTTTGCGATGGCGATGGTGGCCAACGGGTAGCCCGCGCCTCGCGCGCAGGATGGCGCTGCTTCGATATAGCTGGCGGTCGCCTGGCGCGCCTAGCTAGGTCGGAGGTGCCCGTCGAACTGCGCGACGGGCGCCTGGGCTGCGCCGGGGTCGTCCTTGTCGCCTGCGTCGCACGGCCGATCGCAGGCCAGCGCCGTGGCCTCTTGCAGCACGGGGTCGCCAAGGACGCCGCCCTTGCGCTTCTGCCAGCCGCGAAGCGCAGCGCGAGCGAGCTGCCGCGCAGAAGGGCCCTTCCGGTTGTATTTCCGGACGCGCGCCGTCCCGTGCACGGCGACCCGAGCGTCGTAGATGCCGCGGCCGTCGAACCGCAAATGGTCCAGGTCGATCTCCAGCGTGGGTGTTCGGCCTGTGCTCGTCGGCGAAGGCCTAGATCTTGCTGGGGGCGTCGTGGCTCCTGGTCTGGGTGGCCAACGGCGCGGCGCGGACTGCGCCCGCGGGCGGCTCGCTGGGCGAGGGGCCGCCTCTAGCGGCTCCACGCCGCAGCTTCGCGACCGCGCCCCGCGGGGGTCGGCGCGCCTGGGCCGCCGATCCGAGGATGGGCTCCGCGGCCCCCGCCCGGAGCCCCGCTGCGCGGCGGAGGCCTCCTCCACTCCGGGGTCGAGCCCGGCGGGCAGACGAGGCTGCCGGGGGAGGAGGGAGGAGGAGGGGGAAGGAGGAGGGAGGAGGAGGAGGAGGAGGAGGAGGAGGAGGAGGAGGAGGAGGAGGAGGAGGAGGAGGAGGAGGAGGAGTCGGGAGTCGGGAGTGCCAGGACGAAGTCCAGATGAATAGGAGAGCGGGGCCAAACCCCCCCGCCACTAAGGCCCCTTATGGGCCCCAGTCTTCCTCACGAGCTCAGCCTTACTGTAAGCCTTGGGGAATAAACCCCGCTCGATTCGGGAAATATACTCGGCACGGGTATCGGACACCACCTTGGGGCACAACTTACCCAAACCTAACAAGTGTCGGTCCCCGTGCATCCCACAGGTGGCGCAGAACCAGACCCCTAGGTCCTGGTGGAAGCGCAACATGTGGGAGGGGTGGGTCCACCCCCCAGCGATGTGCAACCTCGCCCCAGCTGGGAGTCCTCTAAGGGAGCCATCAATAGACACTAGGCGAAAACACTGGGAGCCTCTCCAAGATCTAGCTAGCGAGACAGACGCGGACCCACGGCACCGTCGGCACCAGCGGCCCGTATCATCCAGGGCGTGGCTAGACTCGAAAATCGACACAGTGTCAGCAGACGGCGGCGGCGGGGGTGCAGGGACGGGGGCCGCGAGGCCAGGGGAGAGGGCTGATCCTTCACCAGTGCTCTCGCCGACCGCGGGGCCACGGAGGCCCTTGCCCCCCCGCCGCCTAAACCTACCTACCTGGGAACCATCACTCAGAAGCTTTTCCTCGGCGGCCATCGCGTCAAGCGAAGATCGGAGAATTCGCATTCTAATCCAGAACACTTCCTGTTCGAGAATCATAATCGGGGAACGGACGTTGGCGGGCAAGCGGGCGCGATCAGCGCCATAACATGCCAGGACGTCCGCGAACACATTGCCATGCACGAGCCAACGTTCGGCCTTGCCAGCAACAATATCTGTGGCTTCCATATGGCTGTGGGTGAAAAGGACAACGACGTGGCCCCGCTCGCGAGGCTTCATGATCTCGCCGATCTGAGCCCACAAATCGCTGTTCTCACCCTGTGGCTGGCGATCGCGGGCCGCGTGCCAGCCGTCAAAGACTGCTTTGTTATCGGTAACGTAGATGAGGAAATCGGGTGCCCACCGAAGGGCACAGAAGAAAGTGAACAACTCGCCACGAGGAACCGTCTGCTGGAGCCCTGGCAGGATCCCTGACAGCGTGCTCGAGAGGATCATCGAGGACTCGTCTTCGAACTGGGCCAAGCCGACGCCGACGCGTCTGAACAGCGGGCTGGAGGAGTCGGCCCCCCCGCTGGCGTCCCCGAACAGAAGAATGGGACGAGCGGCTGAGCCTGGGCCGAACCCCTCCGACAGCACGTCATCGTGAGAGCCCCACCAACTCTCGTCCATCGGCGGCGGCGGCACCTGCATGCGCCCCGCTGGCAGCAGCCCACGCAGCCACAGGGCCTCCTCGGCCTCATGCTGGGCGCACGCCTGCGGGTGAAGGAAGTCCGACTGCACGTAAGCCTCCTCCCCGCAGTTGGCCTTGCAGCCCCAGATGCGGTGGAAGGGGGTCTCTGGCTCGCACCTGCAGCGAGCGCAAATCGGATCGACCGTGACCCGACGCGCTGCATCAGCCCGTCGCTGCCTTGGCCAGCTGCCGCCCGCGGCGACGGAGACCAAGAGCTCCGCCAAGCGGCGCCCGCGCGGCGCCTGCGCCAGCTGGCGGAGCAGCTGCCGCATGGAGGTGAGCTCCGTGCCGCCGCCGAGGCCGCCTCCGCAAAAATGCCGCTCCGCCTGCTGCCAGAGGAGAGCCTCGGAGGCGCGGTCGAAGTCCACGAAAAACTGCTTGAGCCCATTGAGCGCCATGACGTCCGAGTAGCACTCCTCGGGGAAGCGCCATTCGGTGCCGTCGGCCATGACCCACAAGGTGGGCGTCTTGGGGTCCCACTGCCGCTCCAGCAGGTACACGATCACCGCAGACATGGGACCGCGAACGTGCCTGGAGCGCCGGCCTGCTGGGACCGAGCGGAGGCGACTGACCACCGACTGCCATGCACGATGAACGCCGCCTCGAATGCCTGGGGTGGTGAACCACAGAATTCCAAGCACTCGTGAGGAAGCTTGATGCCTGGATCCTGCAGCGGCTCCTTGATGGCCATGAGGGTGGTCTTGCATAAGCCGCGGCCCCCGCCGCTCAATACGGCGGCCAAACTCCTTCTGAAATAATCCATGTGGGTGCCGAACGTGCCGAAGATCTGGTGACCGTAATTGCCAGCGGCAGCGGCGCTGGTACGCTCAAGCCTGCTCGTGACAGTGAAAGTCTTGGCAGCTCTGGCGTAGCGGCGGATCTTGGAGTGGAGCTTCGCATGCTTGGCAACTCTCTTGCGACGGCTCTGCCTAGCGTGGCGTGTGCCGCCGCCCTGATCAATGCCAAGGAAAGGAGCCTGACGAACCGCGCGCACCAAGAACCCACGAGCGCGCAGGCGGCGGGAGATCTCAACCGCATCGCCGTGGACCGAGCAAACGATGACGGACTTGGGCGAGACGTCCAGCTTCCACTTAGCCATCTCGTCGCACGTGTCTGCCAAGCATGCCGTGACCTTGATGCGGAGATGGCTGCTTGGTCCAATCATGCGCTGGGAGAGGTCGTCCACCCAAATCCTGTGGCTAAAAGACACATGAACGGTAGAAATCTTCGCGAGCACAAAATGAACCATACATTTAGCAAATCGAGTGCCTCCTCGGAGGCCTTGAATGATGGAGTGCTCGACGGTGAAAGGGTCGCACACGGCACCAAATTGCTCCAGCGTGCGCGGAGCCATGCACTGGGCGACCTCGAGAAAGAGCACCGCAGGTGGGTATCCCAGGCGCAAGGCCGCGCCGAGGAGCAGGTCCCACTGGATGGCGTCGTAGAAGCCCTTCACGTCCAGCATGCCGTGGGCCGAGGCGAGCTTCATGGCAGCGGCCACCTCGTCCCCCAGCGTGCGGAAGAAAGCCTCCTGAAGGGAGGCGTTGCCCAGGACGGCTGCGTCCCAGCCCTCCTCGGCGACGCTGGCCCATTCCCGTGCGTGCACCTCCCGCACGAGAGACCAGAGCCTTCCCATGAGGGAGGTCAGGCCGATGATTCTATCTCCATCGGCCTTCTTCGGGAGAAGCTTCCCGATGATCAACTGAGTCTGCTGCGGCCAGACCAGAGCCGCCTCCAAGTAATTGAAAAGGGCCGCCAGCTCATCAAGGCCAGCGGCTGGGACACGCTCGATGTCCACGGGGGTGAGGCGGTCGGCGCCCATCCCCGTCTTGCACTTCATGCGCCGAGCGGCGGCGCGCACCTCAGCACCTGTGATGGGTGGGAGGGGCTCATCGTGCGCCGCCACTCGCACCTCGTCGACGACCGTCTTCAAGGCCTGAGGGTCGTGAGGATGAGCATTCCAGATGGCCTTCCACTGGCGCGCCTTGGCGTCGAGGATGTCCTTGGGGTGCACGAGGGTCGAGCTGCCAACGACGATCTCTTGGCGAGGGAGGGCATCCTCGCGCAACGAGCGGTGCACCGCGCCGCTGGCCTTGGGGTCGGTGAGCCAAGCCTTGAAATCACTGAGGGACTCCCTGATGGCGCGACGGTGGGCCCTCTGCTCGATGCGACCTGCCAGAACCTGAAACGCCTCCAGCACGCGGGCCGTGCAGCCACCGACGTTCAACAGAAGACCGATCCACTCGTCAAACTTGGGCTCGTCGGCCCTGAGCAAGCTGGCTACACCTTCAGGTAGATCGCTCGCAAGATGGAGACAAGCGCGATGTAGCTGGACCAGCTGCTTCACGCCGTTGTCACGACCAAGGTGACGTACAATCTGATGTAATATGGATGAAACTCTCTTCCACCAAGCTGTCACTTGATCCCGGAGTGGGACCTCGCGCTGCCGACCACTATGGCTGACGGGCTCGACCACGAAACTGCAGCCCACAGCCCTGCGCGTGCCAACAGCGGCGGGCAACTGATGGTGCGAGAGAATGGCCTGCTCAAGAGTGGAAACCCACTGGCCGTACCACAAGCTAGCTGATTCCCTGTGCTGGGATGTGAGCCAAAACACAACGGAGGAGGATGAGGGCGGGTGAGGGTCCCACGGGGACGTGCCCATGTTTTGCTCACGGCACCGTGCCCAAACCTCGGCTGGGATGTGAAACGATGGCTCGACCTTTGACGTAGGGACTTCCTTAAAGGGGGGGGTTAAACTCGAGACGCAACCTTTGGCTGGGGGGGGTGGGCCCTGAAAGACACTATTACTGCAAGCTGGCTCAGACGTATCACGAGAAGTGACGATGCTGACGACCGACGGCTCGCTTTTACTCTGGACCTGACAGAACGCGTCTTCAGAAGCCCACGGGTCCTCCTCATCTGGCCATTGGTCGACCTCGGGGGACTCGTCACAAAACTGAGCAGAAACTGATATGGATTGGCTGCAAGAGTGATCTTGGGAGCTCGTCTGGCCCCCGACATGTTCTCCGAACAGCACCTGAATCTTTTCACATCTGGTGGCTTGGGCAAGCTCCGCTTTGACTTGCTTGCCAAGCTTGGCTACAGAAGATTTGGAACCAAGAGTGGGCAGCGTGCACGGGCGAGCAACCTGGGGCAGGCGGCTGGGACAGACAAGCCTGCGCGTCAGGAGCTGGTGCCCTTGGCTGCGGGTGGTCATGGAGAGGCCGATGTGTGGCCGCCACGGAGTGTCCAGCCGCGGCTGGAGAGAGACGATGTACGGGATGGCGGCCTCGCTGACGATCGCGTAGTCCAACGTGCTCCCCAGCTTGCTGGCGCCGTAGGTGTAGGAGACCCCCTCTGGCGTGATGATGTGGCCGAACACCTGGTCCAGGAACCCAGACGCGATGACGGCGGGCGGCTCCACGTTCCAGTCGCCCAGGCAGATCCACGGCAGCCGAAGGCTGCTGAGCAGAGCGCCAAGACGATAGAAGCGAGCCAAGTTGCGGCCTGTCATGCCGACCCCTGTGAAACCGTAGCAGATGCACAGGATGAGAGAAAAGCCGTTGCAGTGGATGACGGTGGCTACGAACCCGTCGAGCGCCGAAAATCCAGGAGCCCGCAGGGCTGTGGTGGATCTGGCCTCGTGTAGCGTTCCCACTTGAAGATGCCCCCTTGAGAGAAGCCACTCTCCACCTTCATTGGCTTTATCAATAGTACTAAGAGACTGGTGGCGTCCGCTGGGCCGAGCCGCGTTCGCCAAGAGACGGAGACCAGCACCACGAGCACGAGCATCCCACTTGCGCAGCTGTGACTCAGGAATATGAGTCTCTGCAACCCCAATGTACTCATGCGTGGCAGTGATGGAATCTAAGAATGACCATGCTGAATCGCCCATGGTCGTGACGTTGCCGAAGAATATGCGACTAACTGCTGGGGCGGCCTCGGCCGCCAACAAAAATGGCGCCTGGGGCTGCGGGGTCGCTACCGCTGCCACAGGGGGGCTGCTGGCAGCCCCAGGCGCAACCCATCAGGCCTTGGCCTTGGGCTTGGCGGCGCCGCCCTTGGCTCCGCCCTTGGCGCCGCCGCCTGCTGCACGCTGCCCGTCCGCCGCCGCCGCAGCCGCGAACTTGGCAGCTGAGAGTCGCTGCGCCTCCTGCTCCACCGCCGCCTCGTGCTCGGCCGAGCCTGCGCCCGCGGCGCCCGAGGAGCTGGCTGCGCCGCCGCCGCCGCCGCCGCCAGCAGCCCCACCAGGCTGCGCCTCAGAGCCGCCTGCGGGCTGGGGGGCGGCCCCAGCTGCGCCTTGGGCCGCCGAGCCGTCCTGCGCGCGACGCTTCTTGGTCATGCGCTCCGAGATGGCTGCCTTAACCTCCGCTGCCTTGCGAAGCCACTCCTGTACCTCCGCGTTCTTGTTCGAGAACATGGCCTGCATCTTCTCGAGCTCCTGCTTAATGCTGCGCAACTGGGTGCGCTCGGACTCCTCGACCTCGACCTGGTCCAGATCGTCGAAGAGCTTCGTGTCCCACTTCACCTCGAAGGCGGGCCGCTCGCCGCTGGCGGTCGCACCGTCGAGCCCCGCTGCCCTCGCCAGCGCCTGCGCCGCCTGCTTCTTGCCGATCTCGGCGGAGGCGAGGGCACGCGCCGCGAGCTGCTCCTTCTCTTCGGCGGTCTGAAGAGCCGCCCTGAGGCGGTGGACATTGGCCACCGCCTGATCATGCTTGTGGTTGGCGTCCTTCCAGACGCCCTCCGCCTTCGAGACCAGCACGGCCTCCGACGGCGGCGGCGGCCCCTGGTCGCCCTTCGTCGCGAGGGCGTCGATCTTGGCCTGGAGCGACGCCCTGAGGTCCACGTCCGTGACGGGGGTGGCCTCGAGCGCTGCCTTCAGGTGGTCCGCGACTGAGGGCGCCGCGGGCTTGGGCTCCTGGACGACGGGCTGCTGGTCGCGCTTCCTCGACTTGGGCGAGAACAGCACCACCTTCTTCCCGCACGCACAGAAGCACTGCTGGCGAATGAGAATGTCGTTGTACTCCGCGCGTTGGCACGCGCCGCAACGGCTCCACTGGCGAGCCGCCGTCATTGCTGAGAAACTGAAAACGCTGGCTTTGGTCGGCAGGTGGTCCGTGGGGAGATCGGACGGCCTGCAGTGCCTCAAGCGCCCCGTGCAGGCACCAGCGTCGGCCCCAAATCTGGTTGGAGCCCAAGTGGCTTGAGGAGGAGGAGGAGGAGGAGGAGGAGGAGGAGGAGGAGGAGGAGGAGGAGGAGGAGGAGAGGAGGAGAGGAGGAGGAGGAGGAGGAAGGAGGAGGGGGGAGGAGGAGGGAGGAGGAGGAGGAGGAGGAGGAGGAGGAGGAGGAGGAGGAGGAGGAGGAGGAGGAGGAGGAGGAGGAGGAGAAGGAGGAGCAGTGACGCGCCCGCGAGCTGCTGCCGGGGCCTGCGCCCGCGGGCGCGCGCCAGCTCCGCCCCCGGCAGCCCGGCGGCGCGCCGCGGCCGTGCCGCGCGCGGGCGCGGCGCGGGGCCACCGAGGCCAGAAGGAGAGCCCATGTGGCGGCAGAGGGGCGGAGGGTGCTTCCAGGCAAGCGCGGCATTCCAGGCCGTGGCGCGCACTGGAGGAGAGGTGCTGGGCGACGGCGACGATGCGCAGCGCGGCGCGACAACCTGCCCCTGGAGATGCCCATGGCGATGCCCCCTCTCGCAGCGACTTGGCGGCGGGAGCGAGTCGTCGATGTCACTGGCGATGAGGGTGGGTTCGGCGTAAGTACAGCCATGGGCGCAGCAATCGTAGTAGACGGTGACGTGATGCTGGCGAGATACAAAAAGGGCTGCAACGCCTCCCATTTCCAGATCCGAGAAAGACGCGCGGTTCGCTAGAGACGAACGAACGTTATGGCGGCGACAGAGACGCAGAAGTGTGAAAGTCCGGGCAACGCACGCGTGCTTTCCTCGATGCGCTGGCGGCTTGACTCCAGGACGTACATGGAGTCACTCCATGTACGTGCCACAAAAAACGTACGTTTCATGTACGTACATGGACGTACTCCATGTATGTTGACTCCATGTACGTACATGGACGTACGTGGCGCGTTTTTTGTGGCACTCCGATTGCCACAAAAAACGCGCCACGCTTCGTTGCTGACGATCCAGCTTTTCAGCGCGGCGAAGACTCTGCCATCCAGGACGTCCACGCGCGGGCCGCGGCTGAGATCAACCGGAACGCCGACGCGCAGACCTGCGTCGAGTCCAGCGGCAGACATGCGCCCGAAGCCGGCGAACACCTCAAGCACAGCCCACTGCGAAGACGGGTGAGGCTGAGGAGGAGGAGCGAGAACTTTGAGACTTTGGCGGCCTTCATGTGTATGGGGGAGGGGAGGAGCGCAGCGGCGTATAAGCTCGCGGCGGCCGCCCGGAGAGCGCGCCCGACGCGCGCCCGCCTCGCGCGGCACTGCTGACGGGTCATGCCAAATGTCCGCCCCGAGGGTGGCGCCACGCAGCGCAGGTGTAGACGCGGTCGTCCAAGCGCGGTCGGAAGAGAGGCGGCGCCCTCCAGGACGACTAAAATGGGTAACGCCTAAACGGTGTAATGGACCCACCGTAGGAAACAGGCGGTGGAACTGCAACGGCCGGAACAACAAACCGCGCGGCAATTGTTCTGCCGCGCGAAAAATTGCACTGAATCGAACTGCGGACGAGCCCCGCAGACTGCGTAACAGAAGGCCCAACACAAATAGTTGCGGTGCAGCAGCATTTCCTACGCAAACAACACGTGGCAAGTGCAGCATTGTACGCGAAAGCCGAAAACATGCGCTGCAACAAAGTGCGCGTCTGTTGCCTCGAACTGGCCATTTCCTGTTACCCCGTCAGCTGTTTCCCCGCCGCCGCTCCCCAGACCATTATACGCAGCGGGTGGCGTTGGGTACGATCGGGACACCATCGGGGCACCAGCTGTAACGGTTGCTTGTTCAGTATCAAGGATGAATGCTGATGACGATGTCTTTTTGTTGGTCTTCTGCGCTCGCGCCACCGCCCGCGCGCGAGCTGCGCGCCAGTAGCCCAAACCCGTCGGACTCGGTGAACCAATCGGTGCCAGCGCGGCTCAGAAGGGCCAGAGGCCTGCACAACTTGGGCCACGGAGCCTGGCAGAACGTGGGCTTAATTAAGCGCCCCCGCTGCTCCTCCGCGCTCGCTACTGTTGGAACGCAAGCTGTTAGTGTTTACGAATCTTGCGCGGTCTCAGCCCTCTGCCACGGCGGCAGTCGCGCCGCCATGCCGCTTGCGCACCTTGCGCAAGCGTTGCGGTTTCGCGCCCGACATCTTGCCGGGCACAGCCTGGGCTGGCTCAGCGGCGGGCCAACAGAACCCGAATTGATTTCACTCCATCGCGGTTGCTATCAGTACCGCCATCGCACTCACTCTCGATCTTATTACCGACCTCACCATCGAATTCGCCCGAAGCTTCGAAGTCGGGTTTCCTCATCCCGGCGCTTGCGGTGTCATTTGTAAGACTTCGGGACGATCGCGGCCAGAAAAGGCATGGTTGTGTGATTTATTTTGCCTCGGGGCGCTCGCGGGACGCAAGCGATCCCGTGGCCACTCGTGCTAACATAAAAACAATTTGGCGTATCGGGTTCTCTGCGACCCCCCCAAAAGTCCATGCGGACACCGCCGGGAAGCCATCGAGAGACCATCGGAACACCACCAGGACACTAGCAGGGCACCCATCGGGACACCAATCGGAGCACCACTTTCACTATCACTCTTATTATCGGTCTGACTACCAATCCCACCATCGATCTCGCCAAGCGGCACCACAGGACACCCGCGGGACACCGATGAGCCACCCGCGGGACACCGACGGGACACCGACGGCACACCGACGGGGCACCGACGGGACACCGACGGAACACCACGGGACACCATCGGGACACCAATCGATCTCACTTTCGATATCACGATCGTTTTCACGATCGATCCCGCCAACAGGAGGCCGACAAGACACCCGAAGAACACCAGCGGGACACCAACGGAACACCGACGGTACACCACGGCGGGACAACCCCGCCACCGCCCGCCCACCGCGACGGGACACCGACAGGACAACGACGGGACAGCGGATACGGCGGGTCACCCGGGCCACTGCCAGACCACCAGAGGGGGGGGGGAGGACGGGTCAACGGCTCTGACCCGCCCTAGCCACAGCGGAGTCATTCCTCACGCCCGCCCGCGCAGCTTCGATTCGCCCGCGCGCACGATACGAATCCGAAACCGAAACCGATTTCCCGGTGGGGGGCTCCCCGTTCCACTTCGATCTTACCCCAACCTCCGACATTATATGATATATGCATATCATTAAACATATACACGTACATATGTATATAATATGCATATACGTATACACATACATTTAATCCACATATACAGAAGTATGTATGTCTGTATGTTTGCATGCATGTTACACATATGTGTACAACCTACGTATAACACCAGCAGAAGGCACCTATACACCACCACCACCACCATTATTAGCCAGGGCTGTCATGTGCCCTGGCCAAGCAGGGCGGTGGTGTATACGTGCCTTCTGCGGAGATCGTGTCTCGTGGCTGGCAGACATCTGCCTCCCCCTTCGCCTGCGAGGTGTGCTTCTCGGAACCGCGGGTGCATCCGGCCCATCGTGCCGGGACTGAGTCGGGACTGCCGCCTCGTGCGGCGCACATGACCTGCATTTGCTGCTGGTGAAACCAAGATATACCGAGAGAATTGCGCCACAATGAAACAGTCTACGTCGTGTAGTTACGTAGTATTTTTGCGTAGTGTATTTGCGTTGTATTTACGCAGTGTGTCACGTAGTGTACTTACGTAGTATATGTACGTCGAATATCCACGTAGTGTATATTCGTAATGTACTCGCGTAGTGTAGTGGCGTATCGTATTTTACGTACTGCGTTTGCGTAGTAATTACTTTCGCGTAGTGTGTTGGACCAGTGTGTTGCGTTGGCGTAGTGTGTTTGTTGGCGTGAAGTTCCTGCGTGGTGTATTTGCGTCGTGTTTTCGTGTGCGGTATCAGCGTCGCCGTCTGGCGCGCGGTGCTTGCGTGGAATTTTTGCGCAATGTATTTCGCGGGGGGTGCCTTGCGCCGCGTGGAGTTAGCTCTCCGCGCAATGTTGTCGCGCTGTGCTGTCGCGTCACGCGTTTCCATGGTCGACCCGCAAACTCGGGAAGGGACTCAGAACTACGTGGCCTGGGGGCGTTGCCAAGCACCTCGATCGGACGATGGGCGATGGCAATGCTTCAGATGCCCGCGGCGACGCCACTGCGTTGGACGCTGTGCCGTGCCCCCCGGCGCCGCGCCGCGCCGCGGCGGGGCGCGGCGGGGAATGCGCCGCCTCGTGCTTTTGCGAGTCCGTTTGCGTAGTGCATTTACTTTGTGCATTTACGTCGTGTATTTGCGTAGTGTATTCACGCAATGTATTTGCGTAAGAGTATCTACGTAACGCATTCTACGTCGTGCGTTTGCGTGGGTGTGTTGGCGCAGTGCGTTGACGTAGTGCGTTAGCGCAGTGCTCCTGCGTGGTGTATTTGCGCAATCTTTTCGCGGCCGGTATTTGCGCCGCCGTTTGGCGCGCAATGCTTTCGTGGAATATTTGTGGTGTATTCCGTGGAAATCCGCGCGCCGCGTGGACTTAGCTTTCCGCGCCGCGTTGTCGCGCGGCGTTTTCGCGTCGTGCGTTCCCGCGGTCGACCCGCAAACCCAGGAAGGGATCCAGAGCTGCGAAGCCTGGGGGCGCTGCCGAGCAACTCGATCAGGCGCTGGGCAACGGCGGTGCTGGAGATGTCCGCGGCGACGCCACTGCGCCGCAGGCCGCGTCGCGCCCCCCTGCGCCGCGCCGCGCCGCGCTCGGACGTGGCGGGGGCCGCGCCGCATAGTGCGTTGGCGTAATGTATAATTGCGTAGGTGTGTTCACGTAGTGTATTTGCGTAGTGCATTTGCGCGGGGTGCGTCGACGTGGTGTGCTTGCGTAGTGTATTCACTTAATGTATTTGCGCGGTGTATTCTACGTCGTGCGTTTGCGTACTGTGTTGGCGCAGTGTGTTGGCGTACTGCGTTGGCGTAGTGCTCCTGCGAGGTGTATTTGCGCGGTGTTTTCGCGCGCGGCATCTGCGTCGCCGTTTGGCGTGCAATGCTTGGGCGGAATATCCGCGCAATATATTTCGTGGGAATCCGCGCGCCGCGTGGAATTAGCTTTCCGTGTCGTGTTGTCGCGCGGCGTTTTCGCGTCGTGCGTTTCCGCGGTCGACCCGCAGACTAGGAAGGGGATTCAGAACTGCGGGGCCTGGGGGCTCTGCCAAACGCCTCGATCGGGCGAGTGGCAATGGCAATGCTGGGAGATGTCCGCGGTGGCGCCAGTGCGCCGGGGGCTGCTTCGCGCCCCCCCCCCCCCCCCGCGCAGCGCCTTGCCGCGCTGCCTTGCCGCGCTGGGGCGCGGCAAGGGGCGCGCCGCGTAGCGCATTCGCGCGGTGTATTTATGCAGTGTATCCGCTTAGTGTATTAGCGCTGTGCACTTGCGTAGGGTGTATTCAAATAGTGTATTTGCGTGGTATCTACGCGATGCACTTGCGTAATGCATCTGGGTGATGTATTCAGCGTGGCGCATTCTACGCCGTGTATTTGCATTGTGTTTTGGCGAAGTGTGTTGGCGTAGCGCGCTGGCGCGCGGCTCCTGCGCAGCGTGCTTGCAGAGCATCTTCGCGCGCGGTATTAGCGTCACTGTTTGGCGCGCAGTGCGCGCGTGGAATATTTGTGCAATGTATTTCGCGGAGTGCCTGGCGCTGCGTGGAGTTAGCCTTCCGCGCAATGTCGTCGCGCCATGCTTTCGCGCCGCGCGTTTCTGCGGTCGATTCGCAAACTCACGCGAGCATTCAGAACTACGAGGCCTCGGGGCACCGCCAAACACCTCGATCGGGCGATGGGCATCGGCGATGCTGGAGATGTCCACGGTGGCACCACTGCGCCGGGGGCCGCGCTGCGCTCCCCCGCGCCGCGCCGTGTCGCGCTGGGGCGTGACAGGGAACGCGCCGCGTAGTGTATTTGCGTCGTTTATTCTCTTGCACAGGGTGTCTAGAGCTCCGACCACTTTATTTCGGCGTCGTCGTCGCTCCCCCCCAGCTGCCTTGTGCCCTCCATGTGTCGCTATATGTGTCGCTGTGTGCCTTGTGCCCTTCATGTGCCACTATATGTGTCGCTGTGTGTCGCTATGCGTCTCCATGTGTGCGTCGCTATGTGTCGCTGTGTGTCGCTATGCGCCGATATGTGTGTGTCGATATATGCCTCTATATGTCGGCGTTGTGTCGACATGTGTCGCTATGTGTCGCTCCCCAGCACCCCAGCGCACCGCCCCCTCCGCCCCGAAGACTTTATTTCGGCGTCGTCGTCGCCCCGCCCCCCCCCCCCCCCCCGCTCCCTCTCCTCGCAGCCCAGCGCGCTGCCTCCCTCCGCCCCGAC
>CAUYUJ010014269.1:0-60922 GCA_963575745.1 Prorocentrum cordatum | reverse complement strand
ACTACTACTACTACTAACTACTACTACTACTAACTGCTACTACTACTACCACTACTACTACTACTACTACTACTACTACTACTACTAACTACTACTACTACTACTAACTACTACTACTACTAACTACTACTACTACTACTACTACTACTACTACTACTACTACTACTACTACTACTACTACTACTACTACTACTGCTACTGCTACGACTACTACTGGCGGTCTCGTGCACCACATCACCACAGCTTAACCACCTAGGGAAGAGCGTCCTTGTGGCTGCCTCATTGCCAGTATGTAACGGACACCTCTTCTGGGTGAAAGGGCGGGTCTGACGTGCTTGCAGCGTCAGGCGCTTGTCCGAGGGCAGCTGGCCCCAACGGCCCAAAGTGAAGCGCCAGCGGCGGTGCAGCAGCACACGGGGCGACCCCAGTACCGCCATCCAGGCCAACTAGCGCGAGAAGACGCGAGAAGAGGCCAGGATGGCAAGCCAAGGGCGGGTCTGACGTGCATGCCGCGGCAGGCGCCTGGCCGAGGGCAGCTGGCCCCTACAGCCCAAAGTGAGGCGCTGGCGGCGGCGTAGCAGCGCACGGGGCGACCCCAGCACCGCCACCAAGGCCTACTAGCGCTCGAAGGCGCGAGAGGAGGCCAGGATGGCAGGCCAAAATGGCCAAGCGCCCGACGGCGACGCGGCAGTACACGGGGCGGCCCCGGCACCGCCAGCGAGGCCCACGAGCGCAAGTGAGCGTGAGAGGGGGCCAAGATGGCAGGCCATTTGGCGGGCCAGAGTAGCTAGGCGCACGGGTGACCATGCGCCGAGCAGAGGCTAAAGCCACAGGTGCAGCCACGCGAGGGGGGTGCAACACTGTGGGCACGCCGCACTACTGAAAGTGGCAAGCAAGACAGCTTGGCATGAACTCACGTGGCCTGTCGAGGGCCTGGTACCTGCGGAGCTCCATCATTCAGGCAGGCTGGCCTGCCCCCTGCGCAATGGCCGCAAAGACCTGCGACGGCAGCGCCTGCACTTCCCCACCGAGGTCGCCACTGCCGCCCGCCTGCCCTGAGGGCCCAAAGATCTGGCGCTCGAGGTCTTCACCGAGGGCCACGTTCAGGGCTGCAGCATTTGGGATCTGCTGCGGGAGCGGGTCCGCCTGCGGCGGCGGGTCCGTCGGCGGCGGCGGCACCGCTGGGGGGGCCGTCAGCGGCGGCGGCGGAGGGGCCATGATGGCCGCGGCCGCTGGCGGGACTCCGACAGGCGGTGGTGGCGGGTCCTGGCTGCCGCGGGCCCCACCCGCTGGGGGGGGCGCTGGCGGCGCGGGCAAGGGTGGCACGCGGGGCGACCCCTGTACCACCCCCGCCGCCCGTGAGGCTGCCCTCCCGCAGGTTGCGGCGGCGCTCGTAGAGCGCCAGCTCCCTGCGCGCCATCTCCAGGCGCCCCCTCTTGGCCTTGTTCCGCGCCTTCTTGCCGTAGTCCGCCCACTCTGGGTCGTTCAGTCCCCAGGCGACCTGCGCGTAGAGGTCGGCCCACTTTGAACCCGACCAGGCTCTCCCAGGAGAGCCCCTCCATCAGCACATAGTGGCCCTCCCACTGTGGCTGGTGTGGAGCGTAGCGCTTGAAGACGGCGCCCACCGCCAGCGGCTCGACCTTGGGCAGGTACTTCAGGAGGTCCACCGCACTGAATACTCGTGTCTCCTCCCTATTGAGCTTGTCGTAGCGCAGCAGGGCCTTCAAGTCACGAATGTCCTCCTCGGGGTGCTACGCGTGCATGTAGTACGCACGTGGCGGGTTCAACTCTTCCTCTATGAACTCGATGCAGACGCCGTAGGAGGTCGAGTAGCGCGCACCGCAGTGGCAGTATCAGCGCTGGCCCGTCTCCCCCGCCGCCTCCTGTGCACAGGAGAGCAGCTGTGACCAGCGATCCGATCGGATCACCGAGCAGCACCCCCTGGGATTGTCCCAGGTCTTGTTGGCCGAGCACTTGTAGTACATGTTGAACGTGAAGCCCTTGCCGCGGTAGAACTGGCCCGTGTAGTCGCCCATGCGGCGGTAGGCCTCCCGCGCCGCGGCGTTGCCATGGCACCCCTCTTTCCAGGCACGTTTGCGTCCCAGGTGTGCGTCCGCAATCCCCGAAGATTCCAGGAGGCCCTTCTTCAGCCTTCCCACGTCCTCCTCTGCCTCCTCATTCAGCGCTTCGAGCCACTTCTGGGCCCCGCCCTGCGCCTCTGCGCCCCTCACCATGTCCTCCTTCTTCTCCAGGATGGGCCCCAGGCCTCCCAGCACGTGGGTGCGCATGGTCATTTGAGGGCGCCATAGGCCCGCGCCATACGCTTCAGCGATTTCTTGGAGAGGCCGAGCCGCAGCAGGGGCTCGATGTCCGCGACCTCTTCCACGGTCTTGACGTCGGTCAGCTGGCGCCCCTGGCCCTCAGCATCGATGTCGGGCTGGGGGTCGCTCTCTTCGTCACGGGGAGGTTCTTCCTCGAGGGGCGGGGGTGGCGCACGGGGCGGCCCCGGCACCACCCCCACCTCCCTCGCCATCGGGCGACCAACCTCCTCCGCCACCGCTTCCGTGGCTGGGGGGGCGCCCGCGCTCCCGGGGTCGATGCCCGCCCCCGCGCCCCCCGTTGACCTCCGCAGGACAAGCAAGCCTTCCTCGGAGAGCGCGAATCCCACCAGCACGTCCATGCCCTCCTTGATGCAGTCGAAGCTCGCACGGAACTTCGCCACTCGCTTGGCGGCGTGGTCGATGGAGCCTGGGCCCTTGTTCGCGCGCGCTGCGCTCGTCACGGCCTCGTGCACGGTGATGTTCTGCGTCGCCGCCACGCAGCGCGAGCACGCGCACAGCTTGTACTGCCACTCTTTGCTCTTCTTCAGCTCGGGGCATTGCTGATTGTACTCTTTGGCCTCCGCGTAGCGGCGCATCTCCCCACAACTGAGCTCGCCCACGTACTCCACCGCCATGATCTTCCAGTCGTCCAGCTCCGTGCACCTCCGACGCCAGCCCAGGCGCTGCGGCGGGACCCAGTACGCTCCCATGCAGTGGACGTAGCCCGCCTCGGCGTAGTCCTCCTCCGCCATCATCTCGGCGTCGTCGAGCGCGGCAGGTGCGCCGCCGCTCGGCTGGGGGGCCTGGCCGTAGACGGCCATGTTGCTGCGTCGGCGGCGGCGCTTGCCTCCATGACCGCTGAGGGCACCCGTGGTCGCAGCACTCGGGGCCTCCCTGGCGGCCCCGTCGTCCACGGCGCGACCGCCGTCGGCGTCGCTGCGCGCACCTCGGCCGCCGCGGCCGCCCACAGTCTGCCCCCTCAGCTGGAGGTTGTGGAGCGCGAAGGTGATCGCGTCCAACCCACGGCGCTGCTCCGTGGTGAAGTTGGCGCAAATGGCTGCCGCTGCCAGGGCGGCCGTCGTCACTGGCACCACCGCCGACGCGGGCATCGCTGAGGCCTCAGCGGGCGCCGCAGCAGTGCCGCCGCCATCGGAGGCGGCGGCACTGGGGGCGGCCCCCGTGCCGCCGCCTCCGTCGGCATCCTCGGCGGGCGTCACTGATCCCGTGGGCAGCGTCGGCGCCGTCCGAAAGGTCGCCGCCTCGGACATCACGTCGAACTCCTCGTCTTCGCTCTCCGACACGCTCACCTGCTGGCCAGGGCGCTGCGTCGGCCATCATGACTAGGCGAGTCGGCGCGCGTCTTGGCAGGCCAGGGCATCGGCGCGGGCTTCGAGAACTTGGGCGCCATCACCTGGTCGGGTGGATGGCACGGGAGGCGCAGCTCGAGAGAATGCGCGAGACAAGGCCTCACGAGACAAACAGCTGCCGAGGAAGAGAGGGAAGGGGGAGAGGCTGCACACCGAACCAAAATGGGGCGGCCGACTGCCAAGGCGGGACAAAGGTAAAACATGAAGACTAAAAGCTGAAACCAACGGCTCCAGGCGCGCGGGAACCGATCCATGCGCAGGCGGAAAACGGCCCGACCCCCGTTCGGGACCCTGGACGGGCAGGAGAGGGGAAAGGGGGGCGAGGAAACCACGTCGCGGGCGGGCGACAAAGCGGACGGCGGGCCGCCGACGGCCCCAGGACCCGCGGCCCCGATCTTTAACGCCTCCTGACGCCTCTTTAGCCAGTGGCCTCGGACAAGTGCTATTAGCGGCATGAAGGCTCAGTACGAGTGGGTTGACGGAGCAGCCCAAGACAGAAATTAGAGCATCACAAGTATGGCATGGCGGGAGCACAACGTGCACAAGGCAGGGTGGCTGCACAACGCGGCGCGCAGAACAGACATGACAAAGCAAGAGCGCATCGTGCACACGACAAGGGAACTGAACAGCACCGCGCACACTGCAGATGTGACTATTTTTTTACGACTGATCAGGGCTGCAGGAAGGCGAGTGGGGAGGGGAGGGTCAGGGAGCGCACGCAAATGCGATGCAGCCACAGGGGGCAACAGCTGGTCAAGACCGAACGCTCCGGGCGGCCCCTGCATCCAGTCCCACTGCGTCCTCCGTCGCCAGGGCGACCTGCTCAGCGATTTGGCCCTGCAGGGCGTTGGCCACTGCCGAGCGCAGGGATGAGCGTGCCGCGGGCCGTTCGGCCTCAGGCAATTTCCCCACGGCACGGCGCAGCCACGTCTCAGCCTCTGCGCCCCAGCGGCCGTTGACATCGAGAACACAGGGCACCAGGCCAGAAAATGGGTACCTACGGTGCTTCACTTTCTCTCTGCGCTGCAGGGCTGCCTGATGCGACGACTACTACTACTACTACTACTACTACTACTACTACTACTACTACTACTACTACTACTACTACTACTACTACTACTACTACTACTACTACTACTACTACGACACTACTACTACTACTACTACTACTACTACTACTACTACTACTACTACTACTACTACTACTGCTAACTAACTACTAACTACTACTACTACGTCTACTACTACTACTACGAGTACTACTGACTAACTACTACTAACTCAACTACTCTCTACTACTAACTACTACATAACTATACTATACTACTACTACTACTACGACTACGACTAACTACTACTACTACTACTACCTAACTACTACTACCTAACTACTACTACCTAACTACTACTACTAACTACTACTACTACTACTACTACTACTACCACTACTACTACGACTACTACGACGACTACTACTACGACTACTACTACTACTACTACTACTACTACTACTACTACTACTACTACTACTATTACTACTACTACTACTACTACTACTACTACTACTACTACTACTACTACTACTACTACTAACTACTAACTACTAACTACTAACTACTAACTACTAACTACTAACTACTAACTACCACTACTACTACTACTACTACTACCACTACTACCACTACTCACTACTACTACTACTACTACTACTACTACTACTACTACTACTACTACTACTACTACTACTACTACTACTACTACTACTACTACTACTACTACTACTACTACTACTACTACTACTACTACTACTACTACTACTACTACCTACTACCTACTACTACTACTACTACTACTACTACTACTACTACTACTACTACTACTACTACTACTATCTACTACTACTACTACTACTACGACTAATTCTACTACTACGACTACTACTACTACTACTACTACTACTACGACGTTTCCTGAGTAACCTATTGATGCTATGACTACTACTGGCACTACTACTACTACTACTACTACTACTACTACTACTACTACTACTACTACTACTACTACTACTACTACTACTACTACTACTACTACTACTACCGAGTACCCACTCTCCCCATAAGCCCCCTTTGGGGTCGGCGGCAGAGGCGGCAGCCTTAAGATGCTCCTCACCTCGCCCACCAATTGGAAACAGACGTGCACGAGAGGGCCAACGACATCGTACGGTATTAAGCGAGCCTCACACTCACCCTTGTGCCTGCAATGAAGCGTGACCAGGAGCCCCTCCGACGGGTCGGCAGCAGATTGTTTCAGCCATTCACGGACGTAGGCACAATCCCTGTCGCTAATCACGGCGTGCAATGGTGATCCAGCCAAATTCTCCCCCAGCAGGTCCGACGCTTCTCGGTCCGAGCCGGCGATGACGCCAGTGGTCGCGTTCACCGTGAGGACCCCGTCTGCGCAAACATTCACGAGCTTCTTCACACGGTGGTACTGGTACACAATCTGCAGATCCATCATAGAAGTGAACACCAAATTCACAAGCGCCAAAACCACCGAGATGGTTGCTGTACTCATGTTGTTGCCGTAGGGGTCAGGTACAGCACAGTAAATACAGATGCAGCCACATATCCGCCGGCCCCCTTGTGGGGCCACCAGGCTGTAGGACCCTGATTCGCAGTTTCCTGTACCAGTTGTAGCTTGTAGTTTCCAGTGTTACAGTTCTGCTTCTTGCTGGTTACTGTAACTAGTTGATTGACCGCGCGAGGGGGGGGGAGGCCCAAACGGGATTTTTAGCACCCCCTGGGCGCGTTGTCTGAATTGCTGGGGGGGCTCGAAATCGACACCCCTCACGCAGATCAGCGGGGTCAGGGTCCAAAAACACAAGGGATTTGCCACATTTCTGAAATTCGGTGCCACCCCTCACGCAGATCCGCGGGGTCAGGGTCCAAAAACACAAGGGATTTGCCACATTTCTGAAATTCGGTGCCACCCCTCACGCAGATCCGCGGGGTCAGGGTCCAAAAACACAGAGGATTTGCCACATTTTTGAAATTCGGTGCAACCCCTCACGCAGATCCGCGGGGTCAGGGTCCAAAAACAAATCGGATTTGCGACATTTCTGAAATTCGGTGCCACCCCTCACGCAGATCCGCGGGGTCAGGGTCCAAAAACAAATGGGATTTGCCACATTTCTGAATTCGGTGCCACCCCTCACGCAGATCCGCGGGGTCAGGGTCCAAAAACACAACGGATTTGCCACATTTCTGAAATTCGGTGCCACCCCTCACGCAGATCCGCGGGGTCAGGGTCCAAAAACACATGGGATTTGCCACATTTCTGAAATTCGGTGCCACCCCTCACGCAGATCCGCGGGGTCAGGGTCCAAAAACACATGGTATTTGCTACATTTCTGAAATTCGGTGCCACCCCTCACGCAGATCCGCGGGGTCAGGGTCCAAAACCATAGGGGATTTGCCACATTTCTGAAATTCGGTGCCACCCCTTACGCACATCCATCGCAAGGCGTGGTAACCCCAACTGCGAGTACTCCCTCGGCCCTTTAATCCCAAGGTGTGGTAACCAAGCTCGTAAACCATACACGTCTTACCAATCGCCCTGTGTGGTAACCCCTCTTGTGATCAGTTGGTTTTGCCGATTGCGGATCGGCCTCGCATGAAGTTCCGATACTGCTGCACGACAGCGCCAAAGCCTCATGACTTAGCTCTTCCATGGCCCATTCTCCGAGAGAGGGGGCCGGCGGCAGGGGGCGAAGCCCTTACGGATAACGTACTGCGTGACAAACACCACGTGGACTCCACTCGCCCAGATATAGAGTGCATAATTGGGGAGGTTCATAACCCCGAGCGCATATGTGGTGGGTAGGCGTGTGAATAGCACATAGGTCACTATGCAATTGAAGCTAGTGCTAACGAAATCAACCCACAACTCCGTCACGGGGAGGCAAGCCTGAAGCGAGGTGAATAACACACACGAAACTAAAATCCACGCCACCACCCACTGCTCAGAGTCGTTGGGGAGGACCCCTGTCCACATCAATGCCAGCCATCCTGCCGTGAGGGGAAACCTACACATAGCAGCATCGTATTTCCATGACCACCGACGGCTTGTCGGAGACGAGAGGTACTCCTTGTCTGTTGTCGCCAACCACCATTTGCGCATGCTCGCGGCAATGTGAACGCAACGCCTGCATGGATCACGCGCGTCGGGAAACTTTTGTGGGAAGACGGGGCCATCACCCAACGGCGGCTCGCGCCCGCTGTGTCCGCCGCGGGCTGCGCTTCTCTCTCTCATCCGGCGATGAAAATAAAGAGGGGTCCCTGAAGGCAAACCGACTAAAGACTAAAGTCAGAATGTCTCCCGTCTTTTCGGCGTGAGCCAGCTGGCTTGAGCCAAAATGGCTACGGATATATATATATATATATATATATACTAGAACCACGCGCGCGCTACGCGCGCGCTTAGGTTCTAGTACACGTTTGAGGCACCGTCGGCGGGCAATTGGCGGACTCCATGACGCTTGTGTGATATGGGTCGCAGGCCCGCTCGTCGGATGTTGTGTGCATTCTGCGGTGATCAGATCTTCTCCTATTCAGGTCCTGCTTTGTGGCACCTAGTGGCTTGTAGTGGCTCTCAGTGACTCCTCCTCCGCGCGCCGTCGATGTACACAAGCACGCCGTTACGCTGTGCGCCCCTCAACCCCAACCACTCGCGCGGGGCCAGCGGACGTGAAGCCGAATGCTGGAGAGCTATACTACTTGCGCCTTCTCCTCCTGCTCGTGACTGGAATGGGCGTCACGTCATGGATGGCCCTGAAGCGCCACCCTCATCATGTTCCCGGACCGCCTGCCGGGAACATGATGGGGACGACCTTCTGAGGGCCTCCAGTGGGCCTCTTGGGGGCCTCTCGGAGGCCTGTTGGGCTCTCCTGGAGGCGTCTTGGGGCGCGCTCAGGGCCATTGTTGGGCATCTTGGGGGCCTCTATATATGGGGAAGAATTCGAAATAGGTGGAAAGAAGTGGCACGACTCGGGAGGGCTTTGGGGAGGGGTATATATATATATGTATATATTATATTATAGTGTGTGTATGAATATACTGTGGCATATATAATATCTATTATATATATAATATATATAATATATATATATAATACGCACCTCTCCGAGGGATTAGAGCTCATAGGCGATGAGCTCATAGGCGATTAATGCGCACGAGGCGATTAATGCGCACGCGTCCGCGATGTTTCTGGGCGTTTCGCTCGTGACATCCTCGAAATTCTGAAAATCGGTGGCACCCCTCACGCAGATCGTGACGTCAGGGTCCAAAAACACATGGGAATTTCAACATGTTAACATAAAACCTTCAAAAACACATGGTAATTTCAATAATTGTGACCCCGATTCTCAGGGAATGGCGGTTTCGCTTGAAAAATCCTTCCAACATCGAGCCCCAGACCCCGCCTCGGAGCCTCCTGGGGGCCTCCTGGAACCTCCTGGGGCCTCCTGGAGCTTTCTGAACCTTCTGGCACCCCAGACCCCGCCTCGGAGCCTCCTGGGGGTCTCCTGAAAACTCCTGGGGCCTCCTGGGGCCTCCTGCGGCCTCCTGGAGCCTCTTGGGGCCTCCTGAAGCCTCCTGGGGTCTCCTGGGGCCTCCTGAGGCCGCCTGGGGCTTCCTGGGGCCTCCTGGGGCTTCAGAACTACATGCACACAGAGACACAAATCACGCCCAACACATCACACGCTAGACAAACCTAACACACACACACACACACACACACACACACAACACCTACAACACACAAAAAGCACGCACCACACAAAGCATACATCACACACACACACACACACACACACACACACACACACACACACACACACACACACGCACAACACTCACAATCCTGGGGCCTCCTGGAGCCTCTTCTGGTATCCAAATCGGGCCTCCTGAGGCTTCCTGGGGGGTCCTGGTACACACATCGCAAGGTGTGGCAACCCCACTTGCGCTCGAGTGCGACTTCGATGTTGCATTTCACTCCTGTTTCAAACGCCCCTTCAGTTTTTTGTATGAGCCTGGGCACACACGTGCCACTTGTATATAGACCCATACGTAAGACATGTAGGATTGTGTACACAGGAAAAGGACAATCTATAGAAACGTAGTGCGTCGTCCAAGGCGCCTCGGAAGGCGCCTCGGAAAGCGCAGAATACTCCTCCGAGGCGCGGAATCATGTTCCCGGACCGCCTTCTGGGAACATGACGGGGACGACCTTCTGAGGGCCTCCAGTGGGCCTCTTGGGGGCCTCTCGGAGGCCTGTATATATGTATACATATATAAATACATATATATATATATATACATACATACATACATACATACATACATACATGCATACTACATAAATACATACATACAGCAAATATGTAGATGTGTCTACACGTACGATACTACCATACATACATACATACATAACAGTACCATACATACATACATACATATATATAAATAATAATATTATTATTATAGTAGATATATATATATATATATCATATATATTATATATTATTCACTATGTTGTATTATATATATATATAGTATATATTATTATACACGATATACATTATATATATTATAATTTATAATTTGATAGGCACCCATAACGTAGACTGTAGGATGTGTACACAGGACCCATACGTAAGACATGTAGGACTGTGTACACAGGAGAAGGACAATATATATAAACATAGGTACGTCGTCCAAGGCGCCTCGGAAGGCGCCTCGGAAAGCGCAGAATACTCCTCCAAGGCGCGGAATCATGTTCCCGGACCGCCTTCCGGGAACATGATGGGGACGACCTTCTGAGGGCCTCCAGTGGGCCTCTTTGGGGCCTCTCGGAGGCCTGTTGGGCTCTCGTGGAGGCGTCCTGGGGCGCGCTCAGGGCCATTGTTGGGCATCTTGGGGGCCTCTATATATGGGAAAGAAATTGAAGTACGTGGAAGGAAGTGGCACGAATCGGGAGGGCTTGAGGGAGGGGTTATATATATACACACACACCCATACGTAAGACATGTAGGATTGTGTCCACAGGAGAAGGACAATCTATGGAAACGTAGTACTTCGTCCAAGGCGTTTCGGAAGGCGCCTCGGAAAGCGCAGAATACTCCTCCAAGGCGCGGAATCATGTTCCCGGACCGCCTTCCGTCAACATGACGGGGACGACCTTCTGAGGGCCTCCAGTGGGCCTCTTGGGGGCCTCTCGGAGGCCTGTCGGGCTCTCCTGGAGGCGTCTTGGGGCGCGCTCAGGGCCATTTTGGGGCCTCTTGGGGGCTTCTGGGAGCCTTCGGGGAAGCTTTTGGGGGCCTCTTTGGGGCCTCTTGGGGCCTCGCGGGGCCCTCTTGGGGACCGCTGGGCTCGCTTAGGCAGTCTTG
This sequence comes from Prorocentrum cordatum, assembly GCA_963575745.1. NCBI lineage: Eukaryota > Dinophyceae > Prorocentrales > Prorocentraceae > Prorocentrum > Prorocentrum cordatum. Next base: position 49,790 of record CAUYUJ010014269.1, on the reverse strand, counting down.
AAGCCCTGTCGGGGCACTCCTGGAACCGTATTGGGCGGTTCCTGGGCCATGTTGGGGCTCTCCTGGGCCGTCTTGGGACGATTTTGGGGGTCTCTTGGGCCGTTTGGGGGCGGTCTTGGGGGCCTCTTCGGCAGTCTTGAAACGGTTTTGGGAGACTCTTGGGCGGCATTGGAGCGTCGGAACCCCGAAAAAGCGAGAAGGCCAAAAACCTCGCAAAAAAAACTATACAACTCAACGATTTTGGCTTGTCGGGGCTCTCTTGGGAGGCCTCTTGGGATGCCTTCGGGGCCTCATGGAGCTCTCTTGGAACGTCTTCGGGCCTTCCTGGCCATTCCTGAGGCTATCTACGCGCGTCTTGGAGCGTTCGCGGGCCGTCTTGGGCGGTTTCGAACTGTTCCTGGCGGTCCCAGGGGCCCTCCGGGACGCTTCGGACGTTCCCGGGGGCGCCCTGCACACCCCATGGAGATGACAGGCACCGCCCCGGGGCCCTACTCCGATATATATATATATATATATATATATATAGATATATATAATATAAATATTATATACATACATACATACATACATACATACATAACATACATACATACATACATACATACATACATACATACATACATACATACATACATACATACATACATACATACATACATACATACATACATACATACATACATACATACATACATACATACAAACAAACAAACAAACAAACAAAGAAACATACATACATACATACATACATACAAACAAACAAACAAACAAACAAACAAACATACACACATATATACATACATACATATATATATACACATATATATATGTGTATATATATATATATATCGCCCCCTGACATCATACCATTGGAAAGCCTCTCAACAGGATTCCTTTGAAGAGCACCACCGAGGGATTGCATTGAAAACCTCACAAGCGGAACCCTTTGAAAAGCACCACAAAGGAATTCGAATGGAAAGCCTCTCAACAGGAACCCTTTGGAAAGCACCACACAAGGATTCGATTGGGAAGCCTCTCAACTGGATTCCTTGGAAAAGCACCACAAAGGGATTCGATTGGAAAACCCCACAAACGGAATCTTTTGGAAAGCACCACCAGGTGATTTTAGTGCAAAGCCTCTCAACAGGATTCATTTGGAAAGGCCCCAAAAGAATTCGATTGGAAAGCCTCACAACCGGAACCCTTTGGAAAGCACCACAGAGGGATTCGATGGGAAAGCCTCACAACAGGATTTGATTGGAAAATGCTACACATGGTTCCTATCGGAAAACGTCACAAAGGGAATCCTTTGGAAAGCTCCACAATGGGCTTCCAATGGAAAGCCTCACAGACGGAAACGCGTTGGAAAGATTCCATGTGAAAGCCTCACAACAAGAACCCCTTTGAAAAACACCACGAAGGAATTCCATCAGAAAGCCTCTCAAGACTCGGCAGTCGGCCACAACCTCAGCACGGGGTCGGGCAAGCGCGAGGTGGCCCCTGCAGCGCAGGCGGACAGCAACGCGCCCGCGGCGGATCTCCCACCAGGCTTCCGACTGCGCTCCGACGGCTGCTTTGAGCTCCTCGGCGCGCCCATCGGGAGCGACGATTTCTGCCTCCAGCACACGAAGAAACGAGCGAAGAAGGCAGCGGAGCTCCTGGGCGCACTGGCCGGCTTGGTGGACGCGCAGGTAGCCCTTCACCTTCTCCGGCAGTGCGCCTCCTACAATAAGCTCGGCTACTCGGCGCGCATGGCGCCGCCCTTCGCCCACACCGAAGCTCTCCTGGAGATGGACGCTGCAGTGCGCTCCTGGCTGGAACAGCTGGCCGGCGCTTCCCTCACCGACGACTCATGGGCCCAAGCGCAGCTAAAACTGAACAAGGGCGGCTTGGGGCTGCGCTCCGCCGAGAAGCACTCGCCAGCGGCCCACCTCTCCTCGCGCGCCAAGAGCAGCGAGTTCTGCCGGTCCGTGTACGCGGGCTACACAGACGACGAAACGGGCGACGCCGGGGCCCCGACGGCGGCGCTCCAGACCGACAACGCAGGCGTGGCCGGGGCAAACCGGGCCGCGCGCTTCGACTGCGGGACGCACTCCAACCAGAAGACTCTTTCGGACCAGGTCGACGACGCCGCGCGCGCCGACAAGTACGAGGAGTACAAGCGGCAGCACCAGGGCACGGCGCAGGCTTTCCGCGACGCGGACCTCGCCTTCATCCCAATGGTGGTGGAGGCGCACGGCGGGAGCTGGGGCGGCGAAAAAAAAAAAAAAAAAAAAAAAAAAAAAAAAAAGGGCGCGACGCTGCCATCGCCGTGCGCTAAGCGCGCGGCCAACCGCGCCGGCGAGGAGGCCGCCCAGCACGCGGACAGTTGGCCCAGCCGACTCTCCATCTCCCTGCAAAGGAGAAATCGCGCGGGCCATTCTGCAAGCGCCAGCAGCGCCCGCGGCCGGGCGACCCCCTGCCCGCCTGCGCGGCCGCGGCAGTGGAGCGGCGGCGGCGGCGGACGTCCGCGAAGAGCGCAAACACGGCGGGCGCCCGCGGGCGACGAGCGATAGTAGGGGCGACTAGGTGGAGAAGAGGAGGAAGGAGTGAAGAGAGGGGGAGGAGGAGGAGGGGGAAAGAGGGGGGGGGAAGCAGCAAGAACGACGACGACGCCAAGCGAGCAGCAAGAGCGCTGAGGAAGCCCCGCGGAGGGCGGCGACCAGGAGGAGGAGGGGAGGGAGAAGGGGGAGGAGGAGGAAGAGGGGGAGGAGGAGCAGCAGGAGAACGACGACGACGCCATGCGGAGGCAGCAGAGAAGCGCCGAGGAAGCCACGCAGAGGGCGGCGACCAGGAGGAGGAGGAGGAGGAGGAGGAGGAGGAGGAGGAGGCGGAGGAGGGGGAGGAGGGAGGAGGGGGAGGGGTGGGAGAAAGAAGAGGACGAGGACGAGGACGAGCCGGCAGCCCGCGGCAGCAGGGCAGGAGGAGACCGCAGAGGAGAAGGGCGCGAGGCAGCCCAAGAAGAAAGGCGCGGCCTAGAGGCCGAGGGCCTCAGGAGAGACAAGGGCCCCTGGACCAGCCACGGAGTGAGAGGCGGGGCAGAGGCGACAGGAGCGCGGCACCGGCGTCGACGGCGGCGCGAGGACGAGGAGGTCGCGGAGCGGACGTAGGCGAGGACGGTGCGCGGCGGCAGTGAAGCGGGAGTGAACCGCCCAGCGGGGATTGTGCCAGCCACGCTGATTGGCTGGCGCGGCACGGTTCCCACAGGCAGTGCTTATTTTTCTAGCCTTTCCTGCTACGCTGGGGAGCGCGGGGCTCGCACCATCCAGGTCGGCGAGGGTCTGCGAGCTGTGGACGTGCCAGCGCTTCCGAAGGCTGCGGCAAAAGGATTATTTTGGAAAGCACCACAGAGGGATCCGATTGGAAAGCCTCACAATCGCAATCCTTCGGAAAGCACCGCAGAGGGATTCTACTGGAAAGCCCCACAATCGGAATCTCTTCGGAAAGCACCACAGAGGGAATATATTGGAAAGCCGCACAACAGGATCCCTTTGGGAAACACCACAAAAGAGTTGCATTGGAAAGCCTCTCAACTGGAATCCGTTAGAAAGCACCACCGAAGGATTCGATTGTAAAGCCTCTCAACAAGATTCCTTTGAAAAGCATCCAAAAAAGATTTTATTGGAAAGCCTCACAATCGGAATCCTCTGGAAAGCACCACAGAGGCAGAGGGATTCGATGGGGAAGACTCACAATCGGAACCCTTTTGAAAACACCACAGAAAAATCCATTAGAAAGCCTCACAACCGGAACCCTTTGGAAAGCACCACAGAAGGATTCCAATGTAAAGCCTCTCAACTGGATTTCCCTGAAAAGCGCCACAGACGGATTCGGATGGAAGCCTCACAATCGGATCGTTTGGAAAGCAGCACAGAAGACTTCTACGGGAAAGCCTCACACTCGGAATTCTTTTGGGAAAACACCCCAAAAGGGATTCGATTGGAAAGCCTCACAACAGAAAAGCTTTGGAAAGCGCCACAAGGGGATCCCAGCGGAAAGCCTCGCAGCAGGAATCCTCTTTGCGGGATTCGACTGGAAAGCCTCACGACAGGAATCCTCACCACATAGGGAGAAGAAAGAGGGAGAGAAAGAGAAAGAGAAAGAGAGAGAGAGAGAGAGAGAGAGACTGGGAAAGAGAGAGAGAGAGAGGGATAGAGAGAGAGAGAATGAGAAAAAAAATGATCGAAGGGGAGGGTGGTATTGAAAAAAAACGTTGTGGCTTCCAGATTTTCCAAATACTCCATATCTTTCCAGAGACTACCCAAGTGAAACGCCATGTGTGTTTCAGATGTTCCAGATGTTCCAGATCTTCCCAGAGACTACACAGGTGAACAGCCTCGTGTTGTCCAGATTTTCCCGATACCCCAAATACCCCCAGAGACTACCCACGTGACAAACGCTGTGTTTCCAGATGTTCCAAATATTCCAAATCTTCCCAGAAACTACCCAGGCGAAAAAAAATGTGTTTTGTCCCGGGTGTGCCAAATATTCCAGGTCGTCCAGAGACTACCCAGGTGAAGAACCTTGTGTTTCCAGATTTTCCAGATGTTCCAGATCTTCCGAAAGAAAAAGAAAAAAAAAAAAAAAAAAAAAAAAAAAAAACTACCCAGGTGCAAACCCATGTGTTTCCCAGATGTTCCAGATATTCCTGATCTTCCCAAAGACTACCCAAGTGAAAACCTGTCTGCGTTGTCCAGATTCCCCACATATTCCAGATCTTCCCAGAGATTACCCAAGTGAAGAACCATGTGCTTTCCAGCTCTTCCAAATGCTCCAAAAACCCTGAGGAACTACCCAAGTGAAAAAGCCTGTGTTTTCCCGATTCCCCAGATATTCCAGATCTTCCCAAAGATTACCCAAGTGAAGAACCATGCGTTTTCCATGTCTCCCAAATATTCCAGATCGTTGGAGGACTACCCAAGTGCAAGACCATATGTTTGCCAGATCTCCCAGATGTTTCATATCTTCCCAGTGACTACCCAGGTGAACAACCGCTTGCGTTCCAGAATTCCCAGATTTTCAGATCTTCCCAGACATTACCCAGGTGAAAAGCAATGTGGTTTCCAAATTTTCCAGATATTCCAAGCCTTCCCAGAGACCACCCAGGTGAAAAATCCTGTGCTTCCACTTGGGTAGTGATAGGGAGAGAGCGAGAGGAAGGGAGAGAGTGAGCGTGAGACAAAAGAAATTGAGCAGCCGAGGATGAAGAGGCGAAAAGGCATGACGACAGAGGGGGCGGCCACGCATCTATATATGTGTATATATATAGACAAACGTATGTACATGTGTACGTACGTAAATACACACACACATATACACACAGACACCCGTGTATATATATATATATATACATGCAAACATGCCTCTATGCACACATGGATACACGCATGCACGCATCTATGTCCACATACAGACATACATACATACACACATACTTCCATAAATGTGAATATACATCCACAAATACAATTACACATTCAAACACGTATGCATATACACATAGATACACATAAACATGCATATATATACATAGGCAAATGAACCTGCATAAGCACATCGATCTACATATACATATGCACATACATACACATATACATACACACATACAAATGCATGTACATATACGTGTACACTTACATATACATATATATACATATGCAAGTACATATACATCTACATACCCATACATATACATATACCTAGACATACATGCATAGACATACATATGCAAACAAACACAAATACGACTACACTTATATGTAACAATGTATACATTATCCCAGTGCGACCCTACCTAGGAGTTGGAGCCTCTAGGAAAGCAACATAAGTAGGAGCGGTAAACGCCGTCCTCCTCCTTCTCCTCATCGTCGTAGTTGTAGCAGTAGCGGTAGTAGTAGTAGTAGTAGTAGTGATAGTAGTAGTAGTAGTAGTAGTAGTAGCAGTAGTAGTAGTGGTAGTAGTAGTAGCGCCAGAACCGCCGACGCCACGCCGCAAGTGAAGCAGCAGCAGAAGCAGGCAGCAAGTCGCCGAGACAGCAGAACAAGCAAGCAGGCACGGAGATGAGGGCGGGGCACTGGGGAGTTCTTTACATATACATCTAGATCTACACCCACATCTACATCGACACCTACATGTACATCTAGACCTACATCTACACGCACACACACGCACACACACATGCAGCATTCCACATGGGTGTTCTGTATATAAATACATACATATATGCATATATAGAAATATATTAGGGCATGCGATAATACGTCGGGTTTCATGTCTCCCGGCCGGTGCTATGTGCGAAACCGTCGTGCATCCTAAGGGCTCAAGCTGCCCCACTAAGGGCTCAAGATGGCCCACAGACGGACAACATGCATGGCGCAGACGTGCGCACACACACACATAAGTACATATTGATAGCAGCAGCAGCAGCAATAGTGGATGCTGTGCTGCGCTATGCTATGCTATGCTGTGCTATGCTGTGCTGTGCTGTGCTGTGTTATGCTATGCTGCGCAATTCTATGCTGGGCTGAACTAGGCTAGGCTAGGCTATGCTATGATATGCTGCGCTATGCTATGCTGCGCTATGCTATGCTATGTTATGATATGCGATGCTACGCTATGCTATGATGTTGCTGTGCCTTCGCTGTTGCCTTCACGTTTGCCTTTGCTTTTGCTTTTGCCTGGCACCCAGGGAGCGCAACTGGGGGAACAGCGGGTTTGCTTTTACCTTTGCTGTTGCTTTTGCTCGGTTCCCAGGGGACTGGGGGAACCGAGCAGGGCGGTTTGCACTGCCCGGTCCCTTTAAGCCAAGCGAGTCAGAACCCTTCTGGGCAGAGCCTAAGACGAAAGCTACGCATATGCGTGTACATATACAAATGCATGTACAGATGCAAAACACGCACATAAACATACATATAGTTACATGGAAGTATACATGTACACATGCATGTACAGAGAAACATGTACACAAATATAAATATACACATACAAACATGCATACATGCATGCATACATACCTACACACCTGCATACCTACATACACACATACACACATGCACACATGCATACAAACGTAGATACATACGCACACACATTGCGCGGCACCCCCCGCGGAGCCGCGTTCCTTTTCAAGGCGAGAGGGTCGCGGTCCAAGACATCCCAAAACTATCCTCCTAGCTCTGGCACGCCTCCTCGCCGCGTCTTTGCGGGGCGAAGCGCGGCGCCCCCCGCGGAGCCTCCCGCCGGGGGCGGGCTCTCAAGGGCTGCTGTGCGCCTTCAGGCGCTGGCGCCCGCAGCCGACGTCGTCGCCGCCGACTCGACCAGCTCGTCGGTCGTCGGCCTCGGGCCTCTCTGCGCCCTGGATGGCCGCGCCGCCACCCTCGCCAGCCCGCTGGCCAAGTTCGCCTTCAGGCCTGTCGCGCCGAGGCCGCGCGCCCGCAGCGCTGCCCTCAGCTCGTCTACCTCGTAGCGCAACAGCTCGTCTCTGACGGCTACCTGCTCGCCACGAGTAGAACGCCATGGAGCTCCTCATACTGACACCCCACGATCCTCGATGCGACCTGTCGTCGCTGCCGAGGTCCCTCCTTGGTCGGCGCGGCCCCTCCCGCTGCCGATCCCTTGTCCGCGCTAACCAAAGCTGGACGCGGTGCTTTCCGATCTCATCCGATCTGAGCGTCCGCGCTCGCTCGGGCTGGAGGCGGTGCTTCCCGCTCTCGTCCGCCGTGAGCGTCGTCATCCAGCCCGTCGTCGGCGCCCTCCGTCACCTCGCCGCCCGCAGCGTCGGGCCGGCGCTCCCTCGAGCGCCTCTTGGCAAGGTGGCAAGCCGCTACCGTGGCTGCGATCATGTACACCAGCATGAACAGGAACAGCGGCATGACGAAGCCTATCGCGCTGCCGTCGTACAAATCGTCTCCCGTGGCTGCGGTAGCCCCCGCTGCGCCACGCACACACTCTGTCGCCAAGACTACCTTCAGCATAGCCGCCGTGGAGTCGCTCACATGGCCAGCCGCTCGCCCTCTCGGCGCTAGCCTCACGAGCTCCAGCATGACTTGAACCCTCGAGACGTCCAGGTACTTCGCCCCGATGTCAGCTCGATTCACCCCCAGACCATTCGTCCGCACTCGCTCCTGTATCCACAAGTCCTGGATACGGAGATATCGCACTCGGCCTGACCCCACTCGGTGGGCCATTCCCTTCGTTGCCGAGCTGTCCGTACCAGCAACTCCCTGAGTGTGGATGCCGGACAGCGCGAGGATCTGCTGCAACAGGATAGCGGAGGCACCCGCCCTGTTGAGAGCAAGGAGCTCTGCCACCCCGCTTGACGTCGCCACGTAGCCCTGCGTCGACGTAGTCACCTCCAGGCAATGGTCCCCGAACATCATCACCGTGCACTGCGTGGACTTCGCGTCGTCCGCCCCTGCCCAGTCGCTGTCGCCCTCGACGTCTTCCGTGACAGGGTGGCCCTGCAACGGGCAGTGCCACTCCGTCACTGGGCACCCCACCAGGTACCGTGCAGCACGCTTGAGACTGACCTCAGCCAGTGGCACAAGCCTCGACGCCTCCGCCATGGCCATCTTCGCTGCGCACTGCACCTGCGGCACGTCCTGGGACAGGTAGGTCAGCACACCGCCCGCCTTGGGCACCAACCTCATCAGCCGCTCGTCCACGACCGCCTCCTTGGGCACGGAGCCCCCCGTTGCCTTCGAGCCTGGGCTCGTCTGCGGCTTCGTCGCGTCGGCTGGCAGGTCCAAGAGCTCGAGTCAGTTGTCCACGTGCGAGTCATCTGCTCTCCACACGAAGCGAAGAGACGGAGACCCCCGCCACTCGATGTGTCGCTTGAGCAGTCTGTCGCGGCTACCGCCGGTGGTACCCGGCCCCACTCGACCCAGCTTCTTGGTCTCGATGTGCTCCTCCAGCAACGCGTCGAGCACGTCGAGCTTTGCCGAGGCCCCCTCGGCCACGAAGTCGTCAGCGCGCACGCCCAGCGCGATGTCCAACGTCTCGATGTAGAAGGCACAAGGGCAAGGCGTGATCCGAACCCATGGTGGCTGACTCTTCTCGAAGACGTCGCCGACGCATACCTGCCACAGCCTCGACGCAGGTCTCGCACCGTAGAGCGCCTCGCGGGGCTCCCAGACCCGCTCAGGTCGGCGCAGCCCAGGCGGTGGCATCACACACAACCACTCGTCCATCTCCGCGTGGACGAACGCCACGCTGGCATCGCGCACAGAGCCACCTGCCCATGCCCTGATGAGGGTTTTGAGGCAGCCAGCACCACCAGCCGCAAGTACAAAAGGCGCGGCGCACCTGCCGCCACGTCGTCGCGCTCGAACAGGTTGATGTCCAGGGCAACGAGTCTCGACCTCACGAAGGGCGTCCCGTCTGGCCTATATCGCAGTCTGTCAAGCCACTTGCTCCGCATGCGCCTCCCCACGCTGACGTCGTCGGACACGTCCTCGTACACCCCGAACGCGGCCATCTGGTCGAGTTCCTGCTGGCGCCCCTGCACCACGAGCTCCCTCGGCAGCACCTCGCCCGAGCGCCTGTCGTACACCACCGCCTCCGGCACGAGGTCGCACGCCCACGCTGTCGGAGTCTCCCGATCACGCACGGACGCCGCGAACAGCTGCAGCCGCTCGCAGTCCTCGCCGTCAATTCCAAAGTAAGCAGGCCCGCTGACGTCCACGGGCACCACGAGGTTGGCCACCCTGGGCGACTTCGACAGCGGCTCGCCGTCCGCGGGAGCTGCTGGCGGGCTCCTCGAGTCTACGCCCATCCCCGCGGAGTCGCCCGCTGGGCCACTCTCTGCAGGAGATGGCAGGGACGAACTCGCCGCTGCTGCTGCCCCACCAGCTGCCGCCGCCCTCGCGGCCGTGGGGTCGACTGCTGCCGCATCCACCTCCATCTCTGGGGCTGCTATGGCGTCGCCTGGCAACGGTTGAACCGCTGCCTGCTGATTCGCCTCGTCCAAGAGCTTCTCCTCCATGCGCTTCCTGCACTCGTGAGAGAGTGCGCTGCCTCGCCTCCCCAACGCCCCGGGCAGTTCAAGGTGGGCCCGTAGGTGTGAACCATCCTCTTCGTCACGTAGTTGGCCCACCCGAGCCTCGGCTCGGGGACGGGTGCTGGCGGAGCGCCCAGAGGTCCTGGAGGTGGTCGTGCTAGTTCTTCTACCCCTGAAGCTGCTGCTGCTGCTGCTGCTGCGCCGCTGATGCTTGCCGATGGATGCGCATCCCCGGCCTGGCGCTGCCGTGCCCGCGCCTGCCGCGCCCTCGCAACGTCGCCACCGCGATGGGGATCGGCGCCGCCCATGGGCTGCCCTGCAGCGGTGTCTGTCCGCTCGGGCTTGGACTGGAGGTCCCAAGGCAGGCCCGCGAAGCTGTTCAGCGCGTCCACATTGAACCTCCGCTCCTTCGGCTGCCTCCTGATCGCCCGATGCCGACTGGTCTGCCGCGACCCGCCGACAAAGTGCTCGTCGCTCTTCTCGGTCTTGCCCAGCCAGACACCGAAGCGCCACTGAGCCTCCTCCTTCTGCGCGCGGTCGCCTGGCACGCGGGCCCAGACAACCTCTCCGAGCGCGGCCACCTCCCCGCGGCACAGCGCGCCTCGATTGACGTGATAGGCCGTCTTGCCAGCGGTCTGCCCGACAGCAAACCGCGCGAGGAACCATCCAGCGCGCCTGACCACCCACGGCATTAACCCGTAGAACCTGGGGATGCGCGCGCCCATGCCTGACTCGAGCTGGAGCTTGATCACGCGCACCTGCTTGGCCACCCGGTCGTTCATGGCCTCGATGAAACCCATCAACGCGTGGCCCCTGGCAGGCGCTGCCGCGAGCTGGCACTTGAAGCCCTTCAGCTTCCGCTCCTCGGAGATCTGCTCGGCCAGCGCCTGGACCGCTGGCTCCTGGTCGGTGCGCAGGGTGCACTCCGCGATACCCCGGGCGTCGATGGCCGCACCCGCTGCCATGGACATGACGGGATGCAAACCCTTCGGCCCCAGGACCGCGCGCTTTGCGGCCAACTGGCGGTGCGCCACCACCAGCACGTTGAGCAGCACCTCCATGCCGTCGCTTGCAACTGGGCCCACCAGCTGCGGCATCAGGACGGCCTGGTCGATCTGCCGATCCGCGGGAGCCAACCAAGCCACGCTGTCGGCTGAGGCCGCCAGCTCCTCAGCTGCCACCACGGCGCCGAGCTGCAGGTAGTCCATCTGCACCACGTCGATGCTGCCAGGCCCGCCGCCCTGTCGGCGCGGGTCGTCTGCCGCCTTGGCGGGCACTCACTTGTCGCACCAACCTCGCGGTGGGAGGTGAGCGAGCTCGCGCTTGTCGATCTCCTCCTCGCTGAGGAGCGGTGGCACCCGAATCGCCCTGGCTGGCACCCCGGCGGGCTCCGCCTCCGCCAGCGGCGCCTCCTCGCGCTGCGGCTGCTCGGCCGCCACGGGAGCTGCTGCCGCGGGCGCCTCGGCCCCGACTGGGTTGAGCCGCAGCATCTCGGACGCCGTCGCTGCGCCTCCCGCGACGCGCCCTCGCATCCAGAACAGGCTGTCCTGCCGCACCAGAGACGCGTTGGCGATGCCCTCCGGTCGGCTGAGCGCCGCGGGCGCGATGCGCGAGCCCGTCGGCGAGAACAGCACAAGAGTGACCGTTGTCGCATGCCTCGGCTACCCCCACGATGGGACGCGAGACGCCGGCGACATGGCAGTCGAGGCCCACCTCGTGCACGCCTGAGCTGTCTAGCAGTTTACACTGCACGCCCTTCTCGCCGCGGAGCTTCACGCGCCTGTCGTCTGCAGCGCGGATGTCGTAGATTTGCGCGGGCTCGCGCATCGCCACACTCGGGGCGCGGCCGAGTGGGCGCGTCGCTCTCGAGGCCCCCGAGCCCACCACGATGCACTCACTCATCGCAGCTCTCGTCGTCGCCCCCCGAGCCGCCACCCACTGGAGCTCGCAGCACGGAAATCCGACTCACGGGATCCGCAGCCTGGGCCACCAGGCGCAGCACCCACTGGATGGCGGACGCGGTGTCTCCCGCGGCCCCGCCACCCGCTGAGCCAGCGGGGCCGCCGCTCGGAGCAGCCATTGAGCTCGCCGTCGAAAGCTGCACGGAATTGGCCCGCGCCTGGGTCACGCTGCCCCGCGCCACGGAAGGCGCGCTCGATGCTGCTGAGCTCGTCGCAGGCGCAAGTAGCTGAATCTAGTTCAGCGCGTCCTTCAACTCGATCGTCTTGCTGGCTGCGCCGTTCACTCTCGTAGTCAGTCAGGGCAGTCTCTCGCCAAATGGCCCTTCAGATGGCACCTCCTACATCCGTGTCTCGACGCGCCGCCCATCATCGCCATCTCTGCCCTTGCCGTCCTTCTGCGCCTGGTGCTGCGATCGGGAACCCCTCTTTCCGTCATAGAGCTTCTCGTTTCCCTTCCTGCCGCCGCCTCATCCTTTGCTCTTCCCCTCCCCCTTGCCCTTGCCCTTCTTGATGGGTTTACGACCATCGTCACCTCGGCTGGAACCACCCCTCCTGCTGCCAACGTCGTCGCCAGGGACCCGATGTCCATCGGTGCCGGTCCGCTGTCGTCCGCCGCGGTGGCCCCCGCTGCGGCGCCTCTTACAGCGCCCTTGAACGTCTTCCTGTTCGTCAGGTACGTCTTCACGCGCTTTGCGATCCCGTCGCAGTCCCCGAGGCGGTCGGCGTTGACCAGCAGCCCCTGCTGAAGGCCCCTGTCCTGGATCCCCGCTACGGGGATCGCGCCCTTGATATCGCTGGGAACCGCGCTGCCGCACCGTTCGCGCGTCTGGACTGCCACGTCGAACTCGCCCATGTCCGTCTCGATCGTCGCCGCTCCGAACGTCCACCCCATGCCATCAGCTTCCTCATTCGACTCAGAGCTGATGCTGGCTGGGCGGGCTCGAACTCCTTGGCGAGCTTGCGCCGCGCCAGCAGCCCTTCGCCCCGTGGGATTCGGGGGCGGGGGGGGTTGGGGTTTGTTTTTTGTTTTTTTGGGGGGGGGGGGGGGGGGTGGGGGGGGGGGGCGGGGGGTGTTGGGGGGGGGGTGGGTGTCCCCCCGGTGTTGGGGGGGGGGGGCGGCGTGGGGGGGGTGCGGTTGGGGGTCGGGGGCGGGGGGGTGGGCGCCGGGGGGGGGGGTGGGGGGGGTGGCGCGAGCGGGGGGGGGCTGTGTGTTTACGCCCACGTGCCGTTGAGGCGGCGGGCGTGGGTTGTTTTGGGTGGTGTTTTGTGGGGGGGGGGTCGTGGCTTTTTTTGGAGGTGGGGGGCGGGGGGGGGGGGGCGCCGGGGAAGGGCGGTGGTGTTGGGGCGGGGGCGGGGGGCGGGCGGAGGGCCGCTGCATGGCGAAATCCCTGCATTCGAAGAGCAGCACGAGCACGTGGCACAGCTGCCGAGACCCGCCGACGAGCGCTGGGTTTATGGGGTCCAACGCCTCGTTGGCGACGTCTTCTTCGGCCTTCTGCCCGACCGCGATCATCTCCTGACACAGCTCGTCGTCCAGCGTCGCGATGTACGCCGGCAGCTTGAACGACCACACGGGCCACGCCTCGCTGCCCTTGGACTAGGCTGGCTTCGTCGGCAGCTTCGCGTCGATGACGCCCCGCTTCCGACGACCCTCGCTCCTCGCCGACGCTGGGCTCGCCGCCGCGGCGCCCCCCGCGGCGGTCAACTGCTGGAGCGCCTGCTGAAGCTGCTGAAGCTGAGCAGTATGCCGTCTGGCTGTCGTCTCTGCTCGCGCCCCCAGCTCCTGGGCTCGCTTCTCTGCAGCTTCCGCCCGAGCCGTCGCCGTCCGCCGCGCATCCAGAACCTGCCGGGCCGTCGGCGGCTGCTGCTGCAGCAAGGCTCCCGCTGCAGCTGCGGCCGCGGCTGCGGGGTCGCCCGCTACCTGCTGCGCCGCCGCTGCTCGCAGCCCCCCCTCCATCCCTGAACCTCCACGGCACGAAGGCCGCATAGGCCTCGCTCTCGCGGGGCACGCAGGAGTTGCCGTCATCGCCCACGACGTCGAGCGGCCACGCGCGACCAGGCTCTTTGTCGAAGACGACGTTCCCGAACACACGGTGCGTGAACGTTGGCAGGTCGAGCTCACGCCCGACGATCTTCTCGACGAGGCTCAGCGCCGACTCCAGCAGCCTGCAGACGTCTCGTCGCTGCCGTCGCCAGGCGGCGTCCTCCGATCGCCGCGGCCCGCGCTGCTTCTTCAGCTTCTTCCGCCCCGTCGCTGCCGCGCCCGCCGAGGTTCCTGCCTCGGCCCGCAACGGGTCTGGGCTGCCTTCCGCGCGCCTTCCGCGGCGTTTCCCGCTGGGCCGCTAGGCCGAGCTGCTGCAGCCCGCGGAGGTCCCCGCTGGGCTGCTAGGCTGGACGGCTGCCCCCCGCAGCCCGCGGAGGTCCCCGCCGGGCTGCTAGGCTGCCCTCCGCAGCCCGCGGCGCTTCCCGCTGGGCTGCTGGGTTCGCACCTCCGACGCCGAACCCGTGGATCTCAGGCCACGGGCTCCGCTGCCATGCGCGGCGCCCCCCGCGGAGCCGCGTTCCTATTCAAACCGAGAGGGCTGCGGCCCAACAACGAAACTATCCTCATAGCTCTGGCGCGCATACATTCATGCATGCATACATGCATAGATTGCCCTACGCATTCATGAATGCATGCACACATGCATACATGCATATGTACGTACATGCATACTAGAACCACGCGCGCGCTACGCGAGCGCTTAGGTTCTAGCTTCGCCCGGGGCAACGGCCAAACAACGGGCGAGGAGGTTGAAGGCTGAATGCACTTCGGTTATTCGTCGAGCTTCGCGGTCGCGGTTCGAAAAGCTTTTGGGCGCTCCTCGCCCCCAGGCGGCCCGAGGCGGCCGAAAACGACGTCTCTTCCTCGTCCTCCTCTTTCCCCCTGCTCTTCCTCCTCTCCTCCTACTCTTCCTCCTCCCCCCCCCCATCGCCCCCTCCTTTCCCCCCTTCCTCCTCCTCCGCCCCCTTCCTCCCCCCCTCATCCTTTCCCTCCTCCTCATCCTTCTCCTCTTCCTCCTCCTCCGCCTCCTCCTTCTCCTCTACATTCCCGCTCCTCCTCCTCCTCCTCCTCCTCCTCTCCCTTCCTCCTCCTTTCCACCACACCTCCCCCTCCTCCTCCCCCCCCTCCCCTCCTCCTCCTCCCCCTCCTCCTCCTCCTCCTTCATCATCATCATCATCCCACCATCACCATCACCATCACCATCAATCATCGTCATCATGTTCCTCCTCCTCCTCTTCCTCCTCCTCGTCCTCCTCCTCCACCTTCCTCCTACCCCTCCTCCTCTTCCTCCTCCTCCTCCTCCTCCGCCTTCCTCCCCCTCGTCCTCCCCCTCCTCCTCGCCCTCCTCTCACTCCTCCTTCTCCTGTTCCTTCTCCTCCCCCTGTTCAGACTGCACGGCTCGCCAAACGGCACTGCAACGCGCGCAAGCGTTGGGCCACATCGGATAAAGGGAACACCCGGGGGAGGCATCCCTCTTGCTCTTCCTCCTCCTTTTCTCCTCTTCCTCCACATCCCCCCCCCCATCCTCCTGCTCCTCCACAATTACTCAATATGAATATACTCTCCCTCGCCCCCTGATGGCGTCTGGGCGATAGCCGCGCACCCTCCGCGTACTTTTTTTCATATACACAGGATGCCCGAAAAATCCCGGGAAACGACTCTCGCTGAAGCGCCGGCGTCATTTGTTCTCAAAATGCTGCTCTCGCGCCGGCGTCAATTTTTTCCCAAAATGCTGCTCTCGTTGGGGCGCGGCCTCATTTCTGCTCCCGAATCCTTCCACCGATGGCGTCCGGGTGATAGCCGCGCACCCTCCGCGTACTGTTTTTTTACACACAGGATGCCCGAAAAATCCCGGGTAACGACTCTCGCTGAGGCGCCGGCGTCATTTTTTCCCAAAATGCTGCTTTCGTTGAGGCGCCGGCCTCATTTCTGCCCCCGAATCGTTCCGAATCGTGCTCCCGCTGCAGCGTGGGCCTCATTTTCGGATCGGTGCTCGGCCTCCGTCGTTCAGGATGGCGTTCTCGCCCCAGCGCCGGCCTTTTTCTCGCGCGCCCATCCGCCCGCCACCACCGCGCCGCACCGCCACCACACCACCACCACCACCACCACAACCACCACCACCAGCACCAGCACCAGTACCAACACCACCACCACCAGCACCACCACCAGCACCAGCACCAGCACCACCACCACCATCACCACCACCACCACACCACCACAGCACGAGGCAACAGTACCAACACCACCACCACCACCAGCCACCACCACCACCACAACCAGCACCACCACCACCACCACCAGCACCACCACCATCACCACCACCAGCACCAGCAGCAGCACCACCACCACCACAACCACGCACACACGCACGCACGCACGCACGCGCACCACCACCCACTAGTTACGCACGCGCGCGCGGAGCCACAGGTCCGCTGCGACACGCGTCCGCGGATAGAGAAAATCAGCGCCATGGTAAGGGATGGGAGGGGGGGGTAGGACGTCAGATATGACGCGAGCGCACCCACACCTAGTTTGTCCTCCGCCCCCCCCCCCCCCTCCCCCTCCTCCTCCCCCTCGCCCCTCCTCCTCCACCTCCTCCTCCTTCTCCTCCTCCTCCCCCCCCTCCTCCTCCCCCCCCCCTCCTCCTCCGCCTCCTCCCCCTCCTCCTCCTCTTCCTCCTCCACCTCCTCCCCATCATCATCATCATCATCGTCACCATCAACATCATCATCAGCATCATCATCATCATCATCATCATCATCATCATCGTCATCATCATCAACATCATCAGCATCAGCATCAACATCATCATCAGCATCATCATCATCCCTCTGTCCTCCTCCCCCCCCGTCCCCCTTCTCTCTCCACCCCCCTCCCCCCCCCTCGCCCTCCTCCTGCGAGCGGCGAGGCACGGTCGCGGCCGCGCTTGCGCCCGCTCTGTCGCCGACGAGCGGCGCGACGAACCGGTGGTGCTCCACGGCGATACACCTCCAGGCCGGACGCCAGGCCTAGCGGCTAGGCCCGGCCCCCGGCCGGATAGTCACCCAGGTCCTCCAGCTCAGGCAGCGAGCTCGGCAGCCAGTGCCGCGCGGGCGCGCGGCCGCGCCGCCTCCGCCCCCAGCGCTGTGCGCAGCTGGCGCGCGGTGGCCGCCTGCAGGGCCACAGCCAGTTCCGCGCCCCAGCGGCGCGCGAGGGCGCCGGCCGCGGCAGCGGCGGCAGCGGGGTCGCGCCCTGCGAGCAGTTGCGCCTGGTCCCTCGCCAGCAGGCGCAGGTGGCGCAGGGCGGCTGGGCCGCGGCGCCCGCCCGTTTCGAGGGCGAGTGGCACCATCCGCCAGAGCGCTCGCCCGGCAGGGTACCGAGCGTGTTTGTCCGCCTCGGCGCCCCTGTTGACGGCGCCGCCTGGCACGGCGTACCGCACGGTGACGCCCAGGAAGACTCGGGGGCAGTCAGCCCGCTGAATCTCCAGGCCGAGGATGGCTTCCTCGCGCCGGGCTGCGAGCGGGGCGCTGCAGGAGCAAGCCGCGCCCGCTGCCGGCCGGGTCGCCGCCGCGCCGCTCGCCGCGCAGCTGCTGCAGTGCCAGCGCCAGCGGTCCCAGGCGGGCACTGGCGTCTGGCGAGCCACCTGGTAGCCGCACCCGGCATGGATGTGCGCCCAAGCCGCTTCCAAGTCGCCGCTGCGTGCCTTGAGGCCCCCTCCGCGCGGGCACCGCCAGGCGTGGCGGCCCTTGGCGCAGAGCGGTTCGCCGCAGCGCCGGCCAGCCCGCCCCCCTGTGCGGGTGCAGTTTGAGCAGGTGGCGCCCGGCGGGGCCGCGTCCTGGCCTAGCAGGCAGCGCGTCGCTGAGCGGTAGGCGGCGTCTTCCAAGCGCTGGCGGGGCTCGCCTGGCGAGGCCGTCTGCCAGGCCGCGGAGCGCGGGCCGCCGCAGGAGCGAAGCAGCGCCCAGTCCCCATCCGAGTCCAGAGCCCAGCAAGGAGGTGTAAGTTTTTTGGTCAACCCTCGCAGTGCGCGTCCTCTGGAGCTTCTTCTGAGGCTCGGTGGCGAGCTCGGCCCAAGTGGGCAGCCTGTCAGGGCTGGCGCCCCAGCGAGGCGGCGGCGGCGGCAGCGCCGCGAGCCCGGCAAGGCTGCTCCGGCAAGCAGCGGCGAGCGGCAGCGGGCTCGTGTCCAGGTCGTCCAGGGAGGCCGCCCAGGCCGCCGGGGCCAGCTCCTCCTGGCTGCGAAGGCCGCGGCCGCCCAAGCGCAGCGGGAGCTGGCAGCGTTGCTTCTGTTGTGGCGCGAGCGGGTCCAGGTGCCCGAGCTCTTCGTAGGCGGCCAGGAGGGCAGCGTCGTAGGCCGCCGCCGCCAGGCGCGCCTGTTCGGGAGGCGTCGCGCGAAGCGCGTGCGTCAGTTTGCCGGTCCCGCAGTGCCGCAAGGGCAGGGCCGCCGTCTGCACCGCGGGCAGGTGCGGGGAGGCCAGCGAGGGCAGCTCGGCCACCTTCGAGAGCAGCCCAGCGGGTCGTGTCGCGGCGTCCTCGGCGCTCTCCGTGGCGTTGTCGGCTGCGCCCAGGTCTGCCCGGCGCCCCTCGCCCGGGCGCGGCAGCTCCCGCGGCTGCGGCTGCTCGGAGAGCGCGGCTCCAACCAGCGTTAAGCCTCTCTCTTGCCAGTGCGCCTCCAGGCCAGGGGGGCAAGGGTCGCGGGGTGACCAAGCCTGCGTTTTGCCTGGCTGCAGCTCCAGTCCGAGCGGGGCAAGCGCGGCCTGCGCCGCTGGCAGCACCTCCGCAGCGAGCTCTGGCGGCACGAGGACCACTAGGTCGTCCAGGTAGGCGAACACGTGAACTTCGCCCGGCGGAAGCCCGCGCGCCTCAGCCCGGCGGCGCAGGTCCTCCTCGAGCGCGCGCAAGTAGGGGCGCAGGCCGCAGGCAAAGAGGAGGGGCGCGAGCGGGTCCCCTTGGTCCACGCCGTCAGCGGCGCGCAGTCGGTGGCAGGCCCCCTTGCTGTCCCAGAAGAAGTACTGCGAGCGGCGCCTGCAGAAGAGCTCTGCGAAGGGGAGGAGGGAGGGATCCACCTCCTCCAGCTGCTGCAGGCAAGCGGCCCGGCGCGCGGTGCAGAAAGCGTTCTTCGCGCCCAAGGCAGTAACCACCAGGTGTGGCGCGTTTTCCAGCAGAGCGCACACTGAGTGCGCCAGCAGTTCAGTCCCCGCGGCCGCGCCGATGGCGAACTGCTGTCTGCCGAGCGCGCCCTGCAAGCGGTCCCGTCGCTCGGTTGCCAGTGCGCGGCCCACCAAGCGCCGCGGGATGTTCGGCGCCGCGATGGGCCGAACGCCGCGCTCGCCCTTCCGCAGCGGCGCGAGCTTGGAGGTAGCCAGGGCAGCGGCGGCGCTCTCGGGGACTCGCCCCGCAGCCAGGCGGTCGCAGACGCCGCAGAAGGCCCCCAGCGCCCCAGAATCAGAGAGGACCACCCGCCAGTGCTCGAACCTGCCGCCGCCGACAGCGGCCCCGCTCCCCTTGGGGCTCGCCCGGAAGGACCTTCTTCAGCCGCCCGTAGGAAAGGGGCGCGTCGTCGAGCTTTCGGGCTGGCGGCGGCGCCAGGGCGGGGGCGCCCCTCGGCTGTAAGAGGCCCTGGAGCTGCTGCCCGGTCTCTGGCGTCAGCGGAGCGAGCCCCGGGCTGCTCAGCAGCGCCGCTGCTCGGGAGCACTCCTCGGCAAGCGCCTTCCGCAGCGCCTCGTCGGCCAGGGTGCTGGCGTCGTGGTCTGGGCAGCGCCCTTCGCGTCGGGCTCTCGCCAGTGCCCGGCCCGTCCTGCGAGCTTCCGCCAGCAGTTCCTCCCAGCCGCCCCGCTGCAAGGTCGCGCAGCGCTCTCGCACATGCCGGGCGCGGCCCAGCGTCTCCGCGGCCGTCCGCCGCGAGCGCCCCCCGCGCACCCGGAGCGGCGCAGCGAAAAGAAGCCTCTCCCGCAGGGGCAGGAGCTTCCAAGCTCTGTCCTCCCGCTGGCTGCCGGCCGCAGCACCGAGGACGGCCTTGCAGACCTCTTCCGTGGCCTGGGCTGCCGCGGTGCGCGCCCCCCCCGGCACGTAGCGGAGCGTGGGGGCGTCTTCCGCGAGCTCCTCCAGCAGGTCAATCTGGTCCAAGCCCGCCCAGCAGGGGTCGGCCAAGTCGCGGAGCGGGAATGCTGCGGCAGCGGGCGCCGCGGCGGCCGCGGGCGCAGCGGCTGCGGGCGCGGCGGCCGCGGGCGCGGCGGGCGGCGCCAGGGCGGCGGCGGGCGCGGCGCCTGCGGCAGCGGGCGCCCCTTCTCCAGCAGGGGGCGGGGCGGCGGCGGCGGCGCAGGTGCGGCCGGGGAGCGCCTCGCAGCTTTCGCAGTGGTGGAGCCAGCCGCCAGGCCCAGCCCCCCCGAAGCAGGCAGCGCAAGTCTCTCCAGGCAAGGTTCGCGCAGCGCGGAGCGGGCCCCGGCAGCCTGGGCAGAGCAGCGGCGCCCCCCCAGGCGGCCCAGGGTTGCTGGCCTCGCCGACCCGCAGGCAGGCGTAGCCGCAGCGTCGCCTCAGCGGCCCGGCGCGCGGCTGCGGCGGCGCGGCTGCCCAGGAGGTGGGGCGGCGGCCCCTCCGGCGGCCCCCCGGCGAGCGCCGCGCAAGCGGCGAGCGGCGGCGAGGAGGGCGTCGTCGGCGTTTGCTTCCTCGAGCTGCTCCAGGGCTTCCTCCTCCTCGGAAGCCTCGTCGAGCTCTGCGTCCGCGTCGGCGCCCGCCAGCCTCGCGTCGTCGGGCGGCGCCGGCCCGGGCCCCGCTGCTTGCTGGGCGGCGTGCGCCGCGGCCATCGCCGCCAGCAGCGGCCGCGGGGGAGCGCCGCCCCAAGCCTGCGCCCCGGCGGGCCCGCGCGCGCGGAGCCCCAGGCGGCCCAAGAGTTCGCGCGTGGCGAGCAGCAGCTGCTCCGCCCCAGCGTCCCGCGCGGGCGCTGCCTCGTTTGCGCCGCGGGCCGCTGCCTCGGCAGCCGCCGTCTGGGCAGCCTCCTCCTCGCGGGCCGCTGCCTCGGCAGCCGCCGCCGCGGCGTGGGCGGCCTCCGCCCGGCGCGTCGCGGCCGCCAGCGCCTCGTCCGCGGCCGTCGCCGCAACTGCGGCTTTCCGCGCTGCCGCCCGGAGCCCCTCCAGGCGGTTGCCAGAGCGCTGCTGCGCCTGGCGCGCGCGGACGGCGGCTTCCTCTTGCTCCAGCGCCTCCAAGGCAGCCTTCGGCGCGCCAGCCCTGCGAGCGACCGCCGTGGCCTTGCGAAGAGCGTCGGCTTGGGCCCCTGGCCGCGGCGGCCGGACGCCAGGCAGGTCTGGCCAAGCCGCGGGCGCGGCTTCGCCAGCGGCGGCTGGCGCGGGCGGCGGGCAGGCCGCTGGCGCGCCGCTCCGGGCGGCATCGCACTTGCGACAACGCGCGCGTTCCGCCCAGTTCATGGAGCCGCAGCCGCAGCGCCACTCGGCGCGCCGAGGCGGAGGGCCCGGCTGCCGCCTCGCACCGCGCCGGCCGCCTCCCCCGAAGAGGCTGCGCAGCAGGTCCGCGGCCAGTTCGGCGTCGCCTGCCTTGCGGCCCTGGCGGCGCCTTTCGACTTTCTGCCATGCCACCCCGATTCGCTCGGAGCCTCCAGGGGGCCAGGATCAGGAAAGGCAGAGGCAAGGATGCAAGGATACGGTCGGGGGTCGCCACCCCGTCCAGAATCCAAAAGCTACCTCCAGTGCCGCGGCCGCCGCCTGCCAGCGCGCCCGCTCCAGCAGGAGCCCAGGCGATGGCGCGGCGAGGGGGAGGGGCAAGAAGGCGAAGGGGCAAAGTGGGAGAGGAAGGAGGGCACGGCCGGGCAACGGCTTGAGCCAAAATGGCTACGCCCCCGAGCCCCAAGACAGCCCAAAAGAAACCCAAGAGGGCCCACGACGGCCCAAACGGGTCGTCCTGCGAGGCTCACGGAACCCCCCAAAGACGGCCCAAGAGGCCCCAAAGCCGGCCCAGGATGCCCCCAAGACGGCCTCAGGAAGGCCCAAGAGGGCCTCGTTCGAAATCATGTTCCCAGAAGCCTCTCCGGGAACATGATCCCCGGTATTCTAGGGCCCCCAAGAGGGCCCCAGGACGGCCCCAAAAGGGCCCTAAAAGGACCTTCAACAAGGCCCGGATGGCCACAGTTCGTCGATTTGCGTGAGATGTCGTTGGATTTCTTCCGCGCGGAGGAGACGGAGAGGGCGAAGGAGGAGGAGGAGGAGGAGGAAGAGGAGAAGGAGGAGGAGGCAGGGAGGAGGAGTGGAGGGGAGGGGGGGGGGAGAGGAGGAGGAGGTTCGAGGGCGATCGACGATCGGCGACGACGACCGGCGACGGTGATTGACGACGACGACGACGACGACGACGACGACGATGACGACGACGACGACGACGACGATCGACGACGGTCGACGACCGACGACGACGCCGATAAACGACGATGACAATAGTCGACGGCGCCGATTGACGATCGACGGCGACGACGACGGCCACGCCGACGGCGGCGACGCTGCCCGCGTGACAGCCCAAGAGGCACACAAGACAGCCCCATCGAGGCCCCCGAGGGCCCCAAGACGTCCAAGAGCGCCTCAAGAGGGCCCGAGGTGGCTTGAAGATGGCCGAAGAGGGCCCCAAGAGGGCCTTCAAGAGGCAAAACTTTACCCATTCCTGATGTAAAACGTACAATTTCAGCATACTCGCCTGCTTCGTCCACAGAGTGGCCCCCGAGGAGCCCCAAGACAGCCCAAGACGGCCCCAAAGGCCCCAAAGCCGGCCCAGGAGGCCCCCAAGACGGCCTCCGGGAGGCCCAAGAGGGCCTCGTTCGAAATCATGTTCCCAGATTTTTTTCTCGGGGGCATGATTTCCGGGTTCCCAGGACGCCCAAGAGGGCCCCAGGACGGCCCCAGAAGGGCCTAAACTTACATTCAATTATCCTGGCGAAGGACCCAGCCATACGCAATTGTGAATAACGCTTTGTGGGTGCCGCTTTCGGTGGGGCTCCTTATGGGGCCACGAAAGGCGTGCCACGAAACGCTGTCCTGGGCGTGCGGGACGCATGAGGGCGGTAGCACTGGGGCCTTCGGTGGAGCTCCCTATGGGGCCACGAAACGTGTGAGGGGTGTGCCGAAATGGGTGCGGCGCCGCCATGCGAACGCAGCCACTGAGGCCTTCGGTGGAGCTCCCTATGGGGCCACGAAACGTGTGAGGGGTGTGCAGACATGGGTGCGGTGGGCGCATGGGAGCGCAGCCACTGGGGCCTTCGGTGGAGCTCCCTATGGGGCCACGAAACGTCTGAGGGGTGTGCCGAAATCTGTGCGGCGGGCGCATGGGAGCGCAGCCACTGGGGCCTTCGCTGGAGCTCCCTATGGGGCCACGAAACGTGTTTATTGGTGTAGGTGTTTTTTTCTTGTTTTTGTGTTGCTTTGCTTCATTGTCATTTCTGTGCCCCGACAGGGTGCGGCGCCGCCGTCCATGGCGTGCCAACGCAGCCACTGGGGCCTTCGGTGGAGCTCCCTATGGGGCCACGAAACGTGTGAGGGGTGTGCCGAAATGGGTGCGGCGCCGCCATGCGAACGCAGCAACTGGGGCCGTCGGTGGAGCTCCCTATGCTGCCACGAAGCGTGCGAGGGGTGTGCCGACATGGGCGCGGCGCCGCCATGCCAACGCAGCCACTGGGGCCTTCGGTGGAGCTCCCTATGGGGCCACGAAGCGTGTGAGGGGTGCGCCGAAATCAGTGCGGCGCCGCCATGTCAACGCAGCCACTGGGGCCTTCGGTGGAGCTCCCTATGGGACCACGAAACGTGTGAGGGGTGTGCCGAAATGGGTGCGGCGCCGCCATGCCAACGCAGCCATTGAGGCCTTCGGTGGAGCTCCCTATGGGGCCACGAAGCGTGTGAGGGGTGTGCCGAAATGGGCGCGGCGCCGCCACGCGAACGCAGCCACTGGGGCATTCGGTGGAGCTCCCTATGGGGCCACGAAGCGTGTGAGGGGTGTGCCAAACTGGGCGCGGCGCCGCCATGCCAACGCAGCCACTGGGGTCTTCGGTGGAGCTCCCTATGGGGCCACGAAACGTGTGAGGGGTGCGCCGAAATGGATGCGGCG
Source organism: Prorocentrum cordatum (assembly GCA_963575745.1). Lineage (NCBI taxonomy): Eukaryota > Dinophyceae > Prorocentrales > Prorocentraceae > Prorocentrum > Prorocentrum cordatum. The sequence continues at coordinate 25,684 of CAUYUJ010014269.1, read as the reverse complement.
CCGCCATGCCAACGCAGCCATTGAGGCCTTCAGTGGAGCTCCCTATGGGGCCACGAGACGTGTGAGGGGTGTGCCGAAATGGGCGCGGCGCCGCCATGCCAACGCAGCCACTGGGGCCGTCCTTGGGGCTCCCTAGTGCTGCCCCTGCCACGAAGCGCGTTGGGGGTGTGCCGAAATTGGGTGCGGCGCCGCACGCGAACGCAGCCAATGGGGCCTTCGGTGGAGCTTCCCTATGGGCCACGACAGCGTGTGAGGGGGGTTTATTTCGTTTTGTAATGTGCCAAATTCTTTTGCGATTGGGCGCGGCGCCGCCATGCCAACGCAGCCACTGGGGCCTTCGGTGGAGCTCCCTATGGGGCCACGAAACGTGTGAAAGGTGTGCCGACATGGGTGCGACGCCGCCATGCCAACGCAGCCACAGGGGCCTTCGGTGGAGCTCCCTATGGGGCCACGAAACGTGTGAGGGGTGTGCCGCAATGGGCGCGGCGCCACCATGCCAACGCAGCCACTGGGGCCTTCGGTGGAGGTCCCTATGGGGCCACGAAACGTGTGAGGGGTGTGCCGAAATGGGTGCGGCGCCGCCATGCCAACGCAGCCACTGGGGCCTTCGGTGGAGCTCCCTATGGGGCACGAAAACGTGCGGAGAGATGTGCCGAAATGGTTTGGCGGACGCGCCATGCCAACGCAGCCAATGGGCACTTCGGTGGAATCCCTACTGTTTCTTGCTTATATCTCTTTTTGGGTTTGGTAGATCACTCTTGTTCTATCGACGTATTTGATTTATTTTATTATGTTTCATATTAATATTTGATTCTACTTTCATACTCCCCTTTACCCTCTTGCTAGCTTCTACATTTTTATGGGGCCACGAAACGTGTGTGGGGTGTGCCGAAATGGGTGGTGGGGAGGCATGCGAACGCAGCCACTGGGGCCTTCGGTGGAGCTCCCTATGGGGCCACGAAACGTGTGAGGGGTGTGCCAAATTGGGCGCGGCGCCGCCATGCCAACGCAGCCACTGGGGCCTTCGGTGGAGCTCCCTATGGGGCCACGAAACGTGCGAGGGGTGTGCCGAGATGGGTGCGGCGCCGCCATGCCAACGCAGCCACCGGGGCCTTCGGTGGATATGGGGCCACGAAACGCGTGAGGGGTGTGCCGAAATGGGTGCGGCGCCGCCATGTCAACGCAGCCAATGGGGCCTTCGGTGGAGCTCCCTATGGGGCCACGAAGCGCGTGAGGGGTGCGCCGAAATCGGTGCGGCGCCGCCATGCCAACGCAGCCACCGGGGCCTTCGGTGGAGCTCCCTATGGGGCCACGAAACGTGCGAGGGGTGTGCCGAAATGGGTGCGGTGACGAGGGAGGGGGCAGCGGGAGGAAGGAAGGAAGGAGTGAACGCGGGGCGCTGTCTCCTCAAAACGAAGACCCAACACCACAGGATGGTTGGGAACAATAAAAATCAACGATTTTGGCTTGTCGCGGCTCTCTTGGGAGGCCTCTTGGGATGCCTTCGGGGCCTCATGGAGCTCTCTTGGAACGTCTTCGGGGCTTCTTGGCCATTCCTGAGGCTATCTATACGCGTCTTGGAGCGCTCGCAGGCCGTTTTCGGCGGTCTCGATCTGTTCCTGGCGGTCCCAGGGGCCCTCCGGGACGCTTCGGACGCTCCCGGGGGCGCCCTGCACCCCCCATGGAGATTACAGGCACCGCCCCGGGCCGCCCCCGGGCCCGACTCCGATATATGTATGTATGTATGTATGTATGTATGGATGTATATATATATATATATATATAGACGCACACATATGTGTATATACACATACATATACATAAACATATATGTATATACACGCACAGACGTACATGCATACATGTATGCAGACATGCAGACACATTTACATACATATATACATACATACATGCATGCATACCTACCTACATACACGCATGCGTACATACATGCATGCATGCATACATACATCCATACATCCGTACATTCAGCCATGTAAACATACATGCATACATACATGCATGCATGCATACATACATACATGCATGCATGCATGCATGCATACATACATACAGACATACATACATACATACATGCATGCATACATACATACATACATACGTACGTACGTACATACATATAAACATATACATATACATACATACATACATACATACATACATACGTACATACATACATAACTAACTACAGGCATACATGCATGCATATATACATACAGACATGCATGCATACGTACATACATGCCTACATACATGCATACATACATGCATGCATACATATAAGTATGCAGACATAGATGCATGCGTACATACATGCATACGCATAACAATATAGATATATATATATATACATACATACATATAGACATACATACATGCATATACATACATACGTACAAACAATGCATACAGACATGCATGCATGCAAGCAAGCATGCATGCATGACATACACAGGTGCGTCCATACATGCATACATAGGTATATACGTATGTATAAGTGTGTGTATGCATACATACATGCACAAGTACGTGAGTACACATATATACATGCATGTTTGCACATTTGCATGTCTGTATACAGCCAGTCATACATGCAAGTACATATATATACCGTTTTACATACCGACAGATATGTATACAAACCTATATATATGTGAAACAAAGAGAAAGCGTGATCCGTCGCCTCTCTGCCGTGGAAGATCCCCCTTCCCTTCCCTCCGGAGCCCAGGGGTCCCCCCCGCATGTGGGACCAATCCCAACCGACTGGGACAAATTACGAACGACTGGGACACTTTTCAACCGGCCCAAAAAAACAATTGGTACCAATTACAACCAGCCACTTCGACCTACAACAGGACTCCTTGTGTACAGAATTTGAAGACGATGCAAACATCAAATGAACTTCTGAAGGGTGCACAGTCATTCTGGAAGTCAACATGGGCACCCCGGTTGGATTCGGTACCAGTTTAATGTTGTGATATGGGAGATGCGTTGCTTTGGAAAAAAAAAAAAAAAAAAAAAAAAAAAAAAAAAAAAAAAAAAAAAAAAAAAAAAAAAAAAAAAAAAAAAAAAAAAAAAAAAAAAAAAAAAAAAAAAAAAAAAAAACGATGTGTATAAGCATATCTGGAAGCATCCCCCTTAAGATTCAGGTGAGACTCCAGTTGTAGAATTCTGCTGTTCTCGCAGTCGCAGTCGCATTCGCACTGACAGTCGCAGCGGCAACGGCCTTAGGATCCAATAGAATCCTAAGGATTCCTAAGGATTCCTGAGGATGTTTAACTATGCCGACGGATTCCTAAGGATACCGGCGGATTCCTGAGGATTCCTAAGTTCCTAAGGATTCCTATGGATTCCTACGGATTCCTACGGATGCCTCCGCCTGCCTCAGTTTCAGCTTCAGCCTCAGCCTGCCTCGGCTTGCCTCAGCCTCAGCCTCAGCCTGCCTCGGCCTCAGCCTCAGCCTGCCTCAGCCTCAGCCTCAGCCTGTCTCGGCCTCAGCCTGCGTCAGCCTCAGCCTCAGCCTCAGCCTCAGCCTCAGCCTCAGCCTCCGCCTCAGCCTCAGCCTCAGCCTCAGCCTCAGCCTCAGCCTGCCTCGGCGCGCCTCCGCCTCAGCCTCAGCCTGCCTCGGCCTCAGCCTGCCTCAGCCCCCCCTCCCCCTCCCCTTCCCCCCCCCCATTCAGCTTCACATTGTCTCAGCTTCGGCCTGCCTTGGCCTCATCCTCAGCCTCAGCCTCAGTCTCAGCCTCAGCCTGTCTCGGCCTGAACCTGCCTCGGCCTCAGCCTCAGACTGCCTCAGCCTCAGCCTCCCTCAGCCTCAGACTCAGCCTCAGCGTCAGCCTGCCTCAGCATCAGCCTCAGCCTCAGCCTCAGCATCAGCCTCAGCCTGCCTCAGCCTCAGCCTCAGCCTGCCTCAGCCTCAGCCTCAGCCTCAGCCTGCCTCAGCCTCAGCCTCAGCCTGCCTCAGCCTCAGCCTCAGCCTCAGCCTGCCTCGGCGTGCCTCAGCCTCAGCCTCAGCTTGCCTCGGCCTCAGCCTGCCTCGGCCTCAGACTGCCTCAGCTCGGGCACTCGAAATATGGCAAAGGACTGGTGCTCTGGAAACACGAAGATCACGAAGTGGCCCACAGTTGGCTCCGGGCAATTAAAATATGGTGCAGGAGTGGTGTTCTGGGAAGAACAGTTTTCCAATCGAGCTCGAGTATGAAACCGAGTTCAGACCTCTGAATGCGACAGGCGGACGCGTCTGATGTCTGCGCATCGATTTCTGTGATTACCAGCTCTGCAGCACCCCATACAGCCTGAGTTAAGTGCAGAAAACCGAGAGAACCTCTCAGGATGACTCGAATAATACAACAGTTTCGCGAATCTCGTTCGAGCAGCAGACCGATTTCCGAGCTCTCGGTTCGACGAACGGACGCGCCTGATGTCTCGAAATCGATTCCTGTGACGAGCAGCACTGTAGCCCTCCCCCAGCACGATTTAAGTGCAGAAAACCGAGAGGACTTCTCATGATGACTCGAACAATATCAATAGGTTCGCGAACCTAGCTCGCAGCAGGCCGGGTTCAGAGCTCTCGATTCAACAGACGAACGCGCCTGATAATTCTCAATCGATTTCTGTGATTATCAGCTCTGTGGCTGCCCTACATATCGAGTGAATTACGAAAAACCGAGAGCGTCTGCTACAATGACTCGAATAGTACGAATAGGTTTGCGACCTTAGCTCGGCTAGCAGACCGAGTTCAGACCTCTGGATTCAACAGGCGAACGCGTCTGATCATTCTGAATGCATTAGCTGTGCTGACCAGCTCTGTAGTTGTCCTGAAGCTCGAGTTATCTTGAGAAAACCGCCAGCGCGTATCAAGATGACTCGAAACGGCCGTTCCCGCCTGCCTGCTTTTGGCCTTCAAAGTTACCCGATCGAGCTGAGATCAAGATGGCGAGCGGGAATAAGATCGAATATCATTGGAAAAAATACTAGAACTCTAACGAATTGTCGAATTTTAAACTAAATTTTCAACCGACCAAAAGTCACCAAAAGGTCCGTCGAGATTTTTGTTGCCAACTCTCAGCGAGCTCTGCGGGAAAAACCCAAAGAACGAAGAGAACACACACCGGAAAACTCTTCTGGCAAGCCCACGGAAGCAGGCGTGGAGCCCTTTTGGGGCTCTGGGGGGCTCCCCCGCAACGCTTCCGAAGCGCTGCCAAAAACGCACCCACGCGTGCCTGCACGCGTGCGGGCACGCGTGGAAGCTTGCCGGAAGCTCTTCCGGACCCGCTGCCGGGTCGAACGAACTGGCGCCGGCGGTGAACCGTCAACCTGGTCACTGCCGGGAACCTCGTAGAGCTCCTTTTCCTTAAGAGCGCCCATAATCGAAGCAGAGAACTTCGCAGTAGATATGCTTGGATCTTCAATTTTTCAATTTTTTAATGGTAATCTGAAGTCTGGTTTCTGGCTCCGCTAATAAGAATTTCTCGACGGAATGAGCTGAGAATTTGAAAGGCTACTTCTGTGGTGCAAAGCTTTGTTCAGCGCAATTATCAGCCCAAACAAATGTTTAGAGCTTGAAAATCGGCTGAGCCAGGCCGCGGATGGTATGATTGTATCTCGTGTCGAAATTTCGCCAACTAGCTACACCCTTTCGCCGAACTGGGCGCCGGCGGTAAACCGTCAACCTTGGTTACCGCCGGGAGACTCGTAGAGCTTCCTAACTCGACTTCAGTTGAGAAAACAGACAGCACTTACCAACAATCTGACTTATAGTCAATAGTTTTGACCTCTGAGTGCGAGAGACGGACGCGTCTGATGTCTGCGAATCGACTCCTGTCATTACCAGCCCTGCAGCCCCCCTTCAGCCCGAGTTAAGTGCAGAAAACCGACAGCACCTCTCAGGATGACTCGATCAATAGGAATAGTTTCGCGGACCTAGTTCGGGCAGCAGACAGAGTTCAGAGCTCTCTATATATGTTGTCAGGAAGCTTTACGAGTCCCCCGGCGGTAACAAAGGTTGACGGTTTACCGCCGGCGCTCAGTTTTGAGAAACCAGATTTTTCGCACCTGTAAACGAGCATGAGGGCATCTGCGTCTTAATATAAGCTCCCTAGATGCACTTTTACTATCAAAACACTTGGCGGAACCAACTTTATGTCGACATGCATAAAAAACATGTTTTCTCTTTTCGAGAAATGCTTCCAGAAGCCCTCTCTTTTCATGCTACGCGCTCTTACGCGTGTCAGGAGCTCTACGAGGTTCCCGGCGGTGACCAGGTTGACGGTTTACCGCCGGCGCCAGTCGATTCCAGTGATTACCAGCCATGCAGCCTCCCTACAGCCCGAGTTAAGTCCAGATAACCGACAGCATATCGCAAGCGACTCGAACGATACGAATAGTTTTGCGATTCTAGATCAGGCAGCAGATCGAGTTCAGAGCTCTGGATTCGACAGACAAACGCAACTGATCATTCTGAATTGGTGCCTGTAAATATCAGCTCTGTAGCTGTCCTACAGCTCGAGTTAAGTGCAGAGAACCGAGAGTTTCTGTCAAGATGACTCGAATAATACGAACAGGTTTCCGGACCTAGCTCGGCTAGCAGACCGAGTTCAGACCTCTGGGTTCAACAGGCGAACGCGCCTGATTATTCTGCATGCATTAGCTGTGCTGACCAGCTCTGTAGCTGCCCTAGAGCTCGAGTTATCTTGAGAAAACCGTCAGCGCATATCAAGATAACTCAAAACGGCCGTTCCCGCCACAGTGCTTTTCGATAGTAATATTCACCCGATCGAGCTGAGATCAAGATGGCGAGCGGGAATAAGATCGAATATCACGGGAAAAAATACTAGAGCTCTAACGAATGGTCAAATTTCGAGAAAAAAATTCAACCGACCAAAAGTCACCAAAAGTTCCGTCGAGATTTTTCTTACCAACTAGCTCTCCAGCGCTCCGGAACTGGGCGCCGGCGGTAAACCGTCAACCTTTCTTACCGCCGGGGGACTCGTAGAGCTTCCTGACAATATATAATGTGGAAAAGAATTTCAGAGAACGACTAGTTTTTCAGCCCAAGCGTATAGATCTCTCAAGATGACTCTAACAAAACAAACGAACAGTTTTCCAATCGAGCTCGAGTATGAAACCGAGTTCAGACCTCTCAATGCGACAGGCGGACGCGTCTGATGTCTGCGGATCGATTCCTGTGATTACCAGCTCTGCAGCCCCCCATACAGCCTGAGTTAAGTGCAGAAAACCGAGAGTACCTCTCAGGATGACTCGAATAATACAACAGTTTCGCGATCTCGTTCGAGCAGCAGACCGAGTTTCCGAGCTCTCGGTTCGACGAACGGACGCGCCTGATGTCTCGAAATCGATTCCTGTGACCAGCAGCACTGTAGCCCTCCCCCAGCACGATTTAAGTACAGAAAACCGAGAGCACTTCTCAAGATGACTCGAACAATACCAATAGGTTCGCGAACCTAGCTCGGGGAGCAGGCCGAGTTCAGAGCTCTTGATTCAACAGACGAACGCGCCTGATAATTCTCAATCGATTTCTGTGATATCAGCTCTGTGGCTGCCCTATAGATCGAGTTAAGTACGAAAAACCGAGAGCGTCTGCTACAATGACTCGAATAATACGAATAGGTTTGCGACCCTAGCTCGGCTAGCAGACCGAGTTCAGACCTCTGGATTCAACAGGCGAACGCGCCTGATCATTCTGAATGCATTAGCTGTGCTGACCAGCTCTGTAGTTGTCCTGAAGCTCGAGTTATCTTGAGAAAACCGACAGCGCGTATCAAGATGACTCGAAACGGCCGTTCCCGCCTGCCTGCTTTTTGGCCTTCAAAGTTACCCGATCGAGCTGAGATCAAGATGGCGAGCGGGAATAAGATCGAATATCATGGGAAAAAATACTAGAGCTCTAACGAATGGTCAAATCTTGAGAACAAAATTTCCAACCGACCAAAAGTCACTCCAGCTCCCCGAAATTACTCTTAAGCTTCCAGCAATAACTTGCTGAGGGGAGCTCTACGAGTTATTACTCTTAGCTTCCAGCAATAACTTGCCAAGGGAAGCTCTACGAGTTATTCCTCTATCTCTCATACCATGAGAGCTCTACGAGGTACTGCTGCGAGGATTCTGGAGCGGCCGAGATGGGCTGCTGGCGTGCATCACCGCCGTCTGGCTTCTAACTGGCGCCGGCGGTGAACCGTCAACCTGGTCACCGCCGGGAACCTCGCAGAGCTCCTCTCACTAGTAAGAGTGCAGAGAATCGACACATAATCAAAAAATGAAGATTTTTCGAAAATCTTCAAATTCGATTTTTTCGATGTTCATATTCGCTCAGTTCCCGGAAGTCAACTCGTGCAAAAATGCATCGAGAGAGCTGAGCTGCTATCAGAGACGAGTTCATATGCCAATGCTCGGCGTAAAAATCTGCTTTCTCAAAATAAATGGTCAAATATCTTTCAAATACTGGGCGCCGGCGGTAAACCGTCAACCTTGGTTACCGCCGGGGAACTCGTAGAGCTCCCAAGCTCGACTTAAGTTGAGAAAACCGAGAGCACCTACCAACATTCTGACTCATAGTGAATATTTTTTTGACCTCTGAATGCAAGAAGCGGACGCGTCTGATGTCTGCGAATCGACTCATGTCATTACCAACCCTGCAGCCCCATACAGCCCGAGTTAAGTGCAGAAAACCGACAGCATCTCTCAGGATGACTCGCATAATACAATAGTTTCACGGACCTGTTTCGAGCAGCAGACCAAGTTCTGAGCTCTCGAATCAACCAACGAACGCGCCTGATGTGTGCAAATCGATTTCTATGACCCGCAGCAGTGTAGCCCTCCCCCAGCACGAGTTGAGTGCAGAAAATTCAGAGCACTTTCCACGATGATTCGATACGAATAGTTTCGCGAACCTAGCTCGGGCAGCAGGCCGAGTTCAGAGCTCTCGATACAAGAGAGGAACGCGCCCGCCAATCGATTCCTGTGACTATAGGCGCTGCCCTACAGCTCGAGTTAAGTACAGAAAACCGAGAGCGTTTGTCAAGATAACTCGAATAATACGAATAGATTTGCGGACCTAGCTCGGCTAGCAGACCGAGTTCAGACCTCTGGAGTCAAGAGGCGAACGCGCCTGATGATTCTGAATGCGATGGATGTGCTTACCAGCTTTCTAGCTGTCCTGCAGCTCGAATTAAGTACGAAATACCCAACACGCGTATCAACTCGAATAATACGAATAGGTTGCGAATCTAGCTCGACTAGCAGACCGAGTTCAGATCTACGAACAGGCGAACGCGCCTCATGATTTTGAGAGCGATAGGTGTGCTTACCAGCACTGTAGCTGCCCTACAGCTCGAGTTAAGTAGAAAATACCGACAACGCGTATCAAATTTGCTCGAATAATACGAATAGGTTTGCGGACCTAGCTCGACTAGCAGACCGAGTTCAGACCTATGGATTCAACAGGCGAACGCGCCTGACGATTCTCAGTGCGCTAGGTGTGCTCACGAGCAATCTAGCTGCCCTACAGCTCAAGTTAAGCACAAAATGCCGACAACGTGTATCAAGATGACTCGAAACGGCCGATCCCGCCAGTGTGCTTTTTGGCAGTAAAAGCTACCCGATCGAGCTGAGATCAAGATGGCAAGCAGCAATAAGATCGAATATCACGGGAACAAATACTAGAGCTATAACGAATGATCAAATTTTCAGACAAAATTTTTAACCAACCAAAAGTTGTGAAAAGTCCAGTTCTTGTTTTCCGAGCCAACTAGCTCTCCAACGCGCCGGAATTACTCTTAGCTTCCAGCTATAACTAGCTAAGGGGAGCTCTACGAGTTATTCGCAAAACCACCCAAAAGTTGCCACATTCTCCGTTCTGACTGGTCGGCAACTAGCTCCGACCTGCGACAGAATTCCTCTAGCTCATCGATGCCGAAGAGCTCTACGAGGTATGGCGCCGACGGTGAACCGTCAACCTGGTCACCGCCGGGAACCTCGTAGAGCTCCTCTCGCTAGTAAGAGTGCAGAGAATCGACACAGAATCAAAAAATGAAGATTTTTCGAAAATCTTGAAATTCGATTTTTTCTATGTTCATATTCGCTCAGTTCCCGGAAGTCAACTCATGCAAAAATGCATCGAGAGCAGAGAGGGGTTGATATGCCAATGCTCGGCGTGAAAGTCTGCTTTTTCAAAATAAATAGTCGAATACCTTTGAAATTTTCGTAAAACCACCCAAAAGTTGTCACATTGTCCGCCTCGGCCGCCTGGGCAACTAGCTCCACCCCGCGCCGGAATTTCTCTAGCTCATCGATGCCGAAGAGCTCTACGAGGTACTTATAAGCGTCCAAAACCCGGATAGCGTATCCAAGCGCAGACGCACGGGGACATCTGCCAGGCCGCCTGAAACGATGCGCGGGACGCTGGAAACCTCGCAGAAGACGCTTGCAGGGGCGCCGTTTACGATGCGTGGGGCCCTGCAAAGCGCGCAAGGAAGATCTGCCTCGGAGCCTGGACGAACTGCCGAAGCTCTTCCGAAGCTCGGCCGAAGCGCTTCGCGCACCCTGGTATTGGGAAACGCTAGAAAACCACGCTCCCGGACCCGCTGCCGGTTCCGGCAACCTGCTGCGAGAAGCGTGGACCGGCGGAGGTGGGCGTGTGCTCCTCACCACTCACCGCCGGCTTCTTATCTGAAACCCTCAGCTCTCCAAGGAGCTATTCGGGAATTGTAAGCGTCCAAAACCCGGATAGCAAAGCCAAGCGCGGAACGCCGCACGAGGACCTCTGCCAGGCCGCCTGAAACGATGCGCGGGACGCTGGAAACCTCGTAGGAGACTGGGCGCCGGCGGTAAACCGTCAACCTTTCTTACCGCCGGGGGACTCGTAGAGCTTCCTGACAATATATACTGTGGAAAAAAACTCGAAAGAACGACTATTTTTTAAGCCCAAGCGATTTCAGACCTCTCAAGATGACGCTAACAAAAAACGAACAGTTTCGCAACCCAGTTCGAGTATCAAACCGAGTTGAGACCTCTGAATGCGACAGGCGGGCGCGTCTGATGTCTGCGAATCCACTCATGTGATTCCCAGCACTGAAGCCCCCCTACAGCCCGAGTTAAGTGCAGAAAACCGACAGTATCGATTCGAATAATATAATAGTTTTGCGAACCTAGTTCGAGCAGCAGACCGAGTTCCGAGCTCTGGAATCGACCGAAAGACGCGCCTGATGTGTGCAAATCGATATATGTGACCTGCAGCACTGTAGCCCTTCCCCAGCACGAGTTGAGTGCAGAAAATTGAGAGCATGTCTCAAGATCATTCGGACAATACGAACAGTTTCGCGAACCTAGCTCGGCCAGCAGGCCGAGTTCAGAGCTCTCGGTACGATAGACGAACGCGACTGATAATTCCCCAGCGATGTCTGTCACAATGAGCCCTGTAGCTGCCCTACAGCTCGAGTTAAGTACAGAAAACCGAGAGCGTCTATCAAGATCACTCCAATAATACTGATAGGTTTGCGGACCTAGCTCGGCTAGCAGACCGAGTTCAGACCTCTGGATTCAACAGACGAACGCGCGTGATGATTCTGAGTGCGATAGCTGTGCTTACAAGCACTGTAGCTGCCCTAAAGCTCGAGTTAAGTACAGAAAACCGAGAGTGTCTATCAAGATGACTCGAATAATACAAATAGGTTTGCGAACCTAGCTCGGCTGGCAGACCGAGTTCAGACCTCTGGTTTCAACAGGCGAACGCGCGTGATAATTCTGAGTGCGATAGCTGTGCTCACCAGCTCTGTAGCTGCCCTACAGCTCGAGTTAAGTACAAAATACCGATAGCGCGTATCAAGATGACTCGAACCGGCCGTTCCCGCCCGTGCGCTTTTTGGCCTTCAAAGTTACCCGATCGAGCTGAGATCAAGATGGCGAGCGGGAATAAGATCGAATATCATGGGAAAAAATACTAGAGCTCTAACGAATGGTCAAATTTCGAGAACGAAATTTTCAACCGAGCAAACTGGGCGCCGGCGGTAAACCGTCAACCTTTGTTACCGCCGGGGGACTCGTAGAGCTTCCTGACAACATATACTGTCGAAAAAATTGCAGAGAACGAATAGTTTTTGAGCCCAACTCGAGTATCAGACCGAGTTCAGACCTCTGAATGCGACAGACGGACGCGTCTGATGTCTCCGAATCGATTCCTGTGATTACCCGCCCTGCAGCCTCCCTACAGCCCGAATTAAGTGCAGAACGCCAAGAGTAGCTCTCAAGATGACTGGAAGAATACGAACAGTTTCGTGATTCTGCATCGCGCAACAGACCGAGTTCAGAGCTCTGGATTCAACAGGCGAACGCGCCTGATGATTCTGAGTGCGGTAGGTGTGCTTACCAGCACTGTAGCTACCCTACAGCTCGAGTTAAGTAGAAAATACCGACAACGCATATCAAGTTGACTCGAATAATACGAATAGGTTTGCGGACCTATCTCGGCTAGCAGACCGAGTTTAGACCTATGGATTCAACAGGCGAACGCGTCTGATCATTCTGAGTGCGATAGGAGTGCTTACCAGAACTGTAGCTGTCCTACAGCTCGAGTTAAGTAGAAAATACCGACAACGCGTATCAAGTTGACTCGAATAATACGACCAGGTTTGCGGACCTAGCTCGGCTGACAGACCGAGTTCAGACCTCTGGGTTCAACAGGCGAACGCGCCTGATCATTCTGCATGCGTTAGTTGTGCTTACCAAGCTCTGTAGCTGCCCTAGAGCTCGAGTTAGGTTCAGAAAACCGTCAGCGCATATCAAGATGACTCGAAACGGCCGATCCCGCCAGAGTGCTTTTTGGCCTTCAAAGTTACCCGATCGAGCTGAGATCAAGATGGAGAAGGGGAATAAGATCGAATATCACGGGAAAAAATACTAGAGCTGAAACGAATTGTCAAATTTCGAGAACGAAATTTTCAACCGAGCAAAAGTCACCAAAAGTTCCGTCGAGATTTTTCTTGCCAACTAGCTCTCCAGCGCGCCGGAATTACTGGGCGCCGGCGGTAAACCGTCAACCTTTGTTACCGCCAGGGACTCGTAGAGCTTCCTGACAACATATACTGTCGAAAAAAATTGCAGAGAACGAATAGTTTTTCAGCCCAACTCGAGTATCAGACCGAGTTCAGACCTCTGAATGTGACAGACGGACGCGTCTGATGTCTCCGAATCGATTCCTGTGATTACCCGCCCTGCAGCTTCCCTACAGCCCGAATTAAGTGCAGAACGCCAAGAGTAGCTCTCAAGATGACTGGAAGAATACGAACAGTTTCGTGATTCTGCATCGCGCAACAGACCGAGTTCAGAGCTCTGAATTCAACAGGCGAACGCGCCTGATGATGCTGAGTGCGGTAGGTGTGCTTACCAGCACTGTAGCTACCCTACAGCTCGAGTTAAGTAGAAAATACCGACAACGCATATCAAGTTGACTCGAATAATACGAATAGGTTTGCGGACCTATCTCGGCTAGCAGACCGAGTTTAGACCTATGGATTCAACAGGCGAACGCGTCTGATCATTCTGAGTGCGATAGGAGTGCTTACCAGAACTGTAGCTGTCCTACAGCTCGAGTTAAGTAGAAAATACCGACAACGCGTATCAAGTTGACTCGAATAATACGACCAGGTTTGCGGACCTAGCTCGGCTGACAGACCGAGTTCAGACCTCTGGGTTCAACAGGCGAACGCGCCTGATCATTCTGCATGCGTTAGCTGTGCTTACCAGCTCTGTAGCTGCCCTAGAGCTCGAGTTATGTTCAGAAAACCGTCAGCGCATATCAAGATGACTCGAAACGGCCGATCCCGCCAGAGTGCTTTTTGGCCTTCAAAGTTACCCGATCGAGCTGAGATCAAGATGGAGAGCGGGAATAAGATCGAATATCACGGGAAAAAATACTAGAGCTCTAACGAATTGTCAAATTTCGAGAACGAAATTTTCAACCGAGCAAAAGTCACCAAAAGTTCCGTCGAGATTTTTCTTGCCAACTAGCTCTCCAGCGCGCCGGAATTACTGGGCGCCGGCGGTAAACCGTCAACCTTTCTTACCGCCGGGGGACTCGTAGAGCTTCCTGACAGTAAATAGTGTGGAAAAAAACTCCAAAGGACGACCAGTTTTTCAGCCCAAGCGATTTCACACCTCTCAAGATGACTCTAACAAAGAACAAACAGTTTCGCAATCCAGTTCGAGTATCAAACCGAGTTCAGACCTCTGAATGCGACAGGCGGGCCCGTCTGATGTCTGCGAATCCACTCATGTGATTCCCAGCCCTGCAGCCCCCCTACAGCCCGAGTTAAGTGCAGAAAACCAGCAGTATCGACTCGAATAATAAAATAGTTTCGCGGACCTAGTTTGAGCAGCAGACCGAGTTTCAAGCTCTGGAATCGACAGACAGACGCGCCTGATGTGTGCAAATCGATATCTGTGACCCGCAGCACTGTAGCCCTACCCAGCACGAGTTGAGTGCAGAAAATCGAGAGCACTCTTCAAGATGATTCGGACAATACGAATAGTTTCGCGAACCTAGCTCAGGCAGCAGGCCGAGTTCAGAGCTCTCGGTTCAATGAGCGATTGGGGGTCGATGATTTCCGCCTGAGCCTGTCTGCCCCGTAAGTCGCAGCTGAGCGGCAGAGGGCGCAGCCCTTCGCATATCCACGCCACCTCCAGCGGCAGTAGCTGCTGACCACCTGGGCCGCGTATGCCCAACGCCGGCGCCTGACCGCTAAGGATGGTGATGTCAAACGCGAGGTCGATCGTCTCCAGCCCTAAGATGACAGCGCTGGCCACGTGGCCGACGATGATGATCGGCGCCGCAGGCGACCTCTTGTCGAGCATGGACAGCATGGGGGTCCCGGGGCGCCCAGGCCACCCTCCGGCAGGGGACGGGGAGAAGGCGCCTCAGGGCGGAGAGGAAAAAGCCAAGCGCCCAAGCCGAATCCACAGCAGGCCAATTGAAGTTCTCTTCCTCTTCCTCCTCCTTTTCTCATGGAGAGGACAAGCGAGAATATATGAAAGCAAACTGTGAAAGCAAGAGCCCGCAGCAATTGGCAGATGGAATGCGCAGGCGGCCACAGCGCAGGCCAGCGCGAACCACAGCACCAAGATTGCGAACCATAACCTGAATGCAGCTTATAGGCATAGGATCCCTCAGAAGATCACCTCAACTCCCCTGGGCATTCGCTGTTTCAGATTGCGCTTCCCTGATCACCTCGAAAGTCAAAACAAAAAAACAAACATCAAAATGAACAGTCGCTCTCGGGACGATCTAGCCGGTCACCTGGTGTTGCTCTCTGGCCATGGGCTTCCTCCAGACGACGAACTCAAGCGGCTGGAACTCACGACACTCGGCAATAATCCCGTCTGCGTTGCCAGAAATTCCGTTCACCTGGACCAGATAATCACCCGCTCTGACCCTCGCTTCTTCGTTGCGGTCATTCCACTGCGCGAAAAGGCCTTCCGTCACTCTCTCCACCAATAATGCGGAACCATCGCAGGTGTCGATGTCGATCCCGAGACTGGTGCCGTCGCTTCGATCTACCGTGACCTGGAACGTGAAGGCGGCCAGGGCCTCGTCCAAAGCGGGCGCCGACCCGGCAGAGGCCCGCCCACCGGGCGGCAGAGAGCCCGCCGCCGCGCCCGCAGCGGCAGAGGCCCGCGGCCGGCACACGCGCGCCTGGGCCGCCGGGGTCGCCTCGTCCAAAGAAGACGAGGGCGTCGACCCTGCGGAGGCAGGCCCGGTGGGCGGCAGGGGGCAGACCTCGGCCCCGCAGGTCTCGCACTGCTGCAGCTCGCCCGCCCCCTGGTCGATCAGAGCGAGGCACTCCGGGCACTGCCGGTTGCCGAACTCCACGTCGTCGCAGGCCCCCCGCAGCATGACCTCGAGGGTTCTCCTCGCCGAAACTGCGCTGACGTGAAACGCGCAGCAGCCTCGGCCACAGACGTTGATGCCCGCGATGGCGTCCCACAAGCGCATCACCACCGTCTCCTTGGGCGTCTCCGCGAACGCCGGCACCTGGCGCCTCATGGTGTTGAGCCTGACCCGCCTCTTCGCGCGGCAGGCCCACGGCACGCCTGCGCGGCGCAGGGTCTCCACGTCCCTACTGAGCTCCGGCATTGACGGCGGGCGTGGAGACGGCTCGGTCGGAAGCGTCTGCACCTCGACGGTCCTCGTGCGGGGGACGCGGCACCAGGCCGAGGCGGTCGTCTGGGAGATCGCCAAGCTCGACAGCGCGCTGACCTCTGAGTTGTGCTCGGACGGAGCCTTCTGCACTTGCTGCGGGCGGGGGTTCCTCGCGGTGCTGGAGAGGTCGAAGCTGCATGTGTCACTGTTGCGCTGCAGCGTGAGGCGGGGCCCGCCGACTTCGGGCGGCTGCTCTGGGCCAGAGCCGCTCTTTGACGCCGCAGCTCTGGGCCCGTCGTTGTAAATCCGCCGACCCCATGAGGTGTGTGCGGAATCCTTCTCAGCTGCATCCGAGGTTGTCCCCACACATCACACAGTCCCTAGCCATCCTCGCCGGGACCCTCCCCGACCCCCCCTGTGACAGCCAGCCTCCTGAGGGGCTCTGGCCATGGGCTTTTCGTAGATCTGAAGGCCCCCCCCTCAGCAAATTCCTCGCCGACACCCCCCCGACCTCTCCGACACAGCCAGCAACCTGAGGCCTCTGGGCATCGGTTTTCCGTACGTTTCACGGCCCCCCCCCTCAGCAACATCTCCGCCCGGACCCCCCCGACCCCCCCTGACACAGCCAGCCTCCTGAGACTCTCTGGGCATGGGTTCTTCGTAGGTTTCAAGGCCCCCCCACTCAGCAAAATCCTCGCCGGGACCCCCCTCACCCCCCCCCACACCTTCCCTGACACAGCCAGCCTTGCGAGGCCTCTAGGCATGGATTTTTCGTAGGTTTCAAAAGCCCCCCCAACGGACCCCCCCGACCCCCGCTGACACTGCCAGCCGCCTGAGGCCTCTGGGCATAAGGTTTGGCGTATGTTTCAAGGCCCCCCCCTGAGCAAATTCCTCCCCGAGACCCCTCCGACCTCCCCTGACACAGTCAGCCTCCTGAGAAGATCTGGGCATTGGTTTTTCGTAAATCTGAAGGCCCCCCCACTCAGCAAAATCCTCGCCAGGACCCTCCCCGAGACCCCCCCGACCCTCCCTGACACACCCAGCCTCCTGAGAAGCTCAGGGCATTGGTCTTTCGTAGATCCGAAGGCCCCCCCACTCAGCAAAATCCTCGCCGGGACCCCTCCGACCCCCCCCCCCACTCAGCAAAATCGTCGCCGGGACCCCCCGACCCCCCCTGACACGGCCAGCCTCTTGAGGCCTCTGGGCATGGATTCTGCGTAGGTCTCAAGGCCTCCCCCCTTCAGCACAATTTCTCGCCGGGACCCCTCCGACCCCACCTGAAACAGCCAGCCTCCTGAGATGCTCTGGGCATGGGTTTCTCGTAGGTTTGAAGCCCCCCCACTCAGCAAAATCCTCGCCGGGACCCTTCCCGAGACCCCCTCGACCCCCCCTGACATACCCAGCCTCCTGACAAGCTCTGGGCATTAGTTTTTCAACGATCTGAAGGCCCCCCCACTCAGCAAAATCCTCGCCGGGACCCCCCCACCCCCCCACCCGACCTCCCCCCGACCCCCCCCCGACCCCCTCACACAGCCAGCCTCCTGGGGGCTCTGGGCTAGGTTTTTCATACGTTTCATGGCCCCCCCACTCAGCAAAATCCTCGCCGGGACCTCCCCGACCCCCACCCCGACCCCCTCCCGACCCTTCCCCGACCCCCCCTGACACAGCCAGCCTCCTGAGGAGCTCTGGGCTGGGTTTTTCGCACGTTTCACGGCACCCCCACTCAGCAAAATCGTCGCCGGGACCCCCCGACCCCCCCTGACACAGCCAGCCTCTTGAGGCCTCTGGGCATGGATTCTGCGTAGGTCTCAAGGCCTCCCCCCTCAGCAAAATGTTTCGCCGGGATTCCTCCGACCCCACCTGAGACAGCCAGCCTCTGGAGCTGCTCTGGGCATGGGTTTCTCGTAGGTTTGAAGCCCCCCCACTCAGCAAAATCCTCGCCGGGACCCTCCCCGAGACCCCCCCGACCCCCCCCGACCCCCCCCCGACCCCCCCTGACACACCCAGCCTCCTGAGAAGCTCCGGGCATTGGTTTTTTCATAGAATCCGAAAGGCCCCCCACTCAGCAAAATCCTCGCCGGGACCCCCCCCACTTCCCCCCCCCCCGACCCCCCCCCCAACCCCCCCCCCGACCCCCCCTGACACAGCCAGCCTCCTGAGGAGCTCTGGGCTGGGTTTTTTCGTACGTTTCAAGGCCCCCCACTCAGCAAAATCGTCGCCGGGACCCCCCTACCCCCCCTGACACAGCCAGCCTCTTGAGGCCTCTGGGCATGGATTCTGCGTAGGTCTCAAGGCCTCCCCCCCTCAGCAAAATTTCTCGCCGGGACCCCCCCGACCCCACCTGAGACAGCCAGCCTCCTGAGATGCTCGGGGCAAGGGTTTCTCGTAGGTTCGAAGCCCCCCCCAATCAGCAAAATCCTCGCCAGGACCCCCCCGACCCTCCCCCGCTGCGTCAGCCTTCTGAGGCCTCTGGGCATGGATTTTTCGTAGATTTCAAAGCCCCCCCCCTCAGCAAAATCTCCGCCCGGACCCTCCCGAACCCCGCTGACAGTGCCCGCCACCAGAAGCCTCTGGGCATAAGATTTTGCGTATGTTTCAAAGCACCCCCACTCAGCAAAATCCTCGCCGGGACCCTTCCGACACTCCCTGACACAGCCAGCCTCCTCAGGCTTCTGGGCATGGGTTTTTCGTAGGTCTCAACGCCCCCCCACCCAGCACAATCCTCGCCAGGCCGTCCCGACCCGCCCCGACACAGCCAGCCTCCTGAGGCCTCTGGGCATAAGGTTGTGCGTATGTTTCAAGCCCCCCCCCCCCGGCAAATTCCTCCCCGAGACCCCCCCCGACCCTCCCTGACACACACAGTTTCCTGAGAAGCTCTGGGCATGGGTTTTTCGTAGATCGGAAGGCCCCCCCACTCAACAAAATCCTCGCCGGGACCCCCCCAACCCCCCGTCGACCCCCCCCCGACCCCCCCTGACACAGCCAGCCTCCTGAGGAGCTCTGGGCTAGGTTTTTCGTACGTTTCACGGCCCCCCCACTCAGCAAAATCCTCGCCGGGACTCCTCCGACCCCCCCTGACACAGCCAGCCTCTTCAGGCCATGGATTCTGCGTAGGTCTCAAGGCCCCCCCCCCTCAGCAAAATTTCTCGCCGGGACCCCTCCGACCCCACCTGAGACAGCCAGCCTCCTGAGATGCCCTGGGCATGGGTTTCTCGTACGTTTGAAGCCCCCCCACTCAGCAAAATCCTCGCCGGGACTCCCCCGACCCTCCCCCGACCCCCCCTGACACAGCCAGCAACCTGAGGCCTCTGGGCATCGGTTTTTCGTAGGTTTGACGGCCCCCCCCTCAGCAAAATCTCCGCCGGGACCCCCCCGACCTCCCCTGACACAGCCAGCCTCCTAAGACTCACTGGGCATGGGTCGTTCGTAAGTTTCAAGGCCCCCCACTCAGCAAAATCCTCGCCGGGACCCCCCTCACCCCCCCCCCCCACCGTCCCTGACACAGACAGCCTTGTGAGGCCTCTGGGCATGGATTTTTCGTAGGTTTCAAAACCCCCCCCAACGGCAAAATCCTCGCCGGGACCCCCCCCCGACCCCCGCTGACACTGCCAGCCACCTGAGGCCTCTGGGCATAAGTTTTGGCGTATGTTTCAAGGCCCCCCCTCAGCAAATTCTTGACGCTTCGCGTATCCCCACCAGCCCATCCTACACCAGGCGCTCGAACGAAGAGCGCCGATGATCGGCAGCTGTTCTCCTCCCCCTCTTCCTCCTCCTCCGCCTTCTCCTCATCCTCTTCTCCTCCTCCTCCCTCACCTCCTGCTCCTGCTCCTGCTCCTGCTCCTGCTCCTGCTCCTGCTCCTGCTCTTGCTCCTGCTCCTGCTCCTGCTCCTGCTCCTCCTCCTCCTCCTCCTCCTCCTCCTCCTCCTCCTCCTCCTCCTCCTCCTCCTCCTCCTCCTCCTCCCCTCCTCCTCCTCCTCCTCCTCCTCCTCCTCCTCCTCCTCCTCCTCCTCCTCCTCCTCCTCCTCCTCCTCCTCCTCCTCCTCCTCCTCCTCCTCCTCTTCCTCCTCATCATCCTCTTCCCTGGTGGCGTCTTGAAGTGTCTTCGAACATTGTGGTGGGCTCTTGGGCCTTGCGGGCGGGCGGGCGGCGCTCCGCCCGCCCGCGCGCAAGGCCCAAGAGGGGGCCCAAGACGTCTCTCGGAGCCATCTTGGAGGAGATCGATCAACGAAGGGGGGGTCCTAAATTTCACCCCCCCCCTTCAGGAGCCACGATCCTCGTGAGGGGTGTCGTAATTTAGCCCTCCCGGGGTCGTTTTTGGACGCTCTAACTACCCGCGGCCCCCCCTGTCCAGGTCAGTGGGGAGGGGGTAACGGGAGGGGTAAACCCCTCCCCGAAGGGGAAGAAGGAGGGGTGGAAGAGGAAACGCACTAAACCACCGACGCCCAGAAGGCTGGTGGGATTCCTCCCCGAGACCCCCCCGACCTCCCCTGACACACTCAGCATCCTGAGAAGCTCTAGGCATTGGTTTTTCGTAGATCTGG
The DNA here is from genome assembly GCA_963575745.1 of Prorocentrum cordatum. Taxonomy (NCBI): domain Eukaryota; class Dinophyceae; order Prorocentrales; family Prorocentraceae; genus Prorocentrum; species Prorocentrum cordatum. The sequence continues at coordinate 4,972 of CAUYUJ010014269.1, read as the reverse complement.
AAGCCCCCCCACTCAGCAAAATCCTCGCCGGGACCCTCCCCGAGACCCCCCCGACCCTCCCTGACACACCCAGCCTCCTGAGAAGCTCTGGGCATTGGTTTTTCGTAGATCTGAAGGCCCCCCACTCAGCAAAATCCTCGCCGGGACCTCCCCGACCCCCCGTCGACCCCCTCCCGACCCCCCCCCGACCCACCCTGACACAGCCAGCCTCCTGAGGAGCTCTGGGCTAGGTTTTTCGCACGTTTCACGGCCCCCCCACTCAGCAAAATCGTCGCCGGGACCCCCCGACCCCCCCTGACACAGCCAGCCTCTTGAGGCCTCTGGGCATGGATTCTGCGTAGGTATCAAGGCCTCCCCCCCTCAGCAAAATTTCTCGCCGGGACCCCTCCGACCCCACCTGAGACAGCCAGCCTCCTGAGATGCTCTGGGTATAGGTTTCTCGTAGGTTTGAAGCACCCCCACTCAGCAAAATCCTCGCCAGGACCCTCCCTGAGACCCCCCCGACCCCCCCTGACACACCCAGCCTCCTGACAAGCTCTGGGCATTGGTTTTTCACAAATCTGAAGGCCCCCCCACTCAGCAAAATCCTCGCCGGGACCCCCCCGACCCCCCCCCGACCCCCCCCCCGACCCCCCCTGACACAGCCAGCCTCCTGGGCCTCTGGGCTAGGTTTTTTCGCACGTTTCACGGCCCCCCCACTCAGCAAAATCGTCGCCGGGACCCCCCGACCCCCCCTGACACAGCCAGCCTCTTGAGGCATCTGGGCATGGATTCTGCGTAGGTCTCAAGGCCCCCCCCCCTCAGCAAAATTTCTCGCCGGGACTCCTCCGACCCCACCTGAGACAGCCAGCCTCCTGAGATGCTCTGGGCATGGGTTTCTCGTAGGTTTGAAGCCCCCCCACGCAGCAAAATCCTCGCCGGGACCCTCCCCGAGACCCCCCCGACCCCCCCTGACACACCCAGCCTCCTGACAAGCTCTGGGCATTGGTTTTTCATAGATCTGAAGGCCCCCCCACTCAGCAAAATCCTAGCCAGGACCCCCCCGACCCCCCCTACCTCTCCCCGACCCCCCCCCAACCCCCCTGACACAGCCAGCCTCCTGAGGGGCTCTGGCCTGGTGTTTTCGTTTCAAGGCTCCCCCACTCAGCAAAATCGTCGCCGGGACCCCCCCACCCCCCCTGACACAGCCAGCCTCTTGAGGCCTCTGGGCATGGATTTTGCGTAGGTCTCAAGGCCCCCCCCTCAGCAAAAAATTTCGCCGGGACCCCTCCGACCCCACCTGAGACAGCCAGCCTCCTGAGATGCTCTGGGCAAGGGTTTCTCATAAGTTCGAAGCCCCCCCCACTCAGCAAAATCCTCGCCGAGACCTCCCCGACCCTCCCCCGACCCCCCCTGACACAGCCAGCCTTCTGAGGCCTCTGGGCATGGATTTTTCGAAAATTTCAAGGCCCCCCCCCTCAGCAAAATCCTCGCCCGGACCCTCCCGAACCCCGCTGACAGTGCCCGCCACCAGAAGCCTCTGGGCATAAGATTGTGCGCATGTTTCAAAGCACCCCCAGTCAGCAAAATCCTCGCCGGGACCTTTCCGACACTCCCTGACACAGCCAGCCTCCTCAGGTTTCTGGGCATGGGTTTTTCGTAGGTCTCAACGCCCCCCCACCCAGCACAATCCTCGCCGGGGCGTCCCGACCCGCCCCGACACAGCCAGCCTCCTGAGGCCTCTGGGCATAAGGTTGTACGTATGTTTCAAGCCCCCCCCCCCGAGAAAATTCCTCCCCGAGACCCCCCCGACCCCCCCTGACGCACACACAGTTTCCTGAGAAGCTCTGGGCATGGGTTTTTCGTAGATCTGAAGGCCCCCCCACTCAGCAAAATCTTCGCCGGGACCCCCCAACCCCCCTTCGACCCCCCCCGACCCCCCCTGACACAGCCAGCCTCCCGAGGAGCTCTGGGCCAGGTGTTTCGTACGTTTCACGGCCCCCCCACTCAGCAAAATCGTCGCCGGGACCCCCCGACCCCCCCAGACACAGCCAGCCTCTTCAGGCCTCTGGGCATGGATTCTGCGTAGGTCTCAAGGCCCCCCCCCCCTCAGCAAAATTTCTCACCCGGACCCCTCCGACCCCACCTGAGACAGCCAGCCTCTTCAGGCCTCTGGGCATGGATTCTGCGTAGGTCTCAGGGCCCCCCCCCCTCAGCAAAATTTCTCACCCGGGCCCCTCCGACCCCACCTGAGACAGCCACCATCCTGAGATGCTCTGGGCATGGGTTTCTCGTAGGTTTGATGCCCCCCCACTCAGCAAAATCCTCGCCGGGACTCCCACAACCCTCCCCCGACCCCCCCTGACACAGCCAGCCTTCTGAGGCCTCTGGGCATCGGTTTCTCGTAGGTTTGACGCCCCCCCCCCCCCCCTCAGCAAAATCTCCGCCGGGACCCCCCCGACCCCCCCTGACACAGCCAGCCTCCTGAGACTCTCTGGGCATGGGTTCAGCAAAATCCTCGCCGGGACCCCCGCCCCCCCCCCACGCACACCTTCCCTGACACAGCCAGCCTTCTGAGGCCTCTGGGCATGGATTTTTCGTAGGTTTCAAAAACCCCCCCAACGGCAAAATCCTCGCCGGGACCCCCCCGACCCCCGCTGACACTGCCAGCCACCTGAGGCCTCTGGGCATAAGGTTTGGCGCATGTTTCAAGGCCCCCCCCTCAGCAAATTCCCCCCCGAGACCCCCCCCACCCCCCCTGACACACCCAGCCTCCTGAGAAGCTCTGGGCATTGGCTTTTCGTAGATCTGGAAGCCCCCCCACTCAGCAAAATCCTCGCCGGGACCTCACCGAGACCCCCCCGACCCCCCCTGACACACCCAGCCTCCCGAGAAGCTCTGGGCATTTGGTTTTTCGTAGATCTGAAGGCCCACCCACTCAGCAAAATCCTCGCCAGGACCCCCCCGACCCCCCCCCCGACCCTTCCCCCCGACCCCCCCCCGACCCCCCCTGACACAGCCAGCCTCCTGAGAGCTCTGGGCTAGGTTAATCGCACGTTTCACGGCCCTCCCCTCCCACTTACCCATCGGTCAGAAGACGCAGGAACAAACATGAAGCAGAGGGACGTTGACAAAAAATGGGCTCCGTCCGGCCCGAAGGAGGACGGAAAAGGTGAAGCCACACGATCATTGAAGTAGGAAGGCGCTCGAAGCAGACTGGACTCTGGGGATCCGAAAAAACCCGATTTCAACGACCGATGGCCACAGGCAACCCGCATCATGAGGATGCACGAGAAGGATACGCAAGGGCCTTCGACGCCCACCCTCTCTCCACCCTTTCGCGTCCTCCACCCTTTTCGCGTCCTCCTCCTCCTCCTCCTCCTCCTCCTCCTCCTCCTTCTCCTCCTCTCCCTTTCGCCTCCTCCTCCTCCTCCTTTTCCTCCTCCTCCTCCTTTTTCCTCCTTCTCCTCCTCCCTCTCCTCCTGCTGGATGTGGCGCTGCCCTCGTTTCGAGACACACGAATCGCTCCTTGCCTCGACGCCCCTTTCCGCAAGGTCTCCCATCCCCCGCTCTCCAAGTCGGTCGAGAGAATGCGCAGGGCGCAGGGAGAAGCGACAGGAGGCAGCGGTAGCCACAGCAGCTCGAAGACGCGAGGGCCAGGGACGCCGCGTGAGCGGAGCAGACGGCGCGACAAATGGAGGAGCTCTTGTCTGAGCCAGGTTCCTGGAGTCCTGGCTCCCGCAACGGTGCATGTGTGGGCACCAGCTCTGACTAGAGCGGCCTCGAACCATCGGAAGGATACAGTCGACCCGTATCCTAAAGATGCGCGATTAGGACGCAAGGGCCTTGGAGGGCCACGCCAAGGGCTTTCGAACGAGGCTGGCTGGCCAGCGAAAGTCGCTGATAAGCGGACGAGGGGCATGGATGCGAGGGCACATTTGGGAAGATTGCCCATCCTTGTTACGCGGGATGACTGTACTCCCACAAGGGCAGGGGGGAGACACGGGGAGTAGCGAGCCAGGGCACGAATGGAAGGGAAACGCCTCCCCCCGGCTTTCACACGCCGCGGCCCCGCTGCAAAGTCCGCACCAAGCCGGCCGCTGGACGGAAGCACAAAGACGCGCCGTGCCGTCGCTCGGACGTCCATTTTCCGCACATTGTTCGGTCTCGTGCGTTGTTTTTTTTTGTTTCTTTGCCAGGTGGTCCAGGATGGTCCACGATGTTCTCGCCGAGAAAAAATGCACACGTCCTTATATTGCATCCTCGGGCGACCTTGTCTGTCCCGTCGCGGCCCTGTCCGCATCGAATCCGTGTCGAATCCATATCGGACGCGTCGGATCCGCGTTGAATCCGTGTCGAATCCGCGTGGAATCCACGCCAAATCCGCGTCGAGTCCGCATCGAGCCCGCGTCGGGCCCCCAAAGAGACGCCAATTTTGGAGACAGGCGAGGCCCCCCGAAGGTGCAACAGAAACGCCCGAGCGACGCCAAGACGCGAAGGTCTGCTCTGGGCACGCCCTGCTATGCTCTGGCAGCGAAGGCGAGGGCTGGGGGGCGGAGCCACGGCAGGGAGGGGCGGCAGCGGGAGCAGCAGCAGCGGGAGCGGGGCCCCGAGGGCGGAGGCCCGGCAGCAGGCAGAGCTCGCACCACTGCTACTGCTACTACTACTACTACTACTACTACTACCACTACTACTACTACTACTACTACTACTACTACTACTACTACTACTACTACTACTACTACTACTACTACTACTACTACTACTACTAATGATAATAATAATAATAACACTACTACTACTACGACTACTACTACTACTACTACTACTACTACTACTACTACTACTACTACTACTACTACTACTACTACTACTACTACTACTACTACTACTACTACAGACTACTACTACTACTACTACTACTACTACTACTACTACTACTACTACTACTACTACTACTACTACTACTACTACTACTACTACTACTACTACT
>CAUYUJ010014268.1:374016-421602 GCA_963575745.1 Prorocentrum cordatum | reverse complement strand
TACCTCCGAGACGTGATGGTAATCGCGGGTGCGTGGCCCAAGGCAATGTGACAGGTCGAGACGAGACAGCACGAGACAAGACTTGACAAGACAAGCCAATGCAGCTTCCCAGTCGGCCCCAGGCGGCTCCAGGACACCCTGAGACGCCCCCAGCCCCCGAGAGGCCCACATCGGTCAATCACTTCCAGAGAACCAACGATAGTTGCCTTCACGATGTTTCGTTCCCAATGGGCCCTTGAGGCCTCAAGAGGGCCCCAAGATTGCACAAGAAAAAGACAGCTCCGAGACGGGCCCGAGGCGACCAGGCACCCAAGAGGGGCCCGAGGAGTTTCCCAAGAAGGCCCCAAAACGTTCCCAATTCTGTCCAAATGCTGAAGGGGCCAACCAGGGCAAGCGTCACTGGTGCCCAACAAGCCCCAGAACGGCCGCTTTGTGTCCCACGGGGCTCGCAACATACCCCCCAGAAGAACTCTCTAACAAGCCTTCCAGAGGTCGAGGGTTGGGGAGAGGAGATGGCCCAAGGCAACCATGCAAGACGTGGCACGACATGACCGGACAAGTCCTGACACGTCAAGCCAACACAGCCTCCATGGCTCCAAGGCGCCCCCAAGACGCCCCGAGTCCCAAGAGGCTCAAGTCATTCAAACATGGTGAGCAAATCAGCGATGTTCGCCTTCACGCCGTTTCGCTTCCTATGGGCGCTTGAGGCCTCAGGATGGCCCCAAGATCGCCCAAGGAAGTCCGCAGACGGGTCCGAGACGGCCAAGCCCCCAAGGGGGCCCGAAGGGACTCCCAGGAGGGCCCCAAGACACCACCAAGTCAGTTAAACTCTTTAGAAGAAGACCAGCAAGGGCAAGCGCCACTGGCGCTTCCCCAGAGGCTTTCAACATACTCCCAAGAGATCTACCAGAAGCCTTCCAGAGGTTTCAAGAAGCCCCCTGAGGCGCCTTGGAGAGGCCCCCAGGAGGGCTCCAGGAGGCTTCGCTGGGCGGGGGGGGGGAGTCGTCTGGCGCAGAGGGGAAGATGGGGGATTGGAAGCGGGGCCCTGGACACCAGGCCTTTGCAAACCAGCGCTTTGCCAGAGCCAGTGGGAGGAGACAAAAGACGAGGAATGCCTCGACCAATGGCTGTGCTTTTCTTGGACGTGCCAGAGCTTTCATCAGAGTTTTTTATGGGGCCCTAATGGAAGAGGAAGCCTACTAGATTACATAGGCCCGCAGGGCTGGTGGGATTCGGAGCCACGCGGCGTTCAAGGAGTGGCGGCTCGAGGCCGTCTGGGCGCTCGGTGGGGTTTCGGCGTCCAGCGCCTCAGAGCGCCTGGGAAGTGTGTTGATTTCAGCGTCGGAGGCAGGGGCGGGCAAGCGACGGGCGCCCGCCAGCCGAAGCCCCTGCAAACCCAGCGCGCGACGTGGCGACGAGGCGGCGACGGGCGGGCACCAAGCTCAGAAGCGCCAGCCAGCGAACGAGGTGGTGACGAGGCTGAGACGGGCGGCCCGCAGGGCTGCTGGGGTCTTTTTGTTGCCCCTCTCCCCTCTTGGGGCCGCTCTGGAAGGAGGTCGATGAAAGATGGGGGGGGTCCCAGATGACCCCCCCTTTCGGAGCCCGGAGCATAGGTCCGTGGCGCCCTCTTGGGAGGGTTTTTGAGGAGCTCTTGGGGGCCTCTGGGGCCGTCTTGGAGCACCTGTGGGTCCCTCTTGGGGCTCTTTGGACGATCGCAGAGCCATCTTGGTGCCTCCGAGGCCCCTGGGAAGCGAAATGGCGCATGCTGGACGCCGTGATTGACGCCATCTTGGGCTGCCTGAGGCCACCTTGGAGCCATCCGGGGCAATCTTGGGCGCTCTGGCGCCTCGCGGCCCTCTCCGTCCAGACCCCGGGGAGCTCTTCCTGAACGAGGCGGGCGCGCCCCATCCAGTCCCCTCGCGGCGACAGCGCGGGCGTGGCATGAACCCAGGACGCCCCCACGGGGCCTCCCAAGATGGCCCATGGCGACCACCATGGCCCACCTTGTCGGCACGAGGCCTTCCGACAGCTTGTCGCAGGGAGGGATGCTTTCACAGGCGCGAGCGCGGCGAGAGCGCGGGACGCCCCGCCCACTGACCCGGCAAGCGAAGTGAGAACTCCTAAGTGCAAACCTTAAGTCGGGCCTGTCCCTCTACAGGAGGAAGTCAAAAGCATGATGCGGGGACGATGTGTCGATTCTGCTTCTGTATGTTTGAATACTTTTTCGGACTATCTCTAGGTTTCCCTTCAAGATCCCCCTGCAGGAGAAGGACACGCCCGACCTGATGCAAGCCTTGAGCTTGGGGAAAGAAGCAGACCCCGCGGGGAGGGGGACGGCTCCCAGCCTCGGGGTGGGGGTCGAGTTGCGTGGCTTCTTGTGGGACGCGGGACTCACCGGCCCGCACCGCGCGTGGCCGGCCCAGTGCGCGTCGTCGATCTCATGCAGATCCATCAAGCCGCAATGCGCGGAGGGGGGCGGATCGGTTTGGCCTCGGCAGGGGGGTGGCTTCTCATGCCTTTTCGTAAAAATGAGTTCGTGTGGTGCAAGCTAGTCTTTGTATGCTGTGGAGCGCAGTATACGTCGTGCAACTTGACGGGTGTCACCTCTGATGTACACGCTGTGTGCTGCAAGCTGTGGAGGACCGTCCGCGGCGTCAGTGCAGTACATGTGTAGTGCAGGAAGTGTCGTGCAACCAATGGCGAGGCGGAGGCGAGGAAGCGACGGGCGGGCACCTTGCGAACACCCGGGGAACCCAGCCAGCGGACGTGTTTGGGCTCCAGAGACGGGGGTCAATGCAAATGGGGGTCCGTCAGAGCGCCGGGCCTTGCAGGATCCTGCAGGGCCAGGGCTGCACTGACCCGGGCTTGGGCGCAGGATCCTGCAGGATCCCCAAGGGTTCCCGCAGGGGATCGACAACAGAATTGGTTTGCCCCAACACTTGATTGCAGCGCCGAATCCAGGACACAGAATTACGTAGAAGATGCTCTGTAGATCTACGGAGCACTCCACGTGTGTGTCGTAGATTCGACGGGCACATCAATTTTGGGGTCAACCAGTTCTGCAGTCGATCCCCTACTCGAAGAATCCTGCGAGGCCCGACCGAGGGTCTGAACATGACCCGGGTCGGTAGGTCCCCGAGACGTGGCGGAGACGAGGCGGCGACGGGCGGCCACCCGGCGAAAGCCCGGAAGCGCCAGCCAGCGGGCGCCAGCGTGCGAGGCGCGAGGCGTCGGCGAGGCTGCGGCGTGCGGCCACCAGGGGGCACCAGCCGATCATGGTTGGCGCGTCGCGTACAGTGTGCAAAATCATGCCAGGAATCACCCTGCTAGCCTCCAGGGTGCCCTGGGTTTCGCGGGCTTCGATGGTTCTGCGATGGACAGCGTGAAGTTCCCACACCAAAATTCGATGGGCGTCCTGGGGTCTCAGGCTTGGATTTCTTGTGGAAGGTTTCTTGTGGTCGAGCTCCTACCGCATCCTGTATCCTCACCAGCCCATCCAGAAACGATGTCCAGGCGAATTTCCCAGGGGGATAGCCGTCAGATCGAAGCGCAGGATCAGCTGGAGCAGACGTAGGAGTTAACCAGAACTGCACTCGCGGATCGTTCGACAGGAGAGCCTCTCGGAAGCTTATCTGGGAGCCCTCTTGGGGTTACTCTTGGTGTCCTCTTGGGGCTACTTTCGAGGCCTTTAGGGTTCTCTTGGGGTCCTATTAGGGCTCCCTCGGGGCCCTCTTGATACCCTCTTGGGGGCCTTTGGGGCTTTCTTGGAGCCTTCTTGGAAGAGATCGATCAAAGATGGGGGGTTCTGAATTACTCCCCTCCTTCGGGGCCCGAAGCTTTGCCTTTTCGGGCCCTCTTGGGAGGCTTCTGGGGCGCTCTTGGGGGCCTTGGGGGCCGTCTTGGAGCTCCTGTGGGTTGTTTTTTTGGGGGGAGCGATCTTAGAGCTATCTCGATGTCTCAGAGGCCCGTCGAAAGCGAAATGGCGAGAAGGCCACGCACGTTGGGCACCTTTTGGTTTTTGAACGAGTTTGGCCTTTACGAACACATATCCTTGGGAGGCTCTGGGGCCACTTGGAGCCGTCTTGGAGCCGTCTTGGGGGTTCTTGGAGCCAGGTTGGACACCAACTTGTGCCATCTTTGAAGCCATCTTGACTATCTGAGACCACCTTGGAGCCATCTTGGGCGATCTTGGACGCTCTAACGCCTCGCGGCCCTCTCCGTCCAAAGCCAGGGGAGTTTTTCCTGTCACGCGGCAGTTTTCCTCTAATAGGTTGGGCGGACCCCTCCAGTCCACGCGCGGCGACAGCACAGGCTCGGGATGAACCTAAGACGCCCCCACGAGGCCTCCGAGATGGCCCAAGGCAACCACCATAATTAGCCCATTTTGGCACAAGGCATTCTGGCCATTCTTTGTTGCAGACAGGGATGATTCACGCCGGCAGCGGCTTCGGTAGCGGCGGCGTGGGCATGGGTTACGGCGGCGCGTACGGCGGCGACAGTTGCTGCGGCGGTGGCGCGGGTTACGGTGGTGCGTACGGCGGCGACGCGGGATGCTGCGGCGGCTCGGCGGGCTACGGGTACGGCGGCGCCTCTGGCTTCGGTCTCGCGGGCGGCATGCCGCCACAAACTCAGACCTACATGGGGCCTGGTGGAGATTACGTGCAGGAGACGACGTACAAGTACATTGGCATGGGGGCGGGCGGCCCGCAAGCAGTCTCGGAGACGGTCATCTCGAGTGTACTGCCCCTGCCTCGCCGTGGCCCCCACTGCTTGTGCCTTTGCCTGATCCCCTTGCTACTGTCGCTTCTGTTACTCCCGCTGCTGGGCTGGTTCCTAATGGGCTCAACCAGCACTACGACGACCACCACGATTCTCATCACAACTCCACCACCACCGCTGTTGGCAGCGCCGCCGACGCCTCCGCCTGATGCTCCGACCACGACCAAGAAAACCACCACCGCGGCTCCGCCGCCGCCCCCGCCACCGCCGCCTCCGCCTCCGCCGCCCCCACCGCCACCGCCGCCCCCGCCGCCGGAGCCGGTGACGACCACGGAGAAGAAGGTGGACTGCGCGGAAGGTGATCCGCCGTCCTGGGAGGTATCCAAGAAGGTCACGTGCTGCTTGCAGGCGGGCAGGGGGTGCCCTACGACGCCTCCGCCGCCGCCCCCGCCCCCGCCGCCGCCGCCGCCCCCTCCGCCAGCCCCAGTGGCGCCGCCCCCGCCGCCCCCGCCGCCACCCGCGCCTGTGGCGCCGCCTCCGCCACCGCCAGCTCCTGTGGCCCCGCCTCCGCCAGCCACGACGTCTGAGCCGTACGATTGCGCGGCCGGGTATTCGAATTGGGAAGCGGGGTGGTCTACGGACAAGAAAGGCCTGGTGCCTGTATACCAATAACACATGGCTGGTCGAGATCACGCCGCCGCCGGCCCGCACTCCGAACCGAGTATGACAGCAAAAGCTGGTATTCGAATTGGGAGGCCTGGCGTTCGCCGGAGAAGAAGGAGTGGTGTTTGCTCAGAAGAAGAAGATGGGTTGCGTCGAGGCCGCATCTAAGCCTTATGACTGTGACGCAGGTTATTCCAACTGGGAGGCTGGCTGGAGCGAGGATAAGAAAAGCTGGTGCTGCACCAACGAGCAGAAAGGCTGCCCGAAGTGAGTTTGAAGATGCAGTGCCGTGCTCGGACCATGCGCAGCCCAAGTGTAGGATACGGGGAGTCTACTCGGGCGTGGTAAGGTCTTCTGGCGGCCAGCACGCTGCGCAACCACCTTCCTCATGTGCTCGGGATTTGAGCAGAGACTCATGCTCGAGGCATGGTTATCCCACTGCTCCTCTCGACAGGCAAAGGTACTGCGGGATGTGAGCATGAGAATTATTTTACCCCATCTGATCCGCATCGACACTTACCTCCGAGACGTGATGGTAATCGCGGGTGCGTGGCCCAAGGCAGTGGGGCAGATCGAGACGAGACAGCACGAGGCAAGACTTGACAAGACAAGCCAATGCAGCTTCCCAGTCGGCCCCAGGCGGCTCCAAGACGCCCTGAGACACCCCCAGCCCCCGAGAGGCCCACATCGGTCAATCACCTGCAGAGAAGCAACGATAGTTGCCTTCACGATGTTTCGTTCCCAATGGGCTCTTGAGGCCTCAAGAGGGCCCCAAGATTGCACAAGAAAAAGAGAGCTCCGCGACTGGCTTGAGGCGACCAGGCACCCAAGAAGGGCCCGAAGAGTTTCCCAAGAGGGCCCCAAAATGTTCCCAATTCTGTCGAAATGCTGAAGGGGCCAACAAGCGTCACTGGTGCCCAACAAGCCCCAGAACGGCCGCTTTGGGTCCCACGGGGCTCGCAACATACCCCCCAGAAGAACTCTCTAACAAGCCTTCCAGAGGTCGAGGGTTGAGGAGAGGAGATGGCCCACGACAACTATGCAAGACGAGGCACGACATGACTAGACAAGACCTGACACGTCAAGCCAACATAGCCTCATGGCTCCAAGGCGCCCCCAAGACGCCCGGAGCCCCCAAAAGGCTCAAGTCATTCAAACATGGTGAGCACATCAGCGATGTTCGCCTTCACGCCTTTTCGCTTCCAATGGGCGCTTGAGGCCTCAGGACGGCCCCAAGATCGCCCAAGGAAGTCCGCAGACGGGTCCGAGACGGCCAAGCCTCAAAGGGGGCCCGAAGGGACTCCCAGGAGGGCCCCAAAACGCCACCAAGTCAGTTAAACTCTTTAGAAGAAGACCAGCAAGGGCAAGGGTCACTGGCGCTTCCCCAGAGGCTTTCAACATACTCCCAAAAGATCTGCCAGAAGCCTTCCAGAGGTTTCAAGAAGCCCCCTGAGGCGCCTTGGAGAGGCCCCCAGGAGGGCTCCAGGAGGCTTCGCCAGGCGGGGGGGGGAGTCGTCTGGCGCAGAGGGGAAGATGGGGGATTGGAATCGGGGCCCTGGACACCAGGCCTTTGCAAACCAGGACTTTGCCAGAGCCAGTGGGAGGAGACAAAGGACGAGGAATGCCTCGACCCATGGCTGTGCTTTTCTTGGGCGTGCCAGAGCTTCGGTTCATCCGAGTTTTTTTATGGGGCCCTGATGGAAGAGGAAGCCTACTAGATGATTACTTAGGCCCGCAGGGCTGGTGGGATTCGGAGCCACGCGGCGTTCAAGGAGTGGCGGCTCGAGGCCGTCTGGGCGTTCGGTGGGGTTTCGGCGTCCAGCGCCTCAGAGCGCCTGGGAAGTGTGTTGATTTCAGCGTTGGAGGCAGGGGCGGGCAAGCGACGGGCGCCCGCCAGCCGAAGCCCCTGCAAACCCAGCGCGCGAGGTGGCGACGAGGCAGCGACGGGCGGCCACCTGAAAGCTCAGAAGCGCCAGCCAGCGAACGAGGTGGTGACGAGGCCGAGACGGGCGGCCCGCAGGGCTGCTGTGGTCTTTTTGTTGCCCCTCTTGGGGCCGCTCTGGAAGGAGGTCGATTAAAGATGGGGGGGGTCCCAGATGACCCCTTTTTTCGGAGCCCGGAGCATAGCCCTGTGGGGCCCTCTTGGGAGGCTCTTGGGGCGCTCTTGGGGGCCTTCGGGACCGTCTTGGAGCACCTGTGGGTCCCTCTTGGGGCTCTTTTGGACGATCGCAGAGCCATCTTGACGCCTCCGAGGCCCCTGGGAAGCGAAATGGCGCATGCTGGACGCCGTGATTGACGCCATCCTGGGCTGCCTGAGGCCACCTTGGAGCCATCTGGGGCAATCTTGGACGCTCTGACGCCTCGCGGCCCTCTCCGTCCAGACCCACGGGAGTTCTTCCTGAACGAGGCGGGCGCGCCCCATCCAGTCCCCTCGCGGCGACAGCGCGGGCGTGGCATGAACCCAGGACGCCCCCACGGGGCCTCCCAAGATGGCCCATGGCGACCACCATGGCCCACCTTGTCGGCACGAGGCCTTCCGACAGCTTGTCGCAGGGAGGGATGCTTTCACAGGCGCGAGCGCGGCGAAGCCTTGGCGCACCCATGCAGAGAGCACGGGGCGCCCACGAGCCGCCCGCCCACGGGCGGGCACGGGCGCGAGCGCGGCGAGTGCGCGGGACGCCACGCCCACTGACCCGGCAAGCGAAGTGAGAACCCCATAAGCGCTAACCGTAAGTCGGGCCTGTCCCTCTACAGGAGGAAGTCAAAAGCATGATGCGGGGACGATTTGTCGATTCTGCTTCTGTATGTTTGAATACTTTTTTCGGACTATCTCTAGGTTTCCCTTCAAGATCCCCCTGCAGGAGAGGGACACGCCCGACCTGATGCAAGCCTTGAGCTTGGGGGAAAGAAGCAGACCCCGCGGGGAGGGGGACGGCTCCCAGCCTCGTGGTGGGGGTCGAGTTGCGTGGCTTCTTGTGGGACGCGGGACTCACCGGCCCGCACCGCGCGTGGCCGGCCCAGTGCGCGTCGTCGATCTCATGCAGATCCATCAAGCCGCACTGCGCGGAGGGGGGCGGATCGGTTTGGCCTCGGCAGGGGGGTGGCTTCTCATGCCTTCTTGTAAAAAGGAGCTCGTGTGGTGCAAGCTAGTCTTTGTATGCTGTGGAGCGCAGTATACGTCGTGCAACTTGACGGGTGCCACCTCTGATGTACACGCTGTGTGCTGCAAGCTGTGGAGGACCGTCCACGGCGTCAGTGCAGTACATGCGTAGTGCAGGCAGTGTCGTGCAACCAACGGCGAGGCGGAGGCGAGGAAGCGACGGGCGGGCACCTTGCGAACACCCGGGGAACCCAGCCGGCGGACGTGTCTGCGCTCAAGAGACGGGGGTCAATGCAAACGGGGGTCCGTCAGAGCGCCGGGCCTTGCAGGATCCTGCAGGGCCAGGGCTGCACTGACCCGGGTTTGGGCGCAGGATCCTGCAGGGTCCTGAAGGGTTCCCGTAGGGGATCGACTACAGAATTGGTTTGCCCCAGCAACTGCTTGCAGCGCCAAATCCAGGACACAGAATTACGTATAATATACTCCGTAGATCTACGGAGCACTCCACGTGTGTGTCGTAGAGTCGACGGGCACATCAAGTTTGGGGTCAATCGGTTCTGCAGTCGATCCCCTGCTCGAAGGATCCTGCGAGGCCCGACCGAGGGTCTGGACATGACCCGGGTCGGCGACGGGCGGCCGCCCGGCGAAAGCCCGGAAGCGCCAGCCAGCGGGCGCCAGCGCGCGAGGCGTCGGCGAGGCTGCGGCGTGCGGCCACCAGGGGGCACCAGCCGATCATGGCTGGCGCGTCGCGTACAGTGGACAACATCATGCCAGGAATCATCCTGCTTGCAAAGCGTGACGTTCCCACACCAAAATTCGATGGGCGTCCTGGGGTGTCAGGCTTGAATTTCTTGTGGAAGGTTTCTTGTGGTCGAGCTCCTTCTGCATCCTGTATCCTCACCAGCCCATCCAGAAACGATGCCCAGGCGAATTTCCCAGGGGTTAGCCGTCAGATCGAAGCGCAGGATCAGCTGGAGCAGACGTAGGAGTTAGCCAGAACTACACTCGTGGATCGTTCGACAGGGGAGCCTCTCGGAAGCTTATCTGGGAGCCCTCTTGGGGTTACTCTTGGTGTCCTCTTGGGGCTACTTTGGAGGCCTTTAGGGTTCTCTTGGGGTGCTATTAGGGCTCCCTCGGGGCCCTCTTGATACCCTCTTGGGGGCCTTTGGGGCTTTCTTGGAGCCGTCTTGGAAGAGATCGATCAAAGATGGGGGGTTCTGAATTACTCCCCTCCTTCGGGGCCCGAAGCTTTGCCTTTTCGGGCCCTCTTGGGAGGCTCTTGGGGCGCTCTTGGGGGCCTTGGGGGCCGTCTTGGAGCTCCTGTGGGTTGGGTTTTTGGGGGGGGCGATGTTAGAGCCATCTCGATGTCTCAGAGGCCCGTCGGAAGCGAAATGGCGAGAAGGCCACACACGTTGGGCATCCTTTGGTTTTTGAATGAGTTTGGCCTTTACGAACACATATCCTTGGGAGGCTCTGCAGGGCCACTTGGAGCCGTCTTGGAGCCGTCTTGGGGGTTCTTGGAGCCAGGTTGGACACCAACTTGTGCCATTTTTGAAGCCATCTTGACTATCTGAGACCACCTTGGAGCCATCTTGGGCGATCTTGGACGCTCTAACGCCTCGCGGTCCTCTCCGTCCAAAGCCAGGGGAGTTATTCCTGTCACGCGGCAGTTTTTCTCTAATAGGTTGGGCACCCCTCCAGTCCACGCGCGGCGACAGCACAGGCTCGGGATGAACCTAAGACGCCCCCACGAGGCCTCCAAGATGGCCCAAGGCAACCACCATAATTAGTCCATTTTGGCACAAGGCATTCTGGCCATTCTTTGTTGCAGACAGGGATGATTCACGCCGGCAGCGGCTTCGGTAGCGGCGGCGTGGGCATGGGTTACGGCGGCGCGTACGGCGGCGACAGTTGCTGCGGCGGTGGCGCGGGTACGGTGGTGCGTAACGCGCGGGCGAATGCGGGGTGCTGCGGAGGCTCGGGCGGGCTACGGGTACGGCGGCGCCTCTTCGTCTCGCGGGCAGCCATGCCGCCACAAACTCAGACATACATGGGGCCTGTGGAGATTACTGCAGGTGACGACGTACAAGTACATTGGGCATGGGGGGCGGGCGGCCCGCAAGCAGTCTCGGAGACGGTCATCTCGAGTATACTGCCCCTGCCTCGCCGTGGCCCCCACTGCTTGTGCCTTTGCCTGATCCCCTTGCTACTGTCGCGTCTGTTACTCCCGCTGCTGGGCTGGTTCCTAATGGGCTCAACCAGCACTACGACGACCACCACGATTCTCATCACAACTCCACCACCACCGCTGTTGGCAGCGCCCGCCGACGCCTCCGCCTGAGGCTCGACACGACAAAGAAACCCACCGACCGGCGGCTCCACCGCCGCCCCCGCCCCCGCCGCCTACCGCCTCCGCCGCCCCCACCGCCCGCCGCCGCCCCCGCCGCCGGAGCCGTGACGACCACGGAGAAGAAGGTGGACTGCGCGGAAGGTGATCCGCCGTCTTGGGAAGTATCCAAGAAGGTCACGTGCTGCTTGCAGGCTGGCAGGGGGTGTCCTACGACGCCTCCGCCGCCGCCCCCGCCCCCGCCGCCGCCGCCGCCCCCTCCGCCAGCCCCAGTGGCGCCGCCCCCGCCGCCACCCGCGCCTGTGGCGCCGCCTCCGCCACCGCCAGCTCCTGTGGCCCCGCCTCCGCCAGCCACGACGTCTGAGCCGTACGATTGCGCGGCCGGGTATTCGAATTGGGAAGCGGGGTGGTCTACGGACAAGAAAGGCTGGTGCTGTTCCAATAAGCACATGGGCTGCGTCGAGACGACGCCGCCGCCGGCCCCGCCTTCCGAACCGTATGACTGCAACGCTGGGTATTCGAATTGGGAGGCCGGCTGGTCGCCGGAGAAGAAGGAGTGGTGTTGCTCAGAGAAGAAGATGGGTTGCGTCGAGGCCGCATCTAAGCCTTATGACTGTGACGCAGGTTATTCCAACTGGGAGGCTGGCTGGAGCGAGGATAAGAAAAGTTGGTGCTGCACCAACGAGCAGAAAGGCTGCCCGAAGTGAGTTTGAAGATGCAGTGCCGTGCTCGGACCATGCGCAGCCCAAGTGTAGGATACGGGGAGTCTACTCGGGCGTGGTAAGGTCTTCTGGCGGCCAGCACGCTGCGCAACCACCTTCCTCATGTGCTCGGGATTTGAGCAGAGACTCATGCTCGAGGCATGGTTATCCCACTGCTCCTCTCGACAGGCAAAGGTACTGCGGGATGTGAGCATGAGAATTATTTTACCCCATCTGATCCGCATCGACAGTTACCTCCGAGACGTGATGGTAATCGCGGGTGCGTGGCCCAAGGCAATGTGACAGGTCGAGACGAGACAGCACGAGACAAGACTTGACAAGACAAGCCAATGCAGCTTCCCAGTCGGCCCCAGGCGGCTGCAAGACGCCCTGAGACGCCCCCAGCCCCTGGGTGGCCCACATCGGTCAATCACCTCCAGAGAACCAACGATAGTTGCCTTCACGATGTTTCGTTCCCAATGGGCCCTTGAGGCCTCAAGAGGGCCCCAAGATTGCACAAGAAAAAGACAGCTCCGAGACGGGCCCGAGGCGACCAGGCACCCAAGAGGGGCCCGAAGAGTTTCCCAAGAGGGCCCCAAAACGTTCCCAATTCTGTCCAAATGCTGAAGGGGCCAACCAGGGCAAGCGTCACTGGTGCCCAACGAGCCCCAAAACGGCCGCTTTGTGACCCACGGGGCTCGCAACATACCCCCCAGAAAAACTCTCGAACAAGCCTTCCAGAGGTCGAGGGTTGGGGAGAGGAGATGCCCAAGACAACAATGCAAGACGAGGCACGACATGACCGGACAAGTCCTGACACGTCAAGCCGACATAGCCTCCATGGCTCCAAGGCGCCCCCAAGACGCCCCGAGCCCCCAAGAGGCTCAAGTCCTTCAAACAGGTTAGCAAATCAGCGTTGTTCGCCTCACGCCGTTTTCGCTTCCACTGGGCGCTTGAAGGCCTCAGGATGCCCCAAGATCGCCAAGGAAGTCCGCAGACGGGTCCGAGACGGCCAAGCCTCCAAGGGGGCCCGAAGGGACTCCCAGGAGGGCCCCAAGACGCCACCAAGTCAGTTAAACTCTTTAGAAGGAGACCAGCAAGGGCAAGCGCCACTGGCGCTTCCCCAGAGGCTTTTAACGTACTCCCAAGAGATCTACCAGAAGCCTTCCAGAGGTTTCAAGAAGCCCCCTGAGGCGCCTTGGAGAGGTCCCCAGGAGGGCTCCAGGAGGCTTCGCTAGGCGGGGGGGGGAGTCGTCTGGCGCAGAGGGGAAGATGGGGGATTGGAATCGGGGCCCTGGACACCAGGCCTTTGCAAACCAGGACTTTGCCAGAGCCAGTGGGAGGAGACAACAGACGAGGAATGCCTCGACCCATGGCTGTGCTTTTCTTGGGCGTGCCAGAGCTTTCATCCCATTTTTTCCCAACCATCCTGTGGTGTTGGGTCCTCGTTTTGAAGAGACGGTGGCCCGCGTCTCCTCTCCTCCTCTCCTCCTCTCCTCCTCTCCTCCTCCTCCTCCTCCTCCTCCTCCTCCTCCTCCTCCTCCTCCTCCTCCTCCTCCTCCTCCTCCTCATCCTCCTCATCCTCCTCCCCTCCTCCCCTCTTCCTCCCACCATCATCATCGTCATCATCTTCCATTTCGGCACACCCCTCACACGTTTCGTGGCCCCATAGGGAGCCCCACCGAAGGCCCCAGTGCTGCCGCCCGCATGCGTCCCGCACGCTCAATTCGGCACACCCCTCACACGTTTCGTGGCCCCATAGGGAGCCCCACCGAAGGCCCCAGTGCTGCCGCCCCCATGCGTCCCGCACACCCAATTCGGCACACCCCTCACACGTTTCGTGGCCCCATAGGGAGCCCCACCGAAGGCCCCAGTGGGTGTGCCCGCATGCTCACCGCACACCCATTTGGCACACCCTTCACACGTTACGTGCCCAGGGGGCCCCACGACGGTCCCAGTGGGTGTGCCCGCATGCATCCCGCACACCCATTTCGGCACACCCCTCACACGTTTCGTGGCCCCATAGGGAGCTCCACCGAAGGTCCCAGTGGGTGTGCCCGCATGCGTCCCGCACACCCATTTCGGCCCACCCCTCACACGTTTCGTGGCCCCATAGGGAGCTCCACCGAAGGTCCCAGTGGGTGTGCCCGCATGCGTCCCGCACACCCATTTCGGCACACCCCTCACACGTTTCGTGGCCCCATAGGGAGCTCCACCGAAGGTCCCAGTGGGTGTGCCCGCATGCGTCCCGCACACCCATTTCGGCACACCCCTCACACGTTTCGTGGCCCCATGGGGGGCTCCACCGAAGGTCCCAGTGGGTGTGCCCGCACGCGTCCCGCACATTTCGGCCCACCCCTCACACGTTTCGTGGCCCCACAGGGAGCTCCACCGAAGGTCCCAGTGGGTGTGCCCGCATGCGTCCCGCACACCCATTTCGGCACACCCTTCACACGCTTCGTGGCCCCATACGGAGCTCCACCGAAGGTCCCAGTGGGTGTGCCCGTATGCGTCCCGCACGCCCATTTTGGCCCACCCTTCACACGTTTCGTGGCCCCATAGGGAGGAGCTCCACCGAAGGTTTCAGTGGGTGTGCCCGCATGCGTCCCGCATATTCATTTCGGCCCACCCCTCACACGCTTCGTGGCCCCATAGGGAACTCCACCGAAGGTCCCAGTGGGTGTGCCCGCATGCGTCCCGCACACCCATTTCGGTACACCCTTCAGACGTTTCGTGGCCTCATAGGGAGCTCCACCGAAGGTCCCAGTGGGTGTGCCCGCATGCGTCCCGCACACCCATTGTGGCACACCCCTCACACGTTCCGCGGCCCCATAAGGAGCCCAACCGAAGGTCCCAGTGGGTGTGCCCGCACGCGTCCCGCACACCCATTTCGGCACACCCTTCACACGTTTCGTGGCCCCATAGGGAGCTCCACCGAAGGTCGCAGTGGGTGTGGTGTGCCCGCATTTGTCCCGCACGCCCATGTCGGCACACCCCTCACACGTTTCGTGGCCCCATAGGCTCCGCCGAAGGTCCCAGTGGGTGTGCCCGCATGCGTCCCGCACACCCATGTCGGCACACCCTTCATACGTTTTGCGGCCCCATAAGGAGCTCCACCGAAGGTCCCAGTGGGTGTGCCCGCATGCGTCCCGCACACCCATTGTGGCACACCCCTCACACGTTTCGTGGCCCCACAGGGAGCTCCACCGAAGGTCTCAGTGGGTGTATGCGCATGCGTCCCGCGCACCCGTTTCGGCCCACCCCTCACACGTTTCGTGGCCCCATAGGGGCTCCGCCGAAGGTTCCAGTGGCGCAGTCCGCATGCGTCCCCGCCACTCATGTCCGCTCACCCCTCACACGTTTCGTGGCCCCACATAAGCTCCGGCGAAGGTCCCATTGGCACAGTCTGCATGCGTCCCCGCCGCTCATTTCGGCACACCCCTCACACGTTTCGTGGCCCCATAGGAGCTCAGCCGAAGGTCCCAGTGGCACAGTCCGCATGTGCCCCCGCCATTCATTTCGGCCCACCCCTCACACGTTTCGTGGCCCCGTAGGGGCTCCGCCGAAGGTTCCAGTGGCGCAGTCCGCATGCGTCTCCGCCACTCATGTCCGCTCACCCCTCACACGTTTCGTGGCCCCACAGAAGCTCCGCCGAAGGTCCCATTGGCACAGTCCGCATGCGTCCCCGCCGCTCATTTCGGCACACCCCTCACACGCTTCGTGGCCCCCCGCCGAAGGTCCCGGTGGCACAGTCCGCATGCGTCTCCGTCATTCATGTCGGCCCACCCCTCACACGTTTTGTGGCCCCATAGGAGCTCCGCCGAAGGTCCCGGTGGCACAGTCCGCACGCGCCCCCGCCATTCATTTCAGCACACCCCTCACACGTTTCGTGGCCCCATAGGAGCTCCGCCGAAGGTCCCCGTGGCAGAGTCCGCATGCGTTCCCGCCAGTCATGTCGGCACACCCCTCACACGTTTCGTGGCCCCACAGGAGCTCCGCCGAAGGTCACATTCGCACAGTCCGCATGCGTCCCCGCCGCTCATCTCGGCACACCCCTCACACGTTTCGTGGCCCCATAGGAACTCCACCGACGGTCCCCGTGGCGCAGTCCGCATGCGTCCCCGCCGCTCATTTCGGCACACCCCTCACACGTTTCGTGGCCCGATAGGAGCTCCGCCGAAGGTCCCAGTGGCACAGTCCGCATGCGTCCCCGCCATTCATGCCGGCACACCCCTCACACGTTTCGTGGCCCCATAGGGGACTCCATGGAAGGTCCCCGTGGCGCAGTCCGCATGCGTCTCCCTTGCCCAGTACAGCGTTACGTGGTCCCATATGGAGCCCCACCGCAGGTCCCAGCCAGCCAGCTAGCTCTCTTTGCTCCGCGCAGCGGGCGACCCGCGCGCGTCGCTGGGACCCCTCCGGGGCGACCTGCGCGCGTCGCGGGGGCTCCGTGCTGCGTTCTGCCCAGCGCCTTGCTCGCCCGTCGTCGCTCTGCCCAGCGGCAAGAGCCTTGCCCGCTATCAGCCAGCCAGCTAGCTCTCATTGCTCTGCGCAGTGGACGACCCGCGCGCGTCGCTGGGACCCCTCCGGGGCGACCTGCGCGCGTCGCGGGGACTCCGCGCTGCGCTGCGCCCGCAGCCTTGGACTTTTGAGTGCGCGGGCAAAGGGGGAGTAAAGGAAGGGGAGGAAGCGGGCGCGATCCTCGCGGGGGGGCGCACCGACATTGGCGTCGCGGCGCGCGGGCGATGCCGTCGGGGAGTCCCGGGGAAGCTCCTTGCGGCGGCCACGCCCAGCGTCACGAGTACTCAGAGGCAGTCATTGTCAAACTATTGACATTCGTACGAAATTGCACCACGTTTTGTCATATTCGCATTCATGCACGTGGACTCGCTCGCACGCAGATTCATTCACAGTCAGACGCACGCGCGCATATTCACCCGCGCTCAGTCTCCCTACGTACTCAGATCAATCGTTTTCGTTCGCGTTGTGTACCACGCCACTCATGTCGGCACACTCCTGGCACGGTTCGTTGCCTCATAGGGATCGCCACCGAAAAAGTGAATCACTATTGCGGTACTCACACCTGCATATGGTTAGGTCCCTCGCCAGGCTATTTTTATGGGGCCCTGATGGAAAAGGAAGCCTACTAGACTACATAGGCCCGCAGGGCTGGTGGGATTTGGAGCCACGCGGCGTTCAAGGAATGGCGGCTCGAGGCCGTCTGGGCGTTCGGTGGGGTTTCGGCGTCCAGCGCCTCAGAGCGCCTGGGAAGTGTGTTGATTTCAGCGTCGGAGGCAGGGGCGGGCAAGCGACGGGCGCCCGCCAGCTGAAGCCCCTGCAAACCCAGCGCGCGAAATGGCGACGAGGCGGCGACGGGCGGGCACCAAGCTCAGAAGCGCCAGCCAGCGAATGAGGTGGTGACGAGGCTGAGACGGGCGGCCCGCAGGGCTGCTGGGGTCTTTTTGTTGCCCCTCTTGGGGCCGCTCTGGACGATTAAAGATGAGGGGGATCCCAGATGACCCCCCCTTTCGGAACCCGGAGCGTAGTCCTGTGGGGCCCTCTTGGGGGGCTCTTGGGTTGCTCTTGGGGGCCTTCGGGGCCGTCTTGGAGCACCTGTGGGTCTCTCTTGGGGCTCTTTTGGACGATCGCAGAGCCATCTTGATGCCTCCGAGGCCCCTGGGAAGCGAAATGGCGCATGCTGGACGCCGTGATTGACGTCATCCTGGGCTGCCTGAGGCCATCTGGGTGCCATCCGGGGCAATCTTGGACTCTGACGCCTCGCGGCCCTCTCCGTCCAGACCCAGGGGAGCTCTTCCTGAACGAGGCGGGCGCGCCCCATCCAGTCCCCTCGCGGCGACAGCGCGGGCGTGGCATGAACCCAGGACGCCCCCACGGGGCCTCCCAAGATGGCCCATGGCGACCACCATGGCCCACCTTGTCGGCACGAGGCCTTCCGACAGCTTGTTGCAGGGAGGGATGCTTTCACAGGCGCGAGCGCGGCGAGAGCGCGGGACGCCCCGCCCACTGACCCGGCAAGCGAAGTGAGAACTCCTAAGTGCAAACCTTAAGTCGGGCCTGTCCCTCTACAGGAGGAAGTCAAAAGCATGATGCGGGGACGATTTGTCGATTCTGCTTCTGTATGTTTGAATACTTTTCGGACTATCTCTAGGTTTCCCTTCAAGATCCCCCTGCAGGAGAAGGACACGCCCGACCTGATGCAAGCCTTGAGCTTGGGGAAAGAAGCAGACCCCGCGGGGAGGGGGACGGCTCCCAGCCTCGGGGTGGGGGTCGAGTTGCGTGGCTTCTTGTGGGACGCGGGACTCACCGGCCCGCACCGCGCGTGGCCGGCCCAGTGCGCGTCGTCGATCTCATGCAGATCCATCAAGCCGCAATGCGCGGAGGGGGGCGGATCGGTTTGGCCTCGGCTTGGGGCTACTTTGGTGGCCTTTAGGGTTCTCTTGCTGTCCTATTAGGGCTCCCTCGGGGCCCTTATGATACCCTCTTGGGGGCCTTTGGGGCTTTCTTGGAGCCGTCTTGGAAGAGATCGATCAAAGATGGGGGGTTCTGAATTACTCCCCTTTTTCGGGGCCCGAAGCTTTGCCTTTTCGGGCCCTCTTGGGAGGCTCTCGGGCTTTCTTGGGGGCCTTGGGAGCCGTCTTGGAGCTCCTGTGGGTTGGTCTTTTTTGGGGGCGATCTTAGAGCCATCTCGATGTCTCAGATGCCCGTCGGAAGCGAAATGGCGAGAAGGCCACACACGTTGGGCACCCTTTGGTTTTTGAATGAGTTTGGCCTTTACGAACACATATCCTTGGGAGGCTCTGCAGGGCCACTTGGAGCCGTCTTGGAGCCGTCTTGGGGGTTCTTGGAGCCAGGTTGGACACCAACTTGTGCCATCTTTGAAGCCATCTTGACTATCTGAGACACCTTGGAGCCATCTTGGGCGATCTTGGACGCTCTAACGCCTCGCGGCCCTCTCCGTCCAAAGCCAGGGGAGTTATTCCTGTCACGCGGCAGTTTTTCTCTAATAGGTTGGGCGGACCCCTCCAGTCCATGCGCGGCAACAGCACAGGCTCGGGATGAACCTAAGACGCCCCCACGAGGCCTCCAAGATGGCCCAAGGCAACCACCATAATTAGTCCATTTTGGCACAAGGCATTCTGGCCATTCTTTGTTGCAGACAGGGATGATTCACGCCGGCAGCGGCTTCGGTAGCGGCGGCGTGGGCATGGGTTACGGCGGCGCGTACGGCGGCGACAGTTGCTGCGGCGGTGGCGCGGGTTACGGTGGTGCGTACGGCGGCGACGCGGGATGCTGCGGCGGCTCGGCGGGCTACGGGTACGGCGGCGCCTCTGGCTTCGGTCTCGCGGGCGGCATGCCGCCACAAACTCAGACCTACATGGGGCCTGGTGGAGATTACGTGCAGGAGACGACGTACAAGTACATTGGCATGGGGGCGGGCGGCCCGCAAGCAGTCTCGGAGACGGTCATCTCGAGTATATTGCCCTTGCCTCGCCGTGGCCCCCACTGCTTGTGCCTTTGCCTGATCCCCTTGCTACTGTCGCTTCTGTTACTCCCGCTGCTGGGCTGGTTCCTAATGGGCTCAACCAGCACTACGACGACCACCACGATTCTCATCACAACTCCACCACCACCGCTGTTGGCAGCGCCGCCGACGCCTCCGCCTGATGCTCCGCCCACGACCAAGAAAACCACCACCGCGGCTCCGCCGCCGCCCCCGCCACCGCCGCCTCCGCCTCCGCCGCCCCCACCGCCACCGCCGCCCCCGCCGCCGGAGCCGGTGACGACCACGGAGAAGAAGGTGGACTGCGCGGAAGGTGATCCGCCGTCTTGGGACGTATCCAAGAAGGTCACGTGCTGCTTGCAGGCTGGCAGGGGGTGCCCTACGACGCCTCCGCCGCCGCCCCCGCCCCCGCCGCCGCCGCCGCCCCCTCCGCCAGCCCCAGTGGCGCCGCCCCCGCCGCCCCCGCCGCCACCCGCGCCTGTGGCGCCGCCTCCGCCACCGCCAGCTCCTGTGGCCCCGCCTCCGCCAGCCACGACGTCTGAGCCGTACGATTGCGCGGCCGGGTATTCGAATTGGGAAGCGGGGTGGTCCACGGACAAGAAAGGCTGGTGCTGTTCCAATAAGCACATGGGCTGCGTCGAGACGACGCCGCCGCCGGCCCCGCCTTCCGAACCGTATGACTGCAACGCTGGGTATTCGAATTGGGAGGCCGGCTGGTCGCCGGACAAGAAGGAGTGGTGTTGCTCAGAGAAGAAGATGGGTTGCGTCGAGGCCGCATCTAAGCCTTATGACTGTGACGCAGGTTATTCCAACTGGGAGGCTGGCTGGAGCGAGGATAAGAAAAGCTGGTGCTGCACCAACGAGCAGAAGGGCTGCCCGAAGTGAGTTTGAAGAGGTAGCAGGTTCTCCATGCAGTGCCGTGCTCGGACCATGCGCAGCCCAAGTGTAGGATACGGGGAGTCTATTCGGGCGTGGTAAGGTCTTCTGGCGGCCAGCACGCTGCGCAACCACTTTCTTCATGCGCTCGGGATCTGAGCAGAGACTCTTGCTCGAGGCATGGTTATCCCACTGCTCCTCTCGACAGGCAAAGGTACTGCGGGATGTGAGCATGAGAATTATTTTACCCCATCTGATCCGCATCGACACTTACCTCCGAGACGTGATGGTAATCGCGGGTGCGTGGCCCAAGGCAATGTGACAGGTCGAGACGAGACAGCACGAGACAAGACTTGACAAGACAAGCCAATGCAGCTTCCCAGTCGGCCCCAGGCGGCTCCAGGACACCCTGAGACGCCCCCAGCCCCCGAGAGGCCCACATCGGTCAATCACCTCCAGAGAACCAACGATAGTTGCCTTCACGATGTTTCGTTCCCAATGGGCCCTTGAGGCCTCAAGAGGGCCCCAAGGTTGCACAAGAAAAAGACAGCTCCGAGACGGGCCCGAGGCGACCAGGCACCCAAGAGGGGCCCGAGGAGTCCCAAGAAGGCTCCAAAACGTTCCCAATTCTGTCCAAATGCTGAAGGGGCCAACCAGGGCAAGCGTCACTGGTGCCCAACAAGCCCCAGAACGGCCGCTTTGTGTCCCACGGGGCTCGCAACATACCCCCCAGAAGAACTCTCTAACAAGCCTTCCAGAGGTCGAGGGTTGGGGAGAGGAGATGGCCCAAGGCAACCATGCAAGACGTGGCACGACATGACCGGACAAGTCCTGACACGTCAAGCCAACATAGCCTCCATGCTCCAAGGCGCCCCCAAGACGCCCCGAGCCCCCAAGAGGCTCAAGTCATTAAAACATGTGGAGCAAATCAGCGATGTTCGCCTTCACGCCGTTTCGCTTCCTATGGGCGCTTGAGGCCTCAGGATGGCCCCAAGATCGCCCAAGGAAGTCCGCAGACGGGTCCGAGACGGCCAAGCCTCCAAGGGGGCCCGAAGGGACTCCCAGGAGGGCCCCAAGACGCCACCAAGTCAGTTAAACTCTTTAGAAGAAGACCAGCAAGGGCAAGCGCCAATGGCGCTTCCCCAGAGGCTTTCAACATACTCCCAAGAGATCTACCAGAAGCCTTCCAGAGGTTTCAAGAAGCCCCCTGAGGCGCCTTGGAGAGGCCCCCAGGAGGGCTCCAGGAGGCTTCGCTGGGCGGGGGGGGGGAGTCGTCTGGCGCAGAGGGGAAGATGGGGGATTGGAAGCGGGGCCCTGGACACCAGGCCTTTGCAAACCAGCACTTTGCCAGAGCCAGTGGGAGGAGACAAAAGACGAGGAATGCCTCGACCAATGGCTGTGCTTTTCTTGGGCGTGCCAGAGCTTTCATCCGAGTTTTTTATGGGGCCCTGATGGAAGAGGAAGCCTACTAGATTACATGGGCCCGCAGGGCTGGTGGGATTCGGAGCCACGCGGCGTTCAAGGAGTGGCGGCTCGAGGCCGTCTGGGCGCTCGGTGGGGTTTCGGCGTCCAGCGCCTCAGAGCGCCTGGGAAGTATGTTGATTTCAGCGTTGGAGGCAGGGGCTGAGACGAGGCTGAGACTGAGACGGGCTGAGACTGAGACGAGGCTGAGACTGAGACAAGGTGGTGACGAGGCTGAGACGGGCGGCCCGCAGGGCTGCTGGGGTCTTTTTGTTGCCCCTCTCGCCTCTTGGGGCCGCTCTGGAAGGAGGTCGATGAAAGCTGGGGGGGGTCCCAGATGACCCCTTTTTTCGGAGCCCGGAGCATAGCCCTGTGGGGCCCTCTTGGGAGGCTCTTGGGGCGCTCTTGGGGGCCTTCGGGACCGTCTTGGAGCACCTGTGGGTCCCTCTTGGGGCTCTTTTGGACGATCGCAGAGCCATCTTGATGCCTCCGAGGTCCCTGGGAAGCGAAATGGCGCATGCTGGACGCCGTGATTGACGCCATCCTGGGCTGCCTGAGGCCATCTGGGAGCCATCCGGGGCAATCTTGGGCGCTCTGGCGCCTCGCGGCCCTCTCCGTCCAGACCCCGGGGAGCTCTTCCTGAACGAGGCGGGCGCGCCCCATCCAGTCCCCTCGCGGCGACAGCGCGGGCGTGGCATGAACCCAGGACGCCCCCACGGGGCCTCCCAAGATGGCCCATGGCGACCACCATGGCCCACCTTGTCGGCACGAGGCCTTCCGACAGCTTGTCGCAGGGAGGGATGCTTTCACAGGCGCGAGCGCGGCGAAGCCTTGGCGCACCCATGCAGAGAGCACGGGGCGCCCACGAGCACGGGGCTTTCGCATGCGCGAGCGCGGCGAGTGCGCGGGACGCCCCGCCCACTGACCCGGCAAGCGAAGTGAGAACTCCTAAGTGCAAGCCGTAAGTCGGGCCTGTCCCTCTACAGGAGGGATATTCAAGGATAGTCAAAAACATGATATGGGGACGATTCGTCGATTCTGTTTCTGTATCTTTGAAGCAGTTTTGGACTATCTCTAGGTTTCCCTTCAAGATCCCCCTGCAGGAAGACACGCCCGACCTGATGCAAACCTTGATCTTGGGGGAAAGAAGCAGACCCCGCGGGGAGGGGGACGACTCCCAGCCTCGTGGTGGAGGTCGAGTTGCGTGGTTTCTTGTGGGACGCGGGACTCACCGGCCCGCACCGCGCGTGGCCGGCCCAGTGCGCGTCGTCGATCTCATGCAGATCCATCAAGCCGCAATGCGCGGAGGGGGGCGGATCGGTTTGGCCTCGGCAGGGGGGTGGCTTCTCATGCCTTCTTGTCAAAGGGAGCTCGTGTGGTGCAAGCTACATAGTCTTTGTATGCTGTGGAGCGCAGTATACGTCGTGCAACTTGACGGGTGCCACCTCTGATGTACACGCTGTGTGCTGCAAGCTGTGGAGGACCGTCCACGGCGTCAGTGCAGTACATGTGTAGTGCAGGCAGTGTCGTGCAATCAATGGCGAGGCGGAGGCGAGGAAGCGACGGGCGGGCACCTTGCGAACACCCGGGGAACCCAGCCAGCGGACGTGTTTGGGCTCCAGAGACGGGGGTCAATGCAAATGGGGGTCCGTCAGAGCGCCGGGCCTTGCAGGATCCTGCAGGGCCAGGGCTGCACTGACCCGGGTTTGGGCGCAGGATCCTGCAGGATCCTGAAGGGTTCCCGTAGGGGATCGACTACAGAATTGGTTTGCCCCAGCAACTGCTTGCAGCGCCGAATCCAGGACACATAATTACGTATAATATACTCCGTAGATCTACGGAGCACTCCACGTGTGTGTCGTAGAGTCGACGGGCACATCAAGTTTGGGGTCAATCGGTTCTGCAGTCGATCCCCTACTCGAAGAATCCTGCGAGGCCCGACCGAGGGTCTGAACATGACCCGGGTCGGTAGGTCCCCGAGACGTGGCGGAGACGAGGCGGCGACGGGCGGCCGCCCGGCGAAAGCCCGGAAGCGCCAGCCAGCGGGCGCCAGCGCGCGAGGCGTCGGCGAGGCTGCGGCGTGCGGCCACCAGGGGGCACCAGCCGATCATGGTTGGCGCGTCGCGTACAGTGGGCAAAATCATGCCAGGAATCACCCTGCTTGCCTCCAGGGTGCCCTGGGTTTCGCGGGCTTCGATGGTTCCGCGATGGAAAGCGTGACCTTCCCACACCAAAATTCGATGGGCGTCCTGGGGTCTCGGGCTTGGATTTCTTGTGGACGGTTTCTTGTGGTCGAGCTCCTACTGCATCCTGTATCCTCACCAGCCCATCCAGAAACGATGCCCAGGCGAATTTCCCAGGGGGGTAGCCGTCAGATCGAAGCGCAGGATCAGCCGGAGCAGACGTAGGACTTAGCCAGAATTACACTCGTGGATCGTTCGACAGGGGAGCTTCTCGGAAACTTATCTTGGAGCCCTCTTGGGGTTACTCTTGGTGTCCTCTTGGGGCTACTTTGGAGGAGGCCTTCAGGGTTCTCTTGCTGTCCTATTAGGGCTCCCTCGGGGCCCTTTTGATACCCTCTTGGGGGCCTTTGGGGCTTTCTTGGGGCCGTCTTGGAAGAGATCGATCAAAGATGGAGGGTTCTAAATCACTCCCCTCCTTCGGGGCCCGAAGCTTTGCCTTTTCGGGCCCTCTTGGGAGGCTCTTGGGGCGTTCTTGGGGGCCTTGGGAGCCGTCTTGGAGCTCCTGTGGGTTGGTCTTTTTTGGAGGCGATCTTAGAGCCATCTCGATGTCTCAGATGCCCGTCGGAAACGATGGCGAGAAGGCCACACACGTTGGGCACCCTTTGGTTTTTGAATGAGTTTGGCCTTTTCGAACACATATCCTTGGGAGGCTCTGCAGGGCCACTTGGAGCCGTCTTGGAGCCGTCTTGGGGGTTCTTGGAGCCAGGTTGGACACCAACTTGTGCCATCTTTGAAGCCATCTTGACTATCTGAGACACCTTGGAGCCATCTTGGGCGATCTTGGACGCTCTAACGCCTCGCGGCCCTCTCCGTCCAAAGCCAGGGGAGTTATTCCTGTCACGCGGCAGTTTTTCTCTAATAGGTTGGGCGGACCCCTCCAGTCCATGCGCGGCAACAGCACAGGCTCGGGATGAACCTAAGACGCCCCCGCGAGGCCTCCAAGATGGCCCAAGGCAACCACCATAATTAGTCCACTTTGGCACAAGGCATTCTGGCCATTCTTTGTTGCAGACAGGGATGATTCACGCCGGCAGCGGCTTCGGTAGCGGCGGCGTGGGCATGGGTTACGGCGGCGCGTACGGCGGCGACAGTTGCTGCGGCGGTGGCGCGGGTTACGGTGGTGCGTACGGCGGCGACGCGGGATGCTGCGGCGGCTCGGCGGGCTACGGGTACGGCGGCGCCTCTGGCTTCGGTCTCGCGGGCGGCATGCCGCCACAAACTCAGACCTACATGGGGCCTGGTGGAGATTACGTGCAGGAGACGACGTACAAGTACATTGGCATGGGGGCGGGCGGCCCGCAAGCAGTCTCGGAGACGGTCATCTCGAGTATATTGCCCCTGCCTCGCCGTGGCCCCCACTGCTTGTGCCTTTGCCTGATCCCCTTGCTACTGTCGCTTCTGTTACTCCCGCTGCTGGGCTGGTTCCTAATGGGCTCAACCAGCACTACGACGACCACCACGATTCTCATCACAACTCCACCACCACCGCTGTTGGCAGCGCCGCCGACGCCTCCGCCTGATGCTCCGACCACGACCAAGAAAACCACCACCGCAGCTCCGCCGCCGCCCCCGCCACCGCCGCCTCCGCCTCCGCCGCCCCCACCGCCACCGCCGCCCCCGCCGCCGGAGCCGGTGACGACCACGGAGAAGAAGGTGGACTGCGCGGAAGGTGATCCGCCGTCTTGGGACGTATCCAAGAAGGTCACGTGCTGCTTGCAGGCTGGCAGGGGGTGCCCTACGACGCCTCCGCCGCCGCCCCCGCCCCCGCCGCCGCCGCCGCCGCCGCCCCCTCCGCCAGCCCCAGTGGCGCCGCCCCCGCCGCCCCCGCCGCCACCCGCGCCTGTGGCGCCGCCTCCGCCACCGCCAGCTCCTGTGGCCCCGCCTCCGCCAGGCCACGCCGTCTGAGCCGTACGATTGCGCGGCCGGGTATTCGAATTGGGAGCGGGGTGGTCGCGGACAAGAAAGGCTGGTGCTGTTCCAATAAGCACATGGGCTGCGTCGAGACGACGCCGCCGCCGGCCCCGCCTTCCGAGCCGTATGACTGCAACGCTGGGTATTCGAATTGGGAGGCTGGCTGGTCGCCGGACAAGAAGGAGTGGTGTTGCTCAGAGAAAAGATGGGTTGCGTCGAGGCCGCATCTAAGCCTTATGACTGTGACGCAGGTTATTCCAACTGGGAGGCTGGCTGGAGCGAGGATAAGAAAAGCTGTGCTGCACCAACGAGCAAAAGGCGCCCGAAGTGAGTTGAGAGGAGCAGGTTCCTCCATGCGTGCCGTCTCGGACCATGCGCAGCCCAAGTGTAGGATTACGGGGAGTCTATTCGGGCGTGGTAAGGTCTTCTGGCGGCCAGCACGCTGCGCAACCACTTTTCTTCATGCGCTCGGGATTGAGCAGAGACTCTTGCTCGAGGCATGGTTATCCCACTGCTCCTCTCGACAGGCAAAGGTACTGCGGGATGTGAGCATGAGAATTATTTTACCCCATCTGATCCGCATCGACACTTACCTCCGAGACGTGATGGTAATCGCGGGTGCGTGGCCCAAGGCAATGTGTCAGGTCGAGACGAGACAGCACGAGACAAGACTTGACAAGACAAGCCAATGCAGCTTCCCAGTCGGCCCCAGGCGGCTGCAAGACGCCCTGAGACGCCCCCAGCCCCCGAGAGGCCCACATCGGTCAATCACCTCCAGAGAACCAACGATAGTTGCCTTCACGATGTTTCGTTCCCAATGGGCCCTTGAGGCCTCAAGAGGGCCCCAAGATTGCACAAGAAAAAGACAGCTCCGAGACGGGCCCGAGGCGACCAGGCACCCAAGAGGGGCCCGAAGAGTTTCCCAAGAGGGCCCCAAAACGTTCCCAATTCTGTCCAAATGCTGAAGGGGCCAACCAGGGCAAGCGTCACTGGTGCCCAACGAGCCCCAGAACGGCCGCTTTGTGACCCACGGGGCTCGCAACATACCCCCCAGAAGAACTCTCTAACAAGCCTTCCAGAGGTCGAGGGTTGGGGAGAGGAGATGCCCAAGACAACAATGCAAGACGAGGCACGACATGACCGGACAAGTCCTGACACGTCAAGCCGACATAGCCTCCATGGCTCCAAGGCGCCCCCAAGACGCCCCGAGCCCCCAAGAGGCTCAAGTCAATCAAACATGGTGAGCAAATCAGCGATGTTCGCCTTCACGCCGTTTCGCTTCCAATGGGCGCTTGAGGCCTCAGGATGGCCCCAAGATCGCCCAAGGAAGTCCGCAGACGGGTCCGAGACGGCCAAGCCTCCAAGGGGGCCCGAAGGGACTCCCAGGAGGGCCCCAAGACGCCACCAAGTCAGTTAAACTCTTTAGAAGAAGACCAGCAAGGGCAAGCGCCACTGGCGCTTCCCCAGAGGCTTTTAACGTACTCCCAAGAGATCTACCAGAAGCCTTCCAGAGGTTTCAAGAAGCCCCCTGAGGCGCCTTGGAGAGGTCCCCAGGAGGGCTCCAGGAGGCTTCGCTAGGCGGGGGGGGGAGTCGTCTGGCGCAGAGGGGAAGATGGGGGATTGGAATCGGGGCCCTGGACACCAGGCCTTTGCAAACCAGGACTTTGCCAGAGCCAGTGGGAGGAGACAAAAGACGAGGAATGCCTCGACCCATGGCTGTGCTTTTCTTGGGCGTGCCAGAGCTTTCATTCCATTTTTTCCCAACCATCCTGTGGTGTTGGGTCCTCGTTTTGAAGAGATGGTGGCCCGCGTCTCCTCTCCTCCTCTCCTCCTCTCCTCCTCTCCTCCTCCTCCTCCTCCTCCTCCGTCCTCCTACCTCTCACTCCCTCCTCCTCTCCTCCTCCTACCCTCCTCCTCCTACATCCTCCTCTCTTCCTCCCACCATCATCATCGTCATCACCCATTTCGGCAACCCTCACACGTTTCGTGGCCCCATAGGAAGCTCACCGAAGGTCCGTGGGGTGCCTCATGCGTCCCGCCCACCATTTCGGCACACCCCTCACACGTTTCGTGGCCCCATAGGGAGCTCCACCGAAGGCCCCAGTGCTGCCGTCCGCATGCGTCCCGCACACCCATTTCGGCACACCCCTCACACGTTTCGTGGCCCCACAGGGAGCTCCACCGAAGGCCCCAGGGCTGCCGTCCGCATGCGTCCCGCACCCCCATTTCGGCACACCCCTCACACGTTTCGTGGCCCCACAGGGAGCTCCACCGAACGCCCCAGTGGCTGCGCTCGCATGCGGTTCCACACCACATTTCGGCACACCCCTCACACGCTTCGTGGCTCCATAGGGAGCTCCACCGAAGGTCTCAGTGGGGTGCCCGCATGCGTCCCGCACCCCGTTGTGGCCCACCCTCACACGTTCGTGACCCCATAGGGAGCTCCAACCGAAGGTCCAGTGGGTGTCCCGCCATTTGAGTCCCCGCACACCCATTCGGTACACCCCCTTCGCATGTTTCGTGGACACATAGGGAGCTCCACCGAACGAGGTCCAGCGCCAGGGCCGCATTGCGTTCCCGAACCTCTGCCACACCCATTTCGGCACACCTCCTAACATGGGCTTCGTGGGCCCCATGGGGGGACTCCACCGAAGGTCCCGTGGGGTGTCCGCATGCGTCCGCCACATTTCGGCCCACCCATACACGTTTCGTGGACCCATAGTGAGCTCCACCGAAGGCCCAAGTGTCAGGGTCCGCATGCGGTTCCACCTCCATTTCGGCGCACCCCTCACACGTTTCGTGGCCCCATAGGGAGCTCCACCGAAGGTCCCAGTGGGTGTGCCCGTTCGTGGCCGGGACCTCCACCGAAGGTCCCAGTGGGTGTGCCCGCCTGCGTCCCGCACACCCATTTCGGCACACCCCTCACACGTTTCGTGGCCCCATAGGGAGCTCCACCGAAGGTCTCAGTGGGTGTGCCCGCATGCGTCCCGCACACCCATTTCGGACCACCCATCACACGTTCGTGGCCCCATAGGGAGCTCCACCGAAGGTCCCAGTGGGTGTGCCCGCATGCGTCCCGCACACCCATTTCGGTACACCCTTCAGACGTTTCGTGGCCTCATAGGGAGCTCCACCGAAGGTCCCAGTGGGTGTGCCCGCATGCGTCCCGCACACCCATTGTGGCACACCCCTCACACGTTCCGCGGCCCCATAAGGAGCCCAACCGAAGGTCCCAGTGGGTGTGCCCGCACGCGTCCCGCACACCCATTTCGGCCCATCCTTCACACGTTTCGTGGCCCCATAGGGAGCTCCACCGAAGGTCGCAGTGGGTGTGGTGTGCCCGCATTTGTCCCGCACACCCATGTCGGCACACCCCTCACACGTTTCGTGGCCCCATAGGCTCCACCGAAGGTCCCAGTGGGTGTGCCCGCATGCGTCCCGCACACCCATTTCGGCACACCCTTCATACGTTTTGCGGCCCCATAAGGAGCTCCACCGAAGGTCCCAGTGGGTGTGCCCGCATGCGTCGTTTCGTGGCCCCACAGGGAGCTCCACCGAAGGTCTCAGTGGGTGTATGCGCATGCGTCCCGCGCGCCCGTTTCGGCCCACCCCTCACACGTTTCGTGGCCCCATAGGGGCTCCGCCGAAGGTTCCAGTGGCGCAGTCCGCATGCGTCCCCGCCACTCATGTCCGCTCACCCCTCACACGTTTCGTGGCCCCACAGAAGCTCCGGCGAAGGCCCCATTGGCACAGTCTGCGTGCGTCCCCGCCGCTCATTTCGGCACACCCCTCACACGTTTCGTGGCCCCATAGGAGCTCAGCCGAAGGTCCCAGTGGCACAGTCCGCATGTGCCCCCGCCATTCATTTCGGCCCACCCCTCACACGTTTCGTGGCCCCGTAGGAGCTCCGCCGAAGGTTCCAGTGGCGCAGTCCGCATGCGTCTCCGCCACTCACGTCCGCTCACCCCTCACACGTTTCGTGGCCCCACAGAAGCTCCGCCGAAGGTCCCATTGGCACAGTCCGCATGCGTCCCCGCCGCTCATTTCGGCACACCCCTCACACGTTTCGTGGCCCCATAGGAGCTCCGCCGAAGGTCCCGGTGGCACAGTCCGCACGCGTCTCCGCCATTCATATCGGCCCACCCCTCACACGTTTGTGGCCCCATAGGAGCTCCGCCGAAGGTCCCGGTGGCACAGTCCGCACGCGCCCCCGCCATTCATTTCAGCACACCCCTCACACGCTTCGTGGCCCCATAGGAGCTCCGCCGAAGGTCCCCGTGGCAGAGTCCGCATGCGTTCCCGCCATTCATGTCGGCACACCCCTCACACGTTTCGTGGCCCCACAGGAGCTCCGCCGAAGGTCCCAGTGGCACAGTCCGCATGCGTCCCCGCCGCTCATCTCGGCACACCCCTCACACGTTTCGTGGCCCCATAGGAACTCCACCGACGGTCCCCGTGGCGCAGTCCGCATGCGTCCCCGCCATTCATGTCGGCACACCCCTCACACGTTTCGTGGCCCCACAGGAGCTCCGCCGAAGGTCCCAGTGGCACAGTCCGCATGCGTCCCCGCCATTCATGTCGGCACACCCCTCACACGTTTCGTGGCCCCATAGGGAACTCCACGGAAGGTCCCCGTGGCGCAGTCCGCATGCGTTCCCCTTGCCCAGTACAGCGTTACGTGGTCCCATATGGAGCCCCACCGCAGGTCCCAGCCAGCCAGCTAGCTCTCTTTGCTCCGCGCAGCGGGCGACCCGTGCGCGTCGCTGGGACCCCTCTGGGGCGACCTGCGCGCGTCGCGGGGGCTCCGTGCTGCGTTCTGCCCAGCGCCTCGCTCGCCCGTCGTCGCTCTGCCCAGCGGCAAGAGCCTTGCCCGCTATCAGCCAGCCAGCTAGCTCTCTGTGCTCCGCGCAGTGGACGACCCGCGCGCGTCGCTGGGACCCCTCCGGGGCGACCTGCGCGCGTCGCGGGGACTCCGCGCTGCGCTGCGCCCGCAGCCTTGGACTTTTGAGTGCGCGGGCAAAGAGGGAGTAAAGGAAGGGGAGGAAGCGGGCGCGATCCTCGCGGGGGGGCGCGCCGACATTGGCGTCGCGGCGCGCGGGCGATGCCGTCGGGGAGTCCCGGGGAAGCTCCTTGCGGCGGCCACGCCCAGCGTCACGAGTACTCAGAGGCAGTCATTGTCAAACTATTGACATTCGTACGAAATTGCACCGCGCTTTGTCATATTCGCACTCATGCACGTAGACTCGCTCGCACGCAGATTCATTCACAGTCAGACGCACGCGCGCATATTCACCCGCGCTCAGTCTCCCTACGTACTCAGATCAATCGTTTTCGTTCGCGTCGTGTACCACGCCACTCATGTCGGCACACCCCTAGCACGGTTCGTTGCCTCATAGGGGCCGCCACCGAACAAGTGAATCACTATTGCGGTACTCACGCCTGCATATGGTTAGGTCCCTCGCCAGGCTAATTTTTATGGGGCCCTGATGGAAGAGGAGTCCTACTAGATTACATAGGCCCGCAGGGCTGGTGGGATTTGGAGCCACGCGGCGTTCAAGGAATGGCGGCTCGAGGCCGTCTGGGCCTTCGGTGGGGTTTCGGCGTCCAGCGCTTCAGAGCGCCTGGGAAGTGTGTTGATTTCAGCGTCGGAGGCAGGGGCGGGCAAGCGACGGGCGCCCGCCAGCTGAAGCCCCTGCAAACCCAGCGCGCGAAGTGGCGACGAGGCGGCGACGGGCGGGCACCAAGCTCAGAAGCGCCAGCCAGCGAATGAGGTGGTGACGAGGCTGAGACGGGCGGCCCGCAGGGCTGCTGGGGTCTTTTTGTTGCCCCTCTTGGGGCCGCTCTGGACGATTAAAGATGAGGGGGGTCCCAGATGACCCCCCCTTTCGGAACCCGGAGCATAGTCCTGTGGGGCCTTCTTGGGGGGCTCTTGGGGCGCTCTTGGGGGCCTTCGGGGCCGTCTTGGAGCACCTGTGGGTCCCTCTTGGGGCTCTTTTGAACGATCCTAGAGCCATCTTGATGCCTCCGAGGCCCCTGGGAAGCGAAATGGCGCATGCTGGACGCCGTGATTGACGCCATCTTGGGCTATCTGAGGCCACCTTGGGGCCATCCTGGGCAATCTTGGACGCTCTGACGCCTCGCGGCCCTCTCCGTCCAGACCCATGGGAGTTTTTCCTGAACGAGGTGGGCGCACCCCTCCAGTCCCCTCCCGGCGACAGCACAGGCGTGGCATGAGCCCAGGACGCCCCCACGGGGCCTCCCAAGATGGCCCATGGCGACCACCATGGCCCACCTCGTCGGCACGAGGCCTTCCGGCCGACAGCTTGTCGCAGGGAGGGATGCTTCACAGGCGCGAGCGCGGCGAAGCATTGGCACACCCATGCAGAGAGCACGGGGCGCCCACGAGCCGCCCGCCCACGGGCGGGCACGGGCGCGAGCGCGGCGAGAGCGCGGGACGCCCAGCCCATTGACCCGGGAAGCGAAGTGAGAACCCCTAAGTGCAAACCTTAAGTCGGGCCTGTCCCTCTACAGGAGGAATATTCAAGGATAGTCAAAACTTGATATGGGGACGATGTGTCGATTCTGTTTATGGTTTTTGTTTAGCATCTTTTGATGAGTGCTAATTTCCCCCTCAAGATCCCCCTGCAGGAGGACACGCCCGACCTGGTGCAAGCCTTGAGCTTGGGGGAAACAAGCAGGCCCCGCGGGGAGGGGGACGGCTCCCAGCCTCGGGGTGGCGGTCGAGTTGCGTGGCTTCTTGTGGGACGCGGGACTCACCGGCCCGCACCGCGCGTGGCCGGCCCAGTGCGCGTCGTCGACTCCCGATGCTCGAGCAAACCTCCCACCCCGCGTCCACTACTTGTTGGCGACATTCCACCGGCTGAACGACGCGAGGGCCCCTCTCATGCAGATCCATCAAGCCGCAATGCGCGGAGGGGGGCGGATCGGTTTGGTCTCGGCAGGGGGGTGGCTTCTCATGCCTTCTTGTCAAAGGGAGCTCGTGTGGTGCCAGCTAGTCTTTGCATGCGGTGGAGCGCAGTATACGTCGTGCAACTTGACGGGTGCCACCTCTGATGTACGCGCTGTGTGCTCCAAGCTGTGGAGGACCGTCCGCGGCGTCAGTGCAGTACATGTGTAGTGCAGGCAGTGTCGTGCAACCAATGTGAGGCGGCGGGCACCGGCCGAAACGCCAGGGAAACCGACCCGCGCACGAGTTGGCGACGAGGCGGCGACGGGCGGGCACCAGGCGAACACCCGGGGAACCCAGCCAGCGGACGTGTCTGCGCTCTACACTGCACCGTCCTCGCGGTTCTCGCGGCGCTCTCAATGTAGGGGAGTCTCGAGGCATCGGCCGGCGCACCCCCTCCCCCTCGGGGATGGCAGGTGCCAGGGCGCCGGGCAACGGCTTGAGACGGGGGTCAATGCAAACGGGGGTCCGTCAGAGCGCCGGGCCTTGCAGGATCCTGCAGGGCCAGGGCTGCACTGACCCGGGTTTGGGCGCAGGATCCTGCAGGATCCTGAAGGGTTCCCCTAGGGGATCGACTACAGAATTGGTTTGCCCCAGCAACTGATTGCAGCGCCGAACCCAGGACACAGAATTACGTAGAATATGCTCCGTAGATCCACGGAGCTCTCCACGTGTGTGTCGTAGAGTCGACGGGCACATCAAGTTTGGGGTCAACCGGTTCTGCAGTCGATCCCCTACTCGAAGAATCCTGCGAGGCCCGACCGAGGGTCTGAACATGACCCGGGTCGGTAGGTCCCCGAGACGTGGCGGAGACGAGGCGGCGACGGGCGGCCGCCCGGCGAAAGCCCGGAAGCGCCAGCCAGCGGGCGCCAGCGCGCGAGGCGTCGGCGAGGCTGCGGCGTGCGGCCACCAGGGGACACCAGCCGATCATGGTTGGCGCGTCGCGTACAGTGGGCAAAATCATGCCAGGAATCACCCTGCTTGCCTCCAGGGTGCCCTGGGTTTCGCGGGCTTCGATGGTTCCGCGATGGAAAGCGTGACGTTCCCACACCAAAATTCGATTGGCGTCCTGGGGTCTCCGGCTTGGATTTCTTGTGGACGGTTTCTTGTGGTCCAGCTCCTACTGCATCCTGTATCCTCACCAGCCCATCCAGAAACGATGCCCAGGCGAATTTCCCAGGGGGGTAGCCGTCAGATCGAAGCGCAGGATCAGCCGGAGCAGACGTAGGACTTAGCCAGAATTACACTCGTGGATCGTTCGACAGGGGAGCTTCTCGGAAACTTATCTTGGAGCCCTCTTGGGGTTACTCTTGGTGTCCTCTTGGGGCTACTTTGGAGGAGGCCTTCAGGGTTCTCTTGGGGTCCTATTAGGGCTCCTCGGGGCCCTCTTGATACCCTCTTGGGGGCCTTTGGGGCTTTCTTGGGGCCGTCTTGGAAGAGATCGATCAAAGATGGAGGGTTCTAAATCACTCCCCTCCTTGGGGGCCCGAAGCTTTGCCTTTTCGGGCCCTCTTGGGAGGCTCTTGGGGCGTTCTTGGGGGCCTTGGGAGCCGTCTTGGAGCTCCTGTGGGTTGTTTTTTTGGGGGGGGCGATCTTAGAGCCATCTCGATGTCTCAGATGCCCGTCGGAAGCGAAATTGCGAGAAGGCCACACACGTTGGGCCCCCTTTGGTTTTTGAACGAGTTTGGCCTTTACGAACACATATCCTTGGGAGGCTCTGGGGCCACTTGGAGCCGTCTTGGAGCCGTCTTGGGGGTTCTTGGAGCCAGTTTGGACAGCAACTTGTGCCATCTTTGAAGCCATCTTGACTATCTGAGACCACCTTGGAGCCATCTTGGGCGATCTTGGACGCTCTAACGCCTCGCGGCCCTCTCCGTCCAAAGCCAGGGGAGTTTTTCCTGTCACGCGGCAGTTTTCCTCTAACAGGTTGGGCGGACCCCTCCAGTCCACGCGCGGCGACAGTACAGGCTCGGGATGAACCTAGGACGCCCCCACGAGGCCTCCAAGATGGCCCAAGGCAACCACCATAATTAGTCCATTTTGGCACAAGGCATTCTGGCCATTCTTTGTTGCAGACAGGGATGATTCACGCCGGCAGCGGCTTCGGTAGCGGCGGCGTGGGCATGGGTTACGGCGGCGCGTACGGCGGCGGCAGTTGCTGCGGCGGTGGCGCGGGTTACGGTGGTGCGTACGGCGGCGACGCGGGTTGCTGCGGAGGCTCGGCGGACTACGGGTACGGCGGCGCCTCTGGCTTCGGTCTCGCGGGCGGCATGCCGCCACAAACTCAGACCTACATGGGGCCTGGTGGAGATTACGTGCAGGAGACGACGTACAAGTACATTGGCATGGGGGCGGGCGGCCCGCAAGCAGTCTCGGAGACGGTCATCTCGAGTATACTGCCCCTGCCTCGCCGTGGCCCCCACTGCTTGTGCCTTTGCCTGATCCCCTTGCTACTGTCGCTTCTGTTACTCCCGCTGCTGGGCTGGTTCCTAATGGGCTCAACCAGCACTACGACGACCACCACGATTCTCATCACAACTCCACCACCACCGCTGTTGGCAGCGCCGCCGACGCCTCCGCCTGATGCTCCGACCACGACCAAGAAAACCACCACCGCGGCTCCGCCGCCGCCCCCGCCACCGCCGCCTCCGCCTCCGCCGCCCCCACCGCCACCGCCGCCCCCGCCGCCGGAGCCGGTGACGACCACGGAGAAGAAGGTGGACTGCGCGGAAGGTGATCCGCCGTCCTGGGAGGTATCCAAGAAGGTCACGTGCTGCTTGCAGGCTGGCAGGGGGTGCCCTACGACGCCTCCGCCGCCGCCCCCGCCCCCGCCGCCGCCGCCGCCCCCTCCGCCAGCCCCAGTGGCGCCGCCCCCGCCGCCCCCGCCGCCACCCGCGCCTGTGGCGCCGCCTCCGCCACCGCCAGCTCCTGTGGCCCCGCCTCCGCCAGCCACGACGTCTGAGCCGTACGATTGCGCGGCCGGGTATTCGAATTGGGAAGCGGGGTGGTCTACGGACAAGAAAGGCTGGTGCTGTTCCAATAAGCACATGGGCTGCGTCGAGACGACGCCGCCGCCGGCCCCGCCTTCCGAACCGTATGACTGCAACGCTGGGTATTCGAATTGGGAGGCCGGCTGGTCGCCGGACAAGAAGGAGTGGTGTTGCTCAGAGAAGAAGATGGGTTGCGTCGAGGCCGCATCTAAGCCTTATGACTGTGACGCAGGTTATTCCAACTGGGAGGCTGGCTGGAGCGAGGATAAGAAAAGCTGGTGCTGCACCAACGAGCAGAAAGGCTGCCCGAAGTGAGTTTGAAGAGGTAGCAGGTTCTCCATGCAGTGCCGTGCTCGGACCATGCGCAGCCCAAGTGTAGGATACGGGGAGTCTATTCGGGCGTGGTAAGGTCTTCTGGCGGCCAGCACGCTGCGCAACCACCTTCCTCATGTGCTCGGGATTTGAGCAGAGACTCTTGCTCGAGGCATGGTCATCCCACTGCTCCTCTCGACAGGCAAAGGTACTGCGGGATGTGAGCATGAGAATTATTTTGCCCCATCTAATCCGCATCGACACTTACCTCCGAGACGTGATGGTGATCGCGGGTGCGTGGCCCAAGGCAATGGGACAGGTCGAGACGAGACAGCACGAGACAAGACTTGATAAGACAAGCCAATGCAGCTTCCCAGTCGGCCCCAGGCGGCTCCAAGACGCCCTGAGACGCCCCCAGCCCCCGAGAGGCCCACATCGGTCAATCACCTCCAGAGAACCAACGATAGTTGCCTTCACGATGTTTCGTTCCCAATGGGCTCTTGATGCCTCAAGAGGGCCCCAAGATTGCACAAGAAAAAAGACAGCTCCGAGACGGGCCCGAGGCGACCAGGCACCCAAGAGGGGCCCGAAGAGTTTCCCAAGAGGGCCCCCAAACGTTCCCAATTCTGTCCAAATGCTGAAGGGGCCAACCAGGGCAAGCGTCACTGGTGCCCAACAAGCCCCAGAAACGGCCGCTCTGGGTCCCACGGGGCTGGCAACATACCCCCCAGAAGAATTCTCTAACAAGCCTTCCAGAGGTCGAGGGTTGGGGAGAAGAGATGGCCCAAGACAACCATGCAAGGCGAGGCACGACATGACCAGACAAGACCTGACACGTCAAGCCAACATAGCCTCCATGCTCCAAGGCGCCCCCAAGACGCCCCGAGCCCCCAAGAGGCTCAAGTCATTAAAACATGTGGAGCAAATCAGCGATGTTCGCCTTCACGCCTTTTCGCTTCCAATGGGCGCTTGAGGCCTCAGGATGGCCCCAAGATCGCCCAAAGAAGTCCGCAGACGGGTCCGAGACGGCGAAGCCTCCAAGGGGGCCCGAAGGGACTCCCAGGAGGGCCCCAAGACGCCACCAAGTCAGTTAAACTCTATAGAAGAAGACCAGCAAGGGCAAGCGCCACAGGCGCTTCCCCAGAGGCTTTTAACATACTCCTAAGAGATATACCAGAAGCCTTCCAGAGGTTTCAAGAAGCCCCCTGAGGCGCCTTGGAGAGGCCCCCAGGAGGGCTCCAGGAGGCTTCGCTAGGCGGGGGGGGGGAGTCGTCTGGCGCAGAGGGGAAGATGGGGGATTGGAATCGGGGCTCTGGACACCAGGCCTTTGCAAACCAGGATTTTGCCAGAGCCAGCGGGAGGAGACAAAGGACGAGAAATGCCTCGACCCATGGCTGTGCTTTCTTGGGCGTGCCAGAGCTTCGGTTCATCAGAGTTTTTTACGGGACTCTGATGGAAGAGAAAGCCTACTAGATTATTGAATCGCTTCGCTCATTCCGCCGGCCCGTATTGTGCCATCGCGGGGTCTTGGGGGGTCTTGGGAGCCCTTGGAAGCTTCGTGGGAGCTTCTTGGGAACTTTGGGAGGCCTCGTGGATGGCTCTGGGTGGGCCCTCTTGGTGGTCTCTTGGGGGGGTCTGCCTGGCCTCTTGGGGGCCTCCTGGGAGCTTCCTGGGGGTCTCTTGGGGGCCTCTTGGGGCTTTCTTGCGGCCTGTTGGGGGCCTCTTGGGGCTCTCTTGGGGGTTTCGTGGGGCTACTTGGGGGCTTGTAGGGGCATTTCGGGTGCGTGTTTGGGCGGGAGGCCCAAATTATCGTTCAGGTTGCCCCTGTGGACCTCAATCATGGGGCCGTCTTGGGGCCTCTTGGACCGTCTTGAGGGTTTCTTGGGCCTTCTTGGAGCGCTCTTGGGGCGTCTTTGAGCGGTCTTGAGGGTCTCTCGGGCCGTCTTGGGGTGATCTTGGGGGCCTCTTGGACCGCCTTGAAAGGTGTGAAAGACGAAGAGGCGGATATGTTGGTTATGTTCGCTTTCCTACTTTCCTAAGGGAATGGGACGATTTTTGCTTGTGGGAGCCCTCTTGGGACGCCGCTTAGGGACCTCTTGGGGCGTCTTGAAGGCCTGTTGGGCCGTCTTGAGGCCATCGCAGGCGCTTGGGGGTGATATTTCGGCGTCTCCCAGCTCTCTTGGACCGTCTGGAGGGCTTCTCGGGCCCCTCTTGGACCGATTTGGAGCCCTCCTGGGCTCCGAAAAAGAGTTCTTGAGGGTTTCTTGGGCCTTCTTGGAGCGCTCTTGGGCCGTCTTTGAGCGGTCTAGAGGGTCTCTCGGGCCGTCTTGGGGTGATCTTGGGGGCCTCTTGGACCGCCTTG
The DNA here is from genome assembly GCA_963575745.1 of Prorocentrum cordatum. Lineage (NCBI taxonomy): Eukaryota > Dinophyceae > Prorocentrales > Prorocentraceae > Prorocentrum > Prorocentrum cordatum. The sequence goes on along the minus strand of CAUYUJ010014268.1, from coordinate 383,428 downwards.
AAAGGTGTGAAAGACGAAGAGGCGGATATGTTAAAAATGCACGTTTTCCTAAGGGAATGGGACGATTTTTGCTTGTGGGAGCCCTCTTGGGACGCCGCTTAGGGACCTCTTAGGGACCTCTTGGGGCGTCTTGAAGGCCTGTTGGGCCGTCTTGAGGCCATCGTAGGCGTTTGGGAGTGATATTTCGGCGTCTCCCGGCTCTCTTGGACCGTCTGGAGGGCTTCTCGGGCCCCTCTTGGACCGATTTGGAGCCCTCCTGGGCTCCGAAAAAGAGTTCTTGAGGGTTTCTTGGGCCTTCTTGGAGCGCTCTTGGGCCGTCTTTGAGCGGTCTTGAGGGTCTCTCGGGCCGTCTTGGGGTGATCTTGGGGGCCTCTTGGACCGCCTTGAAAGGTGTGAAAGACGAAGAGGCGGATATGTTAAAAACGTTCGCTTTCCTAAGGGAATGGGACGATTTTTGCTTGTGGGAGCCCTCTTGGGGCGCCGCTTAGGGACCTCTTGGGGCGTCTTGAAGGCCTGTTGGGCCGTCTTGAGGCCATCGTAGGCGTTTGGGAGTGATATTTCGGCGTCTCCCGGCTCTCTTGGACCGTCTGGAGGGCTTCTCGGGCCTCTCTTGGACCGTTTGGAGCCCTCCTGGGCTCCAAAAAGGGGCCTTGCCGGGAGTCTGCCGGGAGTCTGCCGGGACCTTGCCGGGAGTCTGCCGCGGGACCTTGCGGGGACCTTGCCGGGACCTTGCCGGGACCTTGCCGGGGTACTTCTCGTCCAGGGACCCCCAGGGCCCGCCCCGCGCGCGCGAATTAGAAATATTGTTGAGCAGTTACCGGAGATCTTAGCACGCCTCTGGCCCGTTGGGCCGGCGAATTTAGGCCCGCAGGGCTGGTGGGATTCGGAGCCACGCGGCGTTCAAGGAGTGGCGGCTCGAGGCCGTCTGGGCGTTCGGTGGGGTTTCGGCGTCCAGCGCCTCAGAGCGCCTGGGAAGTGTGTTGATTTCAGCCTTGGAGGCAGGGGCGGGCAAGCGACGGGCGCCCGCCAGCCGAAGCCCCTGCAAACCCAGCGCACGAGGTGGCGACGAGGCAGCGACGGGCGGCCACCAAGCTCAGAAGCGCCAGCCAGCGAACGAGGTGGTGACGAGGCAGAGACGGGCGGCCCGCAGGGCTGCCGGGGTCTTTTCGTTGGAAAGAACGTGTTCTACCGCTGCTGGCGGAAAATGGGGGGGGTCACTACCGGTTCGAACCCCTCCCCCCCTCCCGAAAACCGGGGGGGGGGCATTACCGGTTCGAACCCCCCCGCCCTCCCCCAGGTCATCATGAAAAGGGGGGGGGGTCACTACCGGTTCGAACCCCCCCCCCTCCTCGAAAACTGGGGGGGGTCACTACCGGTTCGAACCCCCCCCCTCGAAAACCGCCGAGGGGGGTGCGGACAGTGGTGGGGACGGTGGTGGTGGGGACAGTGGTGAGGGGACAGCGGGACGGTGGTGGGGACAGTGGGACAGTGGTGGGGACTGTAGTGGTGGGGACAGTGGTGAGGACAATGGTGGGAACAGTGGGGACAGTGGACAGTGGTGGGGACGGCGGTGGTGGGGACAGTGGTGTGGGGACAGTGGGAGGTGGAAACAGTGGGACAGTGGAGGGTGCAGTGGTGGTGGGGACAGTGGTGAAGGCGGTGGCGAGGACGGCGGTGGGACAATGGGACAGAGGTACAGTGGGGACAGTGGTGGGAACAGTGGGGACAGTTGTGAGAACAGTGGGACAGCTCAGTGGGACAGCGGAGGAGTCAGTGGGACAGTGGGGACAGTGGGGATAGTCGGGCAGTGGTTGGGGCCGTGGAGAAAGTGGGGAGAGTGGAACCGTGGTGGGAACAGTGGTGGGGACAGTGGGGACAGTGCGACAGTGGTGGGAGCACTGGTGGGGACAGTAGGGACGGTGGTGGAACCAGTGGGGACAGTGGTGGTGAGGACAGTGGTGCTGGGAACAACAGTGGGGGATGTGGCGCGGACGGTGGTAGGGACCGGGAGTCGTTTGCTGGCGGTGAGTGGGGGGGGTGGGGAGGGGTTCGAACCGGTAGTGACCCCCCCTCCGGTTTTCGAGGGGGGGGGGGTTCGAACCGGTAGTGACCCCCCCCTGTTTTCGAAGGCGGTGGGGGTCGAACTGGTAGTGACCCCCCCCGGTTTTCGAAAGGGAAGGGGGGGGAGGGTTCAAACCGGTAGTGACCCCCCCCCCCCCGGTTTTTCGAGGAAGGGGGCGGGGGGGGGGAGGGGTTAGGGGAGGGGGGGTTTTGCCGGGGGAGGGTGGGGGGGCCAGCAGGGAGGGGGGATTTTCGGAGGGTGGGGGGGAACCCTGGGTTCCGGAGGAAGAGGGGGGCAATTTTCCACAGTAAAGCGGCGGTGGATCACGCTCTCTCTTTTGTTGCCCCTCTTGGGGCCGCTCTTGAAGAAGGTCGATATGAAATGGGGGGAGGTCCCAGACGACCCCCCCCCCTCTCGGAGCCCGGAGCATAGCCTTGTAGGGCCCTCTTGGGAGGCACTTCTGGCGCTCTTGGGGGCCTTCGGGCCTTCGGGGCCGTCTTGGAGCACCTGTGGGTCCCTCTTGGGGCTCTTTTGAACGATCCTAGAGCCATCTTGATGCCTCCGAGGCCCATGGGAAGCGAAATGGCGCATGTTGGACGCCATCTTTGAAGCCATCTTGGGCTATCTGAGGCCATCTTGGAGCGATCCTGGGCAATCTTGGAGGCTCTGACGCCTCGCGGCCCTCTCCGTCCAAACCCAGTGGAGTTCTTCCTGAACAGGGTGGGTGGACCCCTCCAGTCCCCGCGCGGCGACAGCGCAGGCGTGGGGTGAACCCAAGACGCCCCCACGAGGCCTCCAAGATGGCCCAAGGCGACCACCGCAGCCAATTTTGGCACAAGTCATTCTGGGCAACAATTTCTCGCAGACAGGGATGATTCACGCTGGCAGCGGCTTCGGTAGCGGCGTGGGCATGGGTTACGGCGGCGCGTACGGCGGCGACGCGGGTTGTTGCGGCGGTGGCGCGGGTTACGGTGGTGCGTACGGCGGCGACGCGGGTTGCTGCGGAGGCTCGGCGGGCTACGGGTATGGCGGCGCCTCTGGCTTCGGTCTCGCGGGCGGCATGCCGCCACAAACTCAGACCTACATGGGGCCTGGTGGAGATTACGTGCAGGAGACGACGTACAAGTACATTGGCATGGGGGCGGGCGGCCCGCAAGCAGTCTCGGAGACGGTCATCTCGAGTATACTGCCCCTGCCTCGCCGTGGCCCCCACTGCTTGTGCCTTTGCCTGATCCCCTTGCTACTGTCGCTTCTGTTACTCCCGCTGCTGGGCTGGTTCCTAATGGGCTCAACCAGCACTACGACGACCACCACGATTCTCATCACAACTCCACCACCACCGCTGTTGGCAGCGCCGCCGACGCCTCCGCCTGATGCTCCGACCACGACCAAGAAAACCACCACCGCGGCTCCGCCGCCGCCCCCGCCACCGCCGCCTCCGCCTCCGCCGCCCCCACCGCCACCGCCGCCCCCGCCGCCGGAGCCGGTGACGACCACGGAGAAGAAGGTGGACTGCGCGGAAGGTGATCCGCCGTCCTGGGAGGTATCCAAGAAAGTCACGTGCTGCTTGCAGGCTGGCAGGGGGTGCCCTACGACGCCTCCGCCGCCGCCGCCACCCCCTCCGCCGCCCCCACCGCCAGCGCCAGTGGCGCCGCCCCCGCCGCCACCCGCGCCTGTGGCGCCGCCTCCGCCACCGCCAGCTCCTGTGGCCCCGCCGCCGCCAGCCACGACGTCCGAGCCGTATGACTGCAACGCTGGGTACTCGAATTGGGAGGCTGGCTGGTCGCCAGACAAGAAGGAGTGGTGCTGCTCCAACAAGCACATGGGCTGCGTGGAGACGACGCCACCCCCGGCCCCGCCTTCCGAGCCGTATGACTGCAACGCTGGGTATTCGAATTGGGAGGCTGGCTGGTCGCCAGACAAGAAGGAGTGGTGCTGCTCCAACAAGCACATGGGCTGCGTGGAGACGACGACGCCGCCGGCCCCGCCTTCCGAGCCGTATGACTGCAACGCTGGGTATTCGAATTGGGAGGCTGGCTGGTCGCCAGACAAGAAGGAGTGGTGCTGCTCAGAGAAGAAGATGGGTTGCGTCGAGGCCGCATCTAAGCCTTATGACTGTGACGCAGGTTATTCCAACTGGGAGGCTGGCTGGAGCGAGGATAAGAAAAGCTGGTGTTGCACCAACGAGCAGAAGGGCTGCCCGAAGTGAGGTTACAGAGGTGGCAGGTTCTCTACTCAGTGCCGTGCTCGGACCATGCGCAGTCAAAGTAAATGTAGGATAGGGGGGAGTCTATTCGGGCGTGGTAAGGTCTGCTGGCGACCAGCACTCTGCGCCACTATTTTCTTCATGTTCTCGGGATTTGAACAGAGACGCTGCTCGAGGCATATCCCACTGCTCCTCTCGACAGGCAAAGGTACTGCGAGATGTGAGCATAATAATGATTTTGCCCCATCGGATCAGCATCGACATTTACCTCCGAGACTTGATGGTCATCGCGAGTGCGTGGGTGGTGGGTGGGTGGATACGGGGGAGCGTGGAAAGAGTGTCTAAGGCTTTTAGACAGGACCTGACAAGACATGCCAAGGCAGCTTCCGGGGCCCCCGTCCGGGTCGGCCCCAGACCGCTCCAAGTCGGCCCCAAAACGCCCCCCAGCCTCCGAGAGGCCCGAATCGCTCAAACACACCTTCAGAGAACCTTCACGTTTCATCGCCCGAATCGCTCGATTTGTGCCTTCACGCTTTTTCGCTCGCGACGGGCTTGCAAGGCCTTTGGAGGACGCCGAGATGGCCCAAAGGAGGCCCCGAGGCGGGCCCGAGGCGACCAGGGACCCGAGAGGGCCCGAAGAGATGCCCGAGAGGGCCTCCTCCCTCCAGCTCGACCTCCTCCTCCTCCTCCTCCTCCTCCTCCTCCTCCTCCTCCTCCTCCTCCTCCTCCTCCTCCTCCCCCTCCTCCCTCCTCCTCCCGCCTCCCTCCTGCTGAACGCCAGTAGCGCTCGCCCTTGCTGGCCGTGAAGGGGGCCAGGGCGGCCGCCCGGGGTCCCGAGGGGCTCCCGGCAGGCCCCCACGGGGCTCTCCAAGAGGGCCTTCTCGGAGGTCCAGGGTCGGGTCGGGGAGGGGGACACGAGGGCCCAGGACGGCCAGGACCAGACGAGAGAAGCAAGACAAAAGACCAGGCAAGACCCGACGAGACGAGCCAACACGGCCTCCAGGTCGGGCCCAGGTGGCTCCAAGACGCCTCCGAGCCCCCGAGAAGCCAAACTCATTGCAGACATGGTGAGCAAATCAGCGATGTTTGCCTTCATGCCGTTTCGCCCCCAACAGGCTCTTGAGGCCTCAAGGTGGCCCCAACATCGCCCAAGAACGCCCCGAGACGGGCCCGAGACGGCCAATCCCCCAACAGAGGGCCTTAAGGGACTCCCAGGAGAGCCCCAAGACGCCACCAGGCCCGTTGAGCCTCAGAAGAAGGGTCCCAAGACGCCCGCCAGGCCCGTTGAACCTTTGAGCCACCAGGCCCGTTGAACCAGGCCCCAAGACGCCACCTTCATGCCGTTTCGCTCCCAACAGGCTCTTGAGGTTTCAGGATGGCCCCTACTGTCGCCCAAGAAAGCCCCGAGACGGGTCCGAGACGGCCAAGCCTCCAAGGGGGCCCGAAGGGACTACCGGGAGGGCAAACAGATGCCACCAAGCCTGTTAAATTTTAGAAGAACATCAACAAAGGCAAGCGCCACTGGCGCTTCCCAACATACTCCCAACATACCCCCAAGAAATCTCCCAGAAGCCTTCGAGGGGTTTCGAGAAACCCCCTTTAGGCGCCTTCGAGAGGCCCCCAAGAGGCCCCCAGGAGGCTTTGCTAGGCGGGGTGGGGAATCGTCCGGCACAGAGGGGAAGACGGGGAATGGGAATCAGGGCCCTGGACACCAGGACATTGCACACCAGATCCAGCGGGAGGAGACGAAGGATGAGGAATGCCTCGACCCATGGCTGCGCTTTTCCTGGGCGTGCCAAAGTCTCGGGCTATCAAAATGGTTGACGCTTCGCGCATCCCCACCAGCCCACGCCCGCTCGTCGTCCTCGTGTACGTGGACTTCCTGAATTTCACCATTTTGGTGCTGCACTTCTTCCAGTGATTCCGCTTGGTCCACCGCTTGAGCCGCAGCGTAGCTCGCTCCTGTGCGCTCTTGTGCGGAATTTAGCCCGCTGCTCGTTAGCCGCGATTCCTGACGGCGCCTGGGATTCCTGCGCGCTCGCGAACAAAAAATCCCCACCAGCCGACACGCTTGCGGCTGGACGCCTCCAGGTTGCGCTTCGGGGCTGTCGATTCCCAGGATCGAGCCCAGCCTGGTGGGTGCTCGTCCGCCTGCATTCCCCGCCTCGTGGAACGGGACCTCGACACCAGCCTCTGATGGTGTCTGGCGATCCAGACTCCGATCCGTCGAGCGCCGGCGTGCGAGTTGGTTGACGACTGGCGGTGCGACGTGTGCGCCCGCTACCCGTGAGACGGTATGTCCGTTGGTCTTTGGCGCCTGCTTTCGTTGAGCGCCCACACTACGTGCAGGCTGGTGAGTACGCCAAGCTGCGCGGGCTCGCTGTGGCGCTGGTGCTTACCCCCGGCCCACTCCCCCGCAGCGCTCTTGCGCCTTGGGCAGGCTGCCAGCGGCGCCTTGCCCTCCCACTTGCTGCTGACGTGGCGCCGCCGTGATTCGCAATGGCATGCTCGTGGTGTCGTTCAACCTGAATTCTCTCCCCCCCCCATTTTGGCGATGCACACCGGCTGGCGGCTCCCCTCCAGGCGAAGGCGCACCCTTTTTCTGAGCGGCGGCGAGGCCCGCCTCCTGTTTGTCTCTCTCTCTTTCCGCTGTTTTCAGGTTGTCCCTCCTCCTCCCTTCCTGGCATCGCTCGGACGTGTGCATTTTTCTCTCGGCGAGGACCATCGAGGAGCATCCTTGATCCTTTGGCGAAAAAGCCACGCACGAAACCGACAAACAACACAGGGAATGGACGTCCGCGCGATGGCCAGCCTTCCTCTTGCGCAATTTAGGCCGTAGCTTGCTTGCTACGACTTTCGGACGGCGTTCGGCACTCCCGATGCGTTCGCGACCAAGAAATCCCCACCAGCCCATGCAGAAACGACGCCCAGGGGAGTTGGGATGATCAGGGGAGCGGGGGAGCATGCAGAAAAACAAAAAGGCGGGGGAAACTGTCATATACCCTGAGAGGGGGAGGATGGAGTCGTCGTCGGAGGAGGAGGAGGAGCAGGAAAAAGAGGAGGAGGAGGATAATTAGGATAATGAGAATAATGATGATGAGTAATAAATTGAGTAGGGCGATGACGTGGAAGAAATGGATGAGAGGGAGGAGCAGGAGAAACAGGAGGAACAGGAGGAGAAGGAGGACGAGGATGATGATGAGGATGAGGATGAGGATGAGGATGATGATGCTGATGATGATGGTGATGATGATGATGATGATGATGATGATGATGATGATGATGATGATGATGATGGTGCTGATGATGATGATGCGGATGATGATGCTGATGATGATGATGATGATGATGCTGATGATAATGATGATGAATGATGATGATGATGGTGGTGGTGGTGGTGTGTGGTGGATGATGTGATGATGTGATGATGATGATGATGATGATGATGATGAGATGGATGATGATGATGAGGATGATGCTGATGGAGGGGATGAGGAGGAAGGAGGAGTAGGAGGAGGAGGAGGAGGAGGAGGGAAAAGGGGAGGAACGAGGAGGAGAGGAGGAGGAGGAGGAGGAGAAGGAGGAGGAGGCGGAGGCGGAGGCGGAGGCGGAGGAGGAGGATGAGGAGGAAGAAGAGGAGGAGGAGGAGGAGGAGGAGGAGGAGGAGGAGGGGAGGAGGGAGGACGAGGAAGAGGAGGAGGAAGAGGACGGCAAACCGAAGAACCAGACACTTGTTATATGCCAGGCGGAGACTCTCTTGAGGCTTTTTGGTGGTTTCCGTGGGAGCTTCTTAGAGGCCTCTTGGGCGCCCCTTGGGGCAGTCTGGGCGCCTCCTGGGGTCCTCTTGGGGCGTTTCTGGGTACTTGAGGGGCGCTCGTGGGGGCATTTTGGAAAACATCGATGAAACAACGAGGGGAGCTTTAATCAGCCTCGCCCTTCGGAAACCCCCAGCATCGCATCTCGGGGCGCTCTTGGGAAACTCTTGGGCGTTCTTGGGGCCGTCTTGGAGCTCTCTTGGGCCTCTGTTGGAGCCCTCTTGTGCCATGTCGGGGCCACCTTGAGGCCTCGGATGGGCATCGGAAGCGGGAAGTCGAGAAAACACACAGGATTGAGTTTTTTTCCCCACATCCTAAGTGGTTTTTTTGTTTTCTCTGCACACCTTCCGCGCAGGATCTCTCCTCCTCCTCCTCCTCCTCCTCCTCCCTCTCCTCTGCTCCTCTTTGCTTCCTCCTCCGCATCATCATCACCATCACCATCACTCCCCACTCATCATCATCATCACCATCACCATCACCATCACCATCCCACGATCACTCACCATCATCGGCATCGAACGATCATCATCATCATCATCATCGTCATCACTACTCGCTGACTTGAGGCCTGAATATGGAGGAAGTCTCGAGCGGGAGTCTCGTCTGTGAGTGAATTGCAAGGAAGTCTCAGGCGGGAGCCCCCTCCCTATGGGGCCCGCACTTTATGTTTGAATCCGAGTGGTTCATCCGCAACGTGCAACTGTCGTCACTTTTGGGTTCTTGAGACTTGAATATTGAGGAAGTCTCGAGCGGGAGCCTCGTCTGTGAGTGAATTGTGAGGAAGTCTCAGGCGGGAGCCCCCTCCCTATGGGGCCCGCACTTCATGTTTGAATCCGAGCGGGTCACCAGCAACGTGCAACTGTCGTCACTTTTGGGCTTTTGAGATATGAATATGGAGGAAGTATCAGGCGGGAGCCTCGTTTGTGAGTGAATTGCGAGGAAGTCTCAGGCGGGAGCCCCCTCCCTATGGGGCCCGCACTTCATGTTTGAATCCGAGCGGGTCCTCCGCAACGTACAACTGTCGTCATTTTTGGGCTCTTGAGATTGGAATATGGATAAGTCTCCGAGCGGGAGCCTCGTCTGTGAGTGAATTGTGAGGAAGTCTCAGGCGGGAGCCCCCTCCCTATGGGGCCCGCACTTCATGTTTGAATCCGAGCGGGTCATCCACAACGTGCAACTGTCGTCACTTTTGGGCTCTTGAGATTTGAATATGGAGGAAGTCTCGAGCGGGAGCCTCGTCTGTGAGTGAATTGCGAGGAAGTCTCAGGCGGGAACCCCCTCCCTATGGGGCCCGCATTTCATGTTTGAAAGAGCGTGTTCTACCGCTGC
>CAUYUJ010014268.1:354796-372296 GCA_963575745.1 Prorocentrum cordatum | reverse complement strand
GCTGTCGATGCCGTGCTCCTCGCCCTGGGCCCCCTTGCCGCTGTCGATCTTCTTGGACACCTCCTCTGCACCCTCCTCGTCCCCCTCGCCCTTGCCGTCGACGCAGGCCTCCTCCTGGTCGCTGCCGCCCTCGCCCCCCAGCGCGCCGAACGCCTTTGGTGCTCGAAGGTGGTCTGCCCCGCCGCCTTCCGCCTCGCCTGCGGCGAGGCGCCTCGCTCCTTCCGCACCGCCTGCCATGGGCCGTCTGGCCCCGCCGTCTCGGCGCCACTCTGCACCCCCAGCGCGGCGAGGAGCCCGTCCGCTGCCTTCTCCTGGAGGTCCCAGACCTCTGGGGCCAGCTCCGTCTGTGCCGCCGCCGCCGCGTGCAGGGCCGGGTGCCGCCCAGCGGCCAGGCCCTCCCTGAAGGCCCCAGCGGCGTCGGCTTGGAGGACCGCCGCCGCCCCCGCCCCCGCCACAGCCGCCGCCGTTGCCGCCCCCGATCCTGCCGCAGCGCGGAGCGCCGCCGCCGGCAGACCGTCCGCCATCGCGCGCCGCCGCCTGCGCCCTCGCGCGCGGCCGCTGCGCGCTCGTCCCGGCCCGCCGCTGCCCCCCGGGCTGCGGGCCGAGACGACGACGACGACGACGACGACGACGACGACGACGACGACGACGACGACGACGACGACGACGACGACGACGACGACGACGACGACGACGACGACGACGGCGACGACGACGACGGCGACGACGACGACGGCGACGACGACGGCGACGGCGACGGCGACGGCGACGGCGACGACGGCGACGGCGACGGCGACGGCGACGGCGACGGCGGCAGCATCTCGGAAAAACGAAAAGAGCACGGCAGATCAGCCGCACGTCTCCCCAGAATTGCGTTCCAGCGTTGTCGGCTATCGTGCTATCCGCGACGTGGGTATATTCTCGACGCTTCGCGTACCCGCGCACCACCGCTGGCGATGTTCGTCCCCGCCAGCCTGGCCTATCACATCCAGTGCGTCGGTCACCGCGCTCTGAGAGCTGGTGACTGGGGCGGGGGCCAGCGCCCCACGAGCTCGGGATGGTGGGCCTTGGAGCCCCGTGGTCGCTTCGGAATGGTTCAGCCTTCCGTCTGACGCGGCGCTTCCCCTGGACCCATTCCAACCATTCAGGCCGGCGTTCGACGTTATACCTCGGCAGCTTAGCCCCATCAGCTTGCATACGCCGCTGGTACGGCCCTGGACCTGGCGCCCCGCTGGCGACTCGTTCATCGTTCACCTCGCCTGTGCGTACTCCAGGCTTGTGAGACGCGTAGGCATCTGCGCACACGTCCTCGCGCTCTCTGAGTGGGTCATGCCGCATGGCATACACCGAATTTCCTGGCATTTGCTAGGCTGCATGTTGCCCGAGCTTCCCTGGGTGCCCTCAGCCTGTCAGCTCCTCCGCGCAGCACAGCAGCTGCTTGGTGAGCGGGCCCGGCTGGCCTGCGGCGCTCCCAGTAGCTAATTCGGCCCGTTTCCGCGCCCCGGACCGCTTCTGACTCCGCCTGCGCCTTCGCTCGCGGACGCGACCGAAAAAGTACCCCCACCATCCTAGTCACCGCTGCCCTCGGTGCTTGCGACCCCGCTCTGACCCTCGCGCCTTTGGCACTCATTCTGGTTCCGTGGGGTCGGGTGAGGCACCCTGGCGCTCAGGTGGCGCGCGTCCTGACCAGTTCCGGCACGAGTGCTTGCACTTCCCTGGCTCCTGGTCCCCAGTCACCGCCACAGCCTGGCCGTGTCTGCCGTCGCCGCTGGCCTAATGGGATTCTGGACCGCTGGTTCATTCAGGAGTGGTTCAGCCTTCTTGATCGACCTGGTGTGTTCCCCCTGTCGGTCTGCAGCAGCCTTCACGTTGGACTGTTTATGCAGCCCCGCGCTTCGCCACTTCTGTGGCGCACGGACCTCTGGCGCCTGGATGCGACAAGGTCCAATTCACTCATCCTGGTGGTCTCACCCCTGGGGTGCCCGCGCGCCTGCACAGCTTCCTGGCAGCCCGGGCAGCTTTGGCAGCCCCCGCTCTCGGCGCTGCCCCGCTGCCCTCAGCGGTTGCAGCCTCTGCCCTCGGCGCAGCAGCTTCCCTCGGCGGTAGGTTCTGCTGATGCCTGCGCGCTAGGCAATTAGTTTTGCTCGTAGCCCGAGCCGACTTGTGACGCCGCCGGCGCCTTCGCCTGCGGCTGCGGCTGCGACAAAAAAACATCATCCTCTCCCCCCCGCTGTTCTCTCGTTGTCTCTTTCTTCCCCCTCCGTCTTGCGCAATTTAGGCCGTAGCTAGTGCGTTACGATTTTTGGACGGCGTGTGGCGCTTCCGCTTCGCTTGCGATCAAAAAAGTACCCCCGCCATCCCATCCAGACACGATGCCCAGTCGAGTTGCCCTGATCGGGGATGTGGATGATAATGCCGTGGAATAGAGGTTTGGGAAAGACGTCGTACCCCAAGAGCGGGAAAAAGAACAGGCCGATCATGACGATGATAGTGATGCTGATGACGATGATGATGCTGATGATGATATAGGTGATGATGATGCTGATTATGCTGCTGATGATGATGAGGATGATGATGGTGATGTTGTTGATGTTGTTGGTGATGATGATGGTGATGATGATGGTGATAATGATGATGATGATGATGATGATGCTGATGATAATGAGGATGATGATGCTGATGAGGATGCTGATGATGATGATGATGATGATGATGATGATGATGAGGATGATGATGATGATGATAAGGAGGAGGAGGGAGGAGGAGGAGTAACAGGGGGAGGAGGAGGAGGAGGAGGAGGAGGAGGAGGAGGAGGAGGAGGAGGAGGAGGAGGAGGAGAAGGAGGAGGAGGAGGAGGAGGAGGGCGAGGAGGAGGAGGAGCAGGCGGATAAGGACGATGAGGGTGAGGAGGAGGAGGAGGAGGAGGAGGAGGAGGAGGAGGAGGAGGAGGAGGAGAAGGAGGAGGAGGAGGAGGAGTTTATAGGGCAAGGTCTCGATGACCGAGGTACGAGTCAAGAATGAGCGGCGGCGGCGGAGGGTCGGGGGGGGGGCGGAAGCGGGGCGGCGCCTGACAGCGCCCACCGCCACGTCCGAGTTGAACGCGGCGCGGCGGGCCGCGGCCGCGGCGCTCTCCCCTCTTTGTCCGCTCCCTCGCTCCCTCCTCTCCTGCCGCTCCCTACCCCGAACGCACGAGCCAGGGAGGAACCCACGCCCTATTCTGCTAAGGTTCTGAGCTCCCGCCTTGGATAAAACAAACGAGCATTCGGTTGCCAGTTCTCTCAACTGACTGGTAGAGTAGCACCCACAAACAGTGCAAAACAAAACATTTTGGTCAGGCCAAAAGCAGAGCTGGTGTGAACCGTGCACCTCTCTCGAGCGGACACACACGGCCCCCGTGGGCCGAAAAACCGCCCCCGTCCAGGACATCGGGCGGCAGGGGGTCCCCAGGAAGGCCGTGAGCTCACTGGCTTTGGCACGGCATCCACACTTACGGCACTGACCGAAATCTCCCGCGATCTGCGGGCAATTGTGAGCTGAACTCAGAGCTGCGGTTCTGAGCCGCTTCGCACGAGTATTGCGCACACGAGCCTTGGGCGGACGCGGGGGCCTCTTGCCCTCCTTATCCAGCACATCAGCCATAACGCTGAGAAGGTGGTTCTGAACCTTACGCGTGACAGCGTCGGCCATCTTCACAGCCGCACTCACGGCATATGGCACTCGAATTTCCTTCTCAAATTCACCAGCGACGTGATCGGCAATGGCGTTAGCCAACACAAAACTCGGGTTGAGACCTCTCTCAGCAGCCTCCTGGACAGACAGGTGGCTGGGCACACGGACGAGGTACAGATCCCTAACGCGCAGCAGCTCACGCACACGCACCCACAATCACGGTGGCTCGAAACGCGGGCTCCGAGACCAGCAGCAATACGAGCAACGCCTCCGGACACATAAGCAGAGTCGGCTATATAACCGAGCTGGGCCCCCTCGGGGCTCTGCCCCAAAAACTTGAGAAGGGCCCAGAGCTCCCCCCGATTGACACTCTGCTTGCCAGTGAAACCACCTCCAGCAATAAACGCCAGGCTGGACGCGGCACTAAACAAGGGGAGCACTTCTAAACTCAGCCCAAAAAACACGACGCCCCAAGACACCCGCCTGAGCCTACGATCCCTCGAGAACTCCCCCCCACTAGCGTCCCCCGCACCCCAGATGCGACGCCCCTCCACATGGGGAAAGGCACCTGACGCCGCGAAGAGAGGCGAATCGGGGGGAGGGGGAGCGTGTGTCCAGGACTTGGGTGTGAGGCCGCGGAGCCAGAGCACAGGACATTCCTCTGCCGCCGAGACCCCTCGCCTGGCAAGGGCCTCGGAGATTTCCTGAAACTCTGAATTACAAGGGCATTCCCAGAATCTGTGAACGTCGGTCTCAGGACTTAGCCCGCACCTGGGACCGACTTCCGAACAATGACCTCCCGCACTAACGATGCGGGCTCGAGTCCACACAGCACCTGTGAGAATCGCTCTGAGCAGGCCCGCTTGCTTGGCGTTTTTTTTTTGCGCAGGCTGGCAACATGACGGCGAGCGATTGTAAAATCAATACCTGCTTCCGAGCCGAGGCCGTTGCGGAACTTGGAGGCGCCAGCCCACAACTGAGTCTCAATCGAATTCGCAACTGACTGCTTGAAGTCGGATGTCATATAAGCCTCGGATCGGAGCTCATCGGGGAGGGCATATTCTTCACCCGTTGGAGCTGTCCAATGCCAGGGCCCATCCAACTGCCACCCGAGACCCAGCATCGTGGCGACGATGGCCGAAATAGGCCCCCGAATGTTGTGCCAACGACGCTTCGGCCCCAGGCCCCGAATTCTATGGACCGTGTCCCTCCAGCAGCGGTGCATTCTAGGGAGGGACTGCTCCGAAACTCTGGACACGATTTGAAACCAGGAATCCACTAGTAGAATAGGCCAGAGGCCTCTTGAATGCCTCTCGGGGTCTATTCGGCATTCTTTCCAGAGTTTCTTGGAGTCCTTTTGGGGCGTCGTGGGGGTCTCTTGGCAGTCTGGGGGGCCACTTGAGGCGTATTGGGGGCCCTCTTAAGGCTTCTTGGGGTTTGTTGAGAGCCTCTTGGGGGCATCTTGGAGGCATCGTGTCGGCCTCTTGGGGTCTCTTGGCCACCTCTTGCGGCCGTCTTGGGCACCCTTGGGAGCGTTGGGGGGGCGCCTTACTTAGGCCCCCTACCCCCCAGGAGGCCTAACTGTGGCCAACAACCTTAGTGGCATCAATGCTTTTGGCATTCTCGCCGAGGCCTCTTGGGGCGTCTTGGGTGCCTCTCCTGGGCCTCTTGGGGCCTCTTGGGGGTCTCTTGGGAGCCTCTTGGACGCATATTGGGGGCATCTTGCTGGCCTCCTGGGGCTTTCTGGGCACCTCTCGGGGCCCTCTTGGAGCACCCTTGGGGGCTTCGGGGGCCATCTTGGGGTCATCGTGGAGGAGATCGATCAAAGGAGGGGAGCTCCTTGATCAGGGTCCCCCCCAGGAGGCCAACATGTGGCCAACACCTTAGTAACATCACTGATGCATCTTGGGGGATTGTTGGGGGCCTATTGAGGGCATCTTGGGAGCCTTGGGAGGGCCTCTTGGGGCCTCCAGGGTATCTCTTGGGGCTGCCTTGGGGGGACCCTTGTGGGCGTCGGGAGCCATCTTGGAGCCATCTTGGAGGAGATCGATCACAGGAAGGGGAGCTCCTTAATTGGCATCTCCCCCCCCGGGAGGCCAAACTGCGGCCAACGCCTTAGTCAAATCAATGGTTTAGGCTTTCTCGCCGAGGCCATCTTGGACTCTTTAACGCCTCGCGATTCCCCCCCGTCCAGGTCCAGGCGGAGGGGGTAGGTGGAGGGGTCAAGACGCCCTCCCCGCCCGCAAGATGTCTCGCGCTCACTCCCACCCGCCCTCCCAACACGTAAGGAGCACCCGAGCCTCAGCATGTTCAGCGGTCGTCCATGGATGGACAGCTAGTGGGAACCAAAACCGAGCCCATGTGCGCGACGCTGGGGCGAGGTGCGCCACGCGTGCCAGGCACTCCAGGTGCGTTAGGCACCTGTGGCCCAAGCGTGCCAGGCACGCCTCGCGCGCCAGGTGCTCCACGTGCGCTATGTGTGCCGCATTGTCCAGCCGCGCCGGGTGCGCCACGTCCAGGTCACGCGCAGAGTGTGCCAGGTGCGCCCCCGCACGTGACAGCACGCATCGGGAAACAGGTCCGCCCCAACCCTCTTTGTCGAAAGCCTTTGCACAATCGCGGCGGGGAGGCCATCGTGGTGGCTGGTAGGCCTGCGCAGCAGGCAATATGCCAGCACCCCCGCGGTCCTTGTCAAACACCAATGGGCAGTGATCGTGGGGTGGCCGCGCATGAACCAAGTTCAGCCGCGAAGTGCAAGTTGTATTGTTTGTTGGCAGGGATGGTGGCCTTGCGCAAAGCAGACAATATGAGGGCACCCCCACCGTCCCGCTAAGACAATACAAACTGCTCGCGGGACCCACGAGCATGACCCAAGATTTATGTGGCCAATTGGAGGAACTGTAGAATGACATTCGATTGCTAAGGCCTTACGGCCAGTGCCGCCGACCCTGGATACCTCGGCCCTCGAGGGTGACGGGATGCGTGATAAGACGTCGGAGGTAAATCAAGACGTGGCGGAGGAGGAGGCGGAGGAGGAGGAGGAGGAGGAGGAGGAGGAGGAGGAGGAAGGGGAGGAGGAGGAGGAGGAGGAGGAGGAGGAGGAGGAGGAGGAGGAGGAGGAGGAGGAGGAGGAGGGAGGAGGCGGAGGAGGAGGAGGAGTAGGAGGAGGAGGAGGAGGTGGAGGAGGAGGAGGAGGAGGAGGAGGGGGAGGGGGAGAGGGGGAGGGGAGGGGAGAGGGGAGGGAGAGGGTCGCCCATGCATGGGGGGATGCGTATCTGCCCCCCCCCCCCCCGGTGGGGAGGGTAGGGAGGGGCTTCGCCACGACTGCGATTTCCTTATGTTTCGTGCTCGATTTCCTTTTATTTCGGGCGACGGCGATGACGACGACGACGACGACGACGACGACGACGACGACGACGACGACGACGACGACGACGACGACGACGACGACGGTGATCCACTCAAGACGACGACACCGGGGAACTGCAGAATGAAATTCGACTTGGTCTTGTCTTAGGATAATGGCACTTAGCGGCCCTCAGCGGCACGCGCGCTCGTGGCTACGATAGGGTCGGCGGTCTCATTCACGCGCCAGGCCGCGAGTGGCCACGCGCCAGGCCGCTAGTGGCCACGAAGTGCCGCCAAGTGGCTGCTAGTGGCCGCCAAATGGCAGCTCAACGGCCGCTCAATAGCCGCTAAATGTCAAGGGCATAAAAAAAACGCCCCTACCCTGGTTTACGAGGCGCTGTGCGCTGAAACTCCTGTAAGCTGACAGGGTAAACCCTGCGTGATGTGCCGCGTCCTGGCGGCTCTAAACTTTGGGGGGTCCCAGGAGGTTTACAGACCACGCCCTTGTAACCCAGGGTAGGGTCGTTTCTTCATCCTTCAAACATGGCCGCTGGTGGCCGCTAGTCGCACGCGCTAGTGGCCGCTAGTGGCGGCCACAGGCCGCCAGCGGCCACTGCGGGCGGCTACACATGGTAGTTTGCGGAGGTCGCGATGGTCAGTGCGGAGTTCCCCGGGGAGACTGCATAACACGATTTTGCCCCAAAGTGTGCGCTCGTAGTGTTTTTTGGCAGGGATGTGTGTGTGTGGGGGGGGGTTCTCATTGGTCCAGGTTGGCTGCTAGTCGCCTGGGCGAGGGGGCGTTTATCAATAGGGAACAGTGATAAACCCTTCTCCGAAGGGGGTTGGAAGAGGAAGCTCCCCAAACCAGTCACGCACTAAAGGGTTGGTGGGATTCGAGCCACCTCCGTTTTCCAGTTCCAGGATCAGCAGCAGCAGCAGAGGCCGCAGCAGTATCAGCAGCAACGTGAGCGCCCGCACCAGCCCCGCGCGTGTTTTGAAGCGAGTTTGAACCGCGCCACGGCGAGAGCCGCACTTGGGACACCGCCAGCACTCCATCATCCCCGTAGCCGCCGGAGCCTCCGGCCCAGAGCTCCGCTCCACCGCAGCGACGTCTCCTCAGCAAAGCTCCATGCCCGCCGCCCCCCGCATCGTCTGCCATTCCCAGCGCCTGACCCGAGGGGCGTATTCGGCCCAAGGCGCCGCGTGGGGTGCCGTCCTCGCGGGCGGGCGGGGCCAGCCGGGGGCCCACGCGGCCGGCCGGCGGGCCGCGCATGGGCCGGCGATGGCGGCGAACTTCCGGAGGACGCTGTGCAAGTTCTTCCTGGAGGGGCGCTGCCAGAAGGGCGCCGCCTGCGACTGGTCCCACGACGAGGGCGGCGCGGGCCCCGGGCCCGCGCGCCCGGCGGCCAGGGCCCCGCCGGTGAAGCGGACGCTGTGCAAGTTCTTCCTGCAGGGCAGGTGCGAGGCCGGCGAGGGCTGCACCTGGGCCCACGGCGAGGACCGCCAGGAAGGGAACGGGCCCAGGCATGCCCGCATCGCGAACCTAGACACGATCGCTTCGTCTCGAAATCAGGACGGCAAGTTTTTCCTTAGTTTCGGGCCCTGGGGGCCCTCGCCGGGCCCCGGGACCGTCGAAAGACGACTCAGGATGAAAAACCGGCCCTAGGGAAAGGGTCTGGACTTCTGCTGGGGGCGCCGTCCTGAAAAAATCAGGACGTCGCACGTCCGGGAACAAGAGCGCGACGGTGCGTTTTTGGCTGGTTTTGGCCTCTGGAGGCCCTCGCCAGGCCCTGTCAGACAACGACTCAGGGTGGAGCGCCGGTCTTCGGGACAAGGGTTGGTCAGAGGAGAAACAGGGCCCCATACCGCCACACTGACTCCGTTTTCCCCTTTGCGGGCCTCTCGGGCGGCCCTCGTCGCCACCGCTGGATTCGCCCAGAAATTCTGGTCAGAATGCACCCTGGGAGAGGTCCGGGGAGTAGCGGCTACCATCATCGGCACCTGTTGGTTACCCCAGCTGGGACGTCCCGGGGACATATCGCATGTCTGCGGGCCCCGAGGGGGACCAGGGCACCCGGAGGTGTCCCATCGCGGTCGGCCTGGGGGCTCCTGCCTCGAGGCCGCGGGCCAGGCACAACGCGGCCCGAGACGAGCAATCGGCCCTGGGGACAGGAGGAGGAGGAGGAGGAGGAGGAGGAGGAGGAGGAGGAGGAGGAGGAGGAGGAGGCCTGGACCTCTGGGGCCCATCTCCCCCAGGACCCCTTGCTGTGGTGCTCGTTTTGGCAACCTCCTCGGGGCCCACCTCACGGATCTGTTCGACTCTGGTTCGACCCCAGTTCGCTTCGAGTTCGACCCAGGGTCGGCCCAAATCGACACAGCCTCGACGCACGAGCGGAGCGAGCGTCTCCAGGAAGGTCCCCACAATGGGCGTCCAGCCTTTTCCTTCGTGGCGAGAGGAGGAGCTCGGCGCGCCCGTCGCGGCGGCGGAGGTGGAGGCAGCCCAAACGGGGTCCGAGGCGGTGGGGCCAGGCAGAGGATCGCGCCGCGCCGCCGATGCGCCGGCGGTGCGCCGATGGGCGACGCTGGGATGGAGAATGAGCATGGGGCTCACGGCACGGCGCGACGCGTCAGCGGCACGGCGCGACCCGCCGGCCCCGTCCCCGGGCCTCCGACGGTGTGGCCTTGGTGCAGCAAGCGCGGCTTCCCCGGGGGTGCATCATGTAGCTTGTCGCCCCAGGCCCATGCAGTCTCGAGGGCCCCCGGGGGGGCCCAGTGGCGGCCCCGTGCAGAAAGCGCGGCTTCCCCAGGGGTGCAGTGCAGTTTGTGCCCTGGGGGCCCAGCGGCGCCCCCCCCGGGGCCCGAGCTCGAGGGAGAGCGCCCGCGGTGCAGCAGTCACGTCGCCGGAGGCCTGGGCCTCCCCGGCTTTGGATCCACCGTGCTTTGGCTGATCCTCCGATGTTGCAGACTGTGCCGGAGGCTGCAGACTTCGGCGTCTCCTCCTCCTCGTCTCCTCTTCTCTCTGTCTGTCTCTCTCTCTCTCTCTCTCTTTCTCTCCCCCCGGCGGGGTACTGGATGCACAATGGGCGGGCCGCAGCTAGGAAACAGCAAGAAGCTGTAGTCTCAGCGCTGGCGGACGCTAGCAGCGAGGTCGAAGCAGCAAACCGGGCAAACAAAAAAACATTCCCCCAAACGATACGAAGAAGTAGAGCGGACAGTCCCGCCTCAGAGAAGCAGGGCGGGTACCTCCACAGAGGCATGACGACGGAGCGACAGCAGATGGGGGCGGACATCGGCATCACAGGAGCTGGATGAGGAGGGCGGCCGCATCGCCCTCCTCGCAAATCGCCATCCTCGCGAATCGCCCTGCTCTCTTCGAACCGCCCCACTCGCGAGATCGCCCACAGCACAGGGCGGATCTGGTGTCGGGGCTGCCTGGGCCGGGGCCCCAGCGTGGGCGGCCAGCTCCCGGAGGAGGGGGGCGCCGCGCCCGGCGAGATCGACTGGCTCGACGAGGCGGCGCTGGACGCCGAGATCGCCGCCGCGGCCGAGGATCAGTATCGTTTCGGCCATCCCCATCCCTCGCCCTCCACCTTCAGCACCTTCCGCGCGGCAGGTTCCACGCCGCGGCGGCCGCCGCCGCGGCCGCCATTGCGGCTTGCGCCGAGGCCGCAGCAGCGGTTTCGGCGGCGGCGGCGTCCGCCGCGGCGCGGCACCTGCCGCGCGGAAGGTGCGGAAGGTGGAGGGCGAGGGATCCCCATCCCCATCCCCATCCCCATCCAGACCCCCCACATCTCAGCACCCCAGTTGGGGAGATTCCCTCCGAGACCCGAAGGGAACGGCCTACATATCCCCATCTAGGGGTGTGAATCGGCCAGTGGGGCCCAGGCCACGCCAGCGGGGATAGGGATCGGATAGACGGTGCTCAGAGGAGCTGGAGCTGGAGGAGCTGGGCGGCGAGGCGGCCGACGGTGCGCCGGAGGAGGCGCCGGGCCTCGGGCCCGGCCGGCGCACCCTGAGGGCTGGGCTTTTCGGGCGGGGTTCCCTGACCCTCGCCCTCCACCTTCCCAGACCCCCTCGAGTAATGAAAAAATCATGACGGGAGGTTTTTCCTACTTTTCGGCCTCCGGGGGCCCTCACCGGGCCTCGGGAGCGTCAAAAAACGACTCAGGATGCAACGCCGGTCATGGGGAAAGGGTCGGGACCACTGGGGGTCGACGTAATAAAAAATCATTACGTCGGGGGTCTGGGTTCCGCACCTTCCGCGCGGCAGGTGCCGCGCCGCGGCGGACGCCGCCGCCGCCGAAACCGCTGCTGCGGCCTCGGCGGAAGCCGCAATGGCGGCCGCGGCGGCGGCCGCCGCGGCGTGGAACCTGCCGCGCGGAAGGTGCGGAAGGTGGAGGGCGAGGGGAGATCCTGGCGTTGCAATTCTTTCACGAGAGGCGTTGTCGCTCAATTTCGGGCCCATGGGACCCTCGCAGATCGATCCGGCCCGAAAGATGGCAGAATGATGGGGTCCGGGACTCCGGGCGTGATTTCTTGCGATGTTGCAATCTTTTCGCAACGTCGGATCTCAGGGTTTGGGCCCCATCAGGACCCTCCCGGGCCGACCTGGCTGGAGAGACGAGGCATCCCAGAGAGGGCCTTGCCTTCGAGAGGACCGAGAGAGGGTTGGCACCTCGCTTCCTCGGCGGAAGGCGGCGGACGTAACAAACGAGGCTACCCGCGCTGGCGGAAGCGGGCGGAAGGGCGGCGGAAGGTGGTGGAAGTAAAAGCTGCGCGCCAAAAGAGGTGGCAGCATTTTTGGGTTGAGCGTTCCCGGAACCCGCCAATGCCGCAGGAAGGCCTTGACTTCGGATCCGCTGTATTTGGGCCGGCCGAGTCTTGGGTTTACAAGTGCGGCGTAATTGCACCCCGAACGGTGTGAGAAGGGTGGCAGGCAGTGCGGGTGATGCCGCAAAGGCATGGCGGCAACAGCGACGGCCACGTTGGGGGGAAATCGCCATCGGAGGAGCTTGGAAAGCAGGGCGGAAATTTCCGCCCCCACTTGCGACGTCGCCCAGCGTTCGGCGGGCGTTGCAGTTTTGCAGAGGAGGGAGGAGGGGGAGGGAGGAGGGGGAGGAGGAGGAGGAGGAGGAGGAGGAGGAGGAGGAGGAGGAGGAGGAGGAGGAGGAGGAGGAGGAGGGGGATCAGGAGAGCTGGGCGTTGCAGTACTGCACGCCAGGCGTTTTCGCGCGGGGCTCGGGCCCTGGGGGCCATCACGGAGCGGTCGGGCTCGAGAAGTGCCGCAGGAAGAGGGGGCCTGGAGCTCAGGCGACGCGCGAGCACGGCTGGGATCTTGCTGTTCTCTCGGGGATGGCAGCGAGCTCGCGCGCTGAGGGCACCTCTGCGGGGGCCTTTTTCGGCGAGCTCGCTGCCAGCTCGTCGCCGCCGTAGCTAGCCGAGGAGCTGGAGCTGGAGCCGGGCGGCGAGGAGGCCGACGGCGAGCTCGCGGAGGCGCCGGGGCATCGGCATTCTAGCCGAGAAGGTCCTCCTCCCTCCCTCGCTCCCTCCCTCCCTCCCTCCCTCCTCCTCCTCCTCCTCCTCATCCTCCTCCTCCTCCTCCTCCTCATCCTCCTCATCCTCTCATCCCATCCTCCTCCCTCCCCTCATCCTCATCCTCATCTCATCCTCATCCTTCTCCTCCTCCGCTCCTCCTCCTCCTCCTCCTCCTCCTCCTCCTCCTCCTCCTCCTCCTCCTCCTCCTCCTCCCCCCCTTCTCCCTACTCCCTGGGTCCCTCCTCCTGCTCCTCCGCCTCCTTCTCCTCCGCCTCCTCCTGCTTCTCCTTTCGGATTCGTCAAGGCAAGCACCCCAAGAAGCATGTCCTCCTCCTCCTCCTCCTCCTCCTCCTCCTCCTCCTCCTCCTTATCCTCCTGATTCTCCTCCTTGTCCTACACCTCTTTCTGGACTCGCGGGGTGCTGTCTCTTCAACACGAGGACCCAACACCACAGGATGGTTGGGGACAAAAAATGACGTCGGGCGACTGGGTATCCTGGAGTTCCGATCGTCCGTGTCTTCGACGAGCTTCCCTCCACTGGGTTACGCATTTGTTTTGCATCGGACGCTGTTCGGTGTGTGCCGAAACAGAGGACACAAGGCAAATACAGCATAAGGCATATTCAAACATATCGAGGGGTCGCGCGGATTTCTCGGATCGGCGCAGGACGCCCCCTCGCTGGCGCCGACCTTGGGAATCCGCGCGGCCTTCCGACAGCTTAGGCCAGTGTCGTTGCTTCGGCCTTTACTATTGTACTCGGGGCCCGCGCTTCGTCACCTGAGCTTGAGACTGGGGAGTCCGACAGGCCCCCGCGACTCCGCGGGAAGTTTGGGCAGATTCCAGATTTGGAGCTGGCTGGAGTCAAACAGTTTCTCCTGGGCTCCTGCAGGGTCCCAAGTGGGCTGAAGAGGCTTTCTCGAAGGTTGGAGTGGCTCCGTAACGGCTTCTGGAAGGTATTATAATTTTCCGCACGAAGTAAGAAGTCGGCCTCAGCATTGGCGCATGAAGCAAGAAGTTGGCATGCCAGCATGTGCCGAAATGTCTTATCCCTCTGTGGCCCCAGGGCCCCAAGGACCCGCAGAAGCTCTGGAACACCTCACGACCCTCAGAGATCAACGAAGAGTGTGCCCCTACATGGAGCGAGAAGAATCTGCCGCCGCCCGTCGATCGGGCCGAGGCGGTGTTGCTCTCGAGTGCTGCCTCGGGGGCCCTCGAGGGAAAGAGCCCCCACGTCCTGCAAGCAGTGCCCGCCCTCTATTGGGGCCTCCTGCCTGGCTCGCTGGAGGAGCCGGATCGGTACGGCCCGTGGGCGCCCCGTGGGCGCCGCGTGGGCGCTCCGCGCTGGGGGGGGGGCACGCCGAAGCTCCGCCTGGGTGCCCCTGCCGAGGCCTCGAGCGGCGGGCGCCGCGTGGGCGCCCCGCGCTGGGCGCGGGGAGTGCGCCGAGCCCAGGCCTCGCCCGGCGCCCGCCCGCGGGCGCGCGCCGCGCCGAGGCCTCGGGCGGTGCCCGCGCGCGGTGCCCTCGTGGGCGCCCCGTGCGGGCGGGGGGGGGGGGGGGGGGGGGGGCGTACCGAGGCGTCGTCCCGGTGCCCGCCCGCTGGAGCCCCGTGGGCGCCCCGGCAGCTGGCGCCACGCAGGCTGCACAGCATGGCGTTCACCACCTTTAGCTTGCACCACGTAGCCTGCACCAGATCCGCTTGCGCCACACAGCTTGCGCCGCACAGCAGCTTAGGCCACACGGCGTGCCCCACGGGGATTGCACCACGCAGCTCACGCCACCTAGCTGGCGCCACATAGCGTGCACCACGCAGACTGTACCACGTGTGTTGCACCACATCGCTTGCTTGCACCGCGTAGCCTAATTACGCATCCACGGTGCACTAAGTGCTGCTTGGGGCCTACGCTGGCTAGCAGTTCTTCTTATTGCAGGATGTCTTCTCGCACGTGTCTGCTGAACCGGCAGGTTTTGGGTGGCTCTACAGTCGGGGCGCTGAAGAAGGAACCCTTTTCGTTGGGGAGGGGCTCGGCGTTCCTAGATTGTTGTGCAGCTTGTCTTGGGTTGCCCTGAGGTCTTCCATGGGGAATCGAAGTTCAACTCTTGGGAAAAAGGGGCCTCGTTCCTTATTTAGGGTACCTTAGGTCAGCGCCCCGACTGTAGGTGGGGGCAGTTGGGGGACCCTTCGGACGCCCGGGGGCCGTGGTGGGCGCCACGGTTCTACACTGGGCCATCCAGAGAAGGCGTGGAGGAGCCATCTTGAGTCTTGGTGCCGTCCGTGCGGGTCGTTGGGCCGCCTTGGGCCGGCCCTGGCGAGCCCGTGCTTTTTGCCGATCCCCATGCTTTCCCAAACCTGTCGTTCGGTCAGCCATGGCTCTGCACAGGGGGAAGCTCCGCGTCTGGGGTCGCGGGCGGGCGGGTGGAGAGCGGATGCCTCTCGCAGGCTTAGTTGCGCTGCCTTGCACCTTGGCTCCGGCCGCGCCCGCGACGCTCTGGATGGCGCGGGTCGCCCCCCGATCTGCTGCCGTGCGTTGGGATGCAGCTCCTGGGAAGTTAAGTTCAGCATCGGCGCTGGCACGTCCGCGATCGAGAACAAATCCCGTTCAGTCCGGCTCGATCCCGCGGAGTCGGGCCTGCTCTCGGGCGCAGTCCGTGCCAAGCAAAGCTGGCATCCCCTGTCGAGGCGGGCGGCCTTCGACCGCCAGCGCTCGGCCTGGGCACCAAGCGGACCATCTGCAAGTTCTGGCAGGAGGGCCGGTGCAAGAACGGGGACGGCTGCACGTGGGCGCACGGCGAGGACGACATCGGCTCCCCGGCGCCGTTTGCCGACGAGGGGGCGGTTGTCGGCTGCACGCAAGAGTGGCGCCCCGCCGGAGTGCACTTCCCTGAGATCCCGACGCTGCAATCTTTGCGCACCAGGCGTTTTCGCCCGGTGTCGGGCCCCCAGGGCCATCACAGATCGAGCCAGCTCGAGAAAGTGCTGTGTACAACGATTGGGTCTCCGCGCTTCAGTTGCGATGTTCCGCGATGCTGCAGCTTCCTCCGCAGCAGCGTCGGAACTCCTCCTCCTCCTCCTCCTCCTCCTCCTCCTCCTCCTCCTCCTCCTCCTTCCCCTCCTTGTCCCCCTCCCCGTTCTTGTCCTCCTCCTCCTCCTCCTTCCCCTCCTTGTCCTCCTCCCCGTCCTTGTCCGTCCCCTCCTCCTCCCCCTCCTCCTCCTCTCCTCCTCCTCCTCCTCTCCTCCTCCTCCTCCGCCCTCCTCCTCTCTTCCTCCTCCCTTCTCCGTACTCCCTAAGTCCCTCCTCTTTCTCCCCTCCTCTCCTCTCCTCTCCCCCCTCCTCCTATGTCAACTTGTCCTAATCCGCCTCGACTCCTCCTCCTCCTCCTCCTCCGGATTTTGCGACACAGGGTGCGGGGCTCTCGGGCGTTTTCGTCCGCTCGGCGGGGGGCCTTCCCGCCTCGGGGTGCGCTCCAGCTGCCGCGCCTCGCCGAGAGCGCTGCGCGTCGCCCGGGCCGGCCGCCGCAGGCCCGCGGACGTCCCCGCGCTGGCCGGCGGGCGTCGGCCGGCCCGCGGCGCCCTTCAGGCCGCGCACCAGGCAGAGGTCCCTCTCGCGCGGGGCCCCCCCAGGCCCCAGTCGGGTATAGCCAGGACCAGGGTAAAGGAGGAGGAGGAGGAGGAGGAGGAGGAGGAGGAGGAGGAGGAAGCGGAGGAGGAGGAGGAGGAGGAGGAGGAGGAGGAGGAGGAGGAGGAGGAGGAGGAGAGGAGGAGGAGGGAGAGGAGGAGGGAGGGAGGGAGGGAGGGGAGGGAGGGAGGGAGGGAGGAGGGGGGAGAGCCCCCAGAACATGGATTGGAAGCGCTAGGCCAGGCAGAGGTCCCTCTCGCCCGGGCCCCCAGGCCCCTTCCCGGACTTTTTCTGTTTCGTCAGCGGCGAGGCGGCGAACTCCGCTCCAGCGAGGAGCTAGGTAGGGGCACCAACTAGCGAATCGGCCGGCGAGCGAAGATGGAGGGGGGGACGGCCGAGAGGACGAAGAGACGCTCAGACGCCGAGCAGCGACGATGAGCAGCCGGGGGGGGGGGGCAGCAGCAGCCGGGCGCGCAGGGCCAGAGCGCGGTGGGCAGCCGTGGCGAACCACGGTGCCCCTTCCCAGACACGATCGCGTCGCCAAAAATTCAGGACGGCGGTTTTTCGTCGTTCTCGGCCTCCCGAGGCCCTCGACGGACCCCGGGACCGTCAACAAGCGGCTCCCGACGAGAAGCCGTTCCTGGGGAGAGGGTTGGGACCTCGGGGGACCGCGCATCGCAGGTTTGGGTTCTCGTCGCGCCCACACGACGACGGGAGGTGGTCGGATGGCTCTGGCCTCCGGGGGCCCTTGCCTGGGCCCCATGCAACAGAAACCGGCATCGAACAGTTGGCCCCGGGGGCCCAGGCCGCGAGAAGGCAGCACCGTGCTGGCGGCTTGGGGCCTCTCCTCTTGCGCGCAGCCGAGGTTGCAGCCATCCGCGCCAGGATCGGGGGCAACTCAGCCACGCGCAGAGGGGTGTGTGGGGAGGGGGAGGGCTTCTTGGAAGCGCCGCTGCTTCTTCGGAGGCGCGGGCCTGATCTATAGACCTACGGCCGGCACCTCCTGAGGAGCAGCCTCCCTCTAAGAAACCCTCCCCCCTCCCTCCACCCCCTTGCGCGCGGCGCCAAGCAACGACAGGGGGGACCGGCCCACGGGGGGGAAGCATCAGCCCCAAATCGCCCACTCATGTCCAGTCGGGGCCCGGGCCCCGCGCCACGCCCAATCGTGCGGCGCGGCTTCGCTGTCGGAGGCCCGTCGCCCATCTTTCGGCGACGCATCGCCGATTCCAGCTCGATGCGTCCCCCCAGGCGGAAGAGGATGAGGAGGATGGGGGAGGAGGAGGAGGAGGAGGAGGAGGAGGAGGAGGAGGAGGAGGAGGAGGAGGAGGAGGAGGA